>RJWM01000595.1:0-86879 GCA_004363535.1 Dasyprocta punctata
AAAGTTATTTTCCTTCAGGGCTTGAAATACTTCACCCCAGGCTCTTCTTGACCTGATGATTTGTATGGGGAGGTCTGTTGTGATTCTGATGGGCCTTCCTTTGTAGGTAATCTGTCCCTTTTCTTTAATAGCTTTTAATATTTTGTTTTTGTGTTGAATTTCTGGAATCTTGATTATTATATGTCTGGGTGTAGGCCTACTATGGTTAACTTTAGCTGGAGTTCTATATGCTTCAGTTATCTGAAAGTCTCTTCCTGTTTCCATACTTGGAAAATTTTCTGTAATTATTTCTGTAAATATGCTTTTAATTTGATTTGTATTGACCCCTGCCTTTTCACTCACACCTTTTATTCGTAAATTATATTTCCTTGGGTTGTCTTGCAGCCGTTGCACTGCCACTTCCAGATTTCTTACTATTTTTAGTAAGTCTTGTCTCTCTCCCACGCTGCGATTTTCTCTTCGAGATATGAAACACTATCTTTAGTCTCTTTCAGGTGGTTCTGCCAACTTTTATTGAAGTGTTTGAGTTCCTGGTATTCTCTCTGAATCTGATTGATGCATTCTGAGTCTTTATTTGTCTCATTCTCAATCTCCTTTGATTTTCTGTCCTCCACCTTTCCGGCTATGTCTCCTTTAGAGGCGCTTAGGGATTGCCCTATTATTAATTTCATTTCAATTCTCAGTTGGGCTAACAGTGCCGCTTTCTTTCATAGCTTCATGGAGTTGTCTCCCCACTTTGGTTGTCATCTCCTCTGAGAGTTTAATTTTTGGACTCCCAACCTTGTCTGCCTTTACGTCAATCGGGTTTGTGCTGCTTGTATCGGAGTCTGGAGAGCGCCCTCTACCTTTCCTTCTTGGCATTTTCCTGGGCTCTGCTGTGTTTCCCCAGCCCGCCTTGGCTCCGCGGATGTCTGGTGAAGTGCGCGTGGATAGGGCCGTCCCCCTAATTTCCTCTATCACCCCCAGGGCTCCCGTGCAGATTCCGCCAGGACCCTCCAGGACCTGGTGTGGACAAGGAACCGTGCCTAATTAGGTGTGGTTCCAGTCTCCAGATGGAAACCTGTTCCTCGCTCTCCCTGGGGAGTGGGGGGTGGGGGGCTGGGGCCCACCGAGTTTACTCACTCACCAGCTCGCGACCACCTCTTTCCACGATCAATCGATCAATCACTGCCTCTGCCGTCTCTGCCTTAGCCGTCTCCACCTTAGCCGCACAAGTTCAATCGCGCATCGCAGGCACTTTAATTGCACCTTCCCAGTTTGAGTCCGCGTTCATTGGATTGAGCTCCGGTCAGAGGCGCCGCCACCTTTGTTTGTTTACTTCTTCTTTTTTTTTACTCTTTCCGTGGGCTACAGTTCTCATCCTAGACTCCTCTTAGGTCCAGAGGATCCATCTCCCTCCCCTTTCCTTCTTTCTGTTATTGTATTATTTTGTATTCCAGCATTTGGGAGGTATATTCCAGGGAGCCTCCCTACGGCGGAGTCATCAGGTCAACCATTTTGCAGGAAGTCTCCAACCACTCTTATCTTGAGAAAATTCCCTCGGATTAATTTTCTCAGGAGAGCAAGAACCATTACAGTAAATGGCACACAGCTCTGCTCCATCTCTCCACTGGAAATCTGCTTCTCAAATTAGGCTGTACTAGGTTCAGCTTTGACCCTAAGCTACATGTGTTCTAGCACTGCTTTTACTTTATTTATTAATAACCACAAATTTTCAGTAATACAGCATTGGACTCTTTGGCCATTATTTCCCCTTAAAGAGATGCCCTCAGACCTGGGTGTGGTAGTGCACGCCTGTAATGCTAGCACTCAGGAGGATGAGGCAGGAAGATCGCTGCAAGTTTGAGGCCAGTCTGGGCTACAAAGTAAGTTCAAGGCCAAGCTGAACTGCGTAAATGGGCTCAAAAAGACAAAAAGTAAGTAAGTAAGTAAGTAAATAAATAAACAAATAGAGTGAAGCCCTCAGAGAAGAGTGAGGAGGGTAACTGTCAAAGCCACAACTTTCTAATCTCCAAAATTACTAGTGACCTCATCCATTCCTTAGACATCTCCCACTCTAAACCCAACTTGATTTTTTTCTGCTCAATTACCAATTACTACCACGGCACTTGTTTTCCAAGCACAGTGCAATCTACTCTGTCAGTCAGCTTATCACTCATACTCCCAGGCTAGCTTAGATCTGATGGTCCATCATTTGTTAAAAACAGAACATTTTTGCTAAAGTCCCTTGCCTTATTGTCCTACTGTCACACTCAAGAAAACTCCCACCCAGCACAAATCCAACCATATCTTTCCTGACTCTTGAACAAGAACTACTACAAAGATTTTTTTAAAATGCACTTGACAGGACAGACTGATACCTTTGTAAGTATCGATCTTAGATGAATTACACATCTTGTTCAGCTTACTACTTTTCCTTTTTAAGGATGCTCTCCGGATCCCCACACAGTTTTAAGTCCCTTCTCCTACTAAGCATTTGATACTGGCCTCAATTTAACTTGACCCATCTCATGTAAAACTCTTAGAGAAAACACAAGCCACTAGACAACATTCCAACTTCCCATCACAGAACAAGTAAATTTACCTATGCCATACCCACCCTGCCTTCGTGCCACTGACAACCCTTGTGTGTATTCAACCTCTTTTTCTGTTTCTACAGGCACATGGGAAACACTGGTAATGAATTCAAGACAGGGTTTATGTGTCCCTAGTATCATATCTAACTCACACGTCACTCACACCTATCTTTCCCAATGGTCCAACAACTCAAAAGTGCAAAGACTTGTCCTTATTTGGCACTGGGCCCCAGAAAAGTGAATGGCAGTGAACAAGGGCCACTTCCCTTCACTTCCCATCCATTGGCCTGATATTTTTACTTAACAGCTTAAAACATCTCCCAAGTTGAAGTCTTGGACAAGAGCTCCTCTTAGTAAAATTTTTATGCAGAAAATAAAAGGTTTTACTAGTATCTTTTAGCAAAAACTAAACTTTATGATATTAGAGAACTGAAAAACACAACGAAAAGTAAGTTTGACATCTTTTACTATGAGCCTAGAACTAAATAGCAAAGGATAAAAAGTTCACTTTTAAAGTACCCAACAGAAAGAATCTCTGTGCTCCCTTTAAGGCCTATCCTCTGCATCCACAGCCAACTGTCAGGTAAAACTGTTACCTTAGGATGGGCTCCAGGTCAGAGTGACGCCGCTCCTCCCGTTTTAGGGAACCCTGATTCAGGGCTCTTAAGATGGTCTTGTCAAAAGTCTCTGAAGACAATTCCTTTGGAAGCTAGAAAAGAAAAACAGTATCTATGTTAAATTTCTCACTTACTGGCAAACATGTTACAGATTTATGCCTTCTGCTCAGAAATCATTCAAAAGCGGTTTCTCTTCCAAACCTTTATCACACTGGATCTTGTCTTCCTTTGAGCATATCTCAGGGCTTGTCCTGATGGACAGGAACCCTGGAGCCCTTCATACACTGTACACCTGCATGGACCTCAACTCACAATCACACTGCAGTGACACCTTCACTAGGTTCAAGTTAAATTGAACATTTTACATAGCACACCTGGTACTAATTGTATCTTGGAATAGTATTCTTAAGTGTTATCTCCCCCTTTACAGTTTCACACTTGTATCTCCTGTTTTACACTTTAACCTTAGGCACTATCAGACTATCGATGCTATGCACCAAATAAAGAACCAAGTTATAAAAGCAGGGTGCAATGCCCTCAGTCTTTTTACATCAAAAACTCTTAATTAGAGGTTTTCCTCAAGGTGATAGGAACGCCCTCTGTGCCATGTGCTACAAACCATAAAAAAATCCCTTGGGGAAAAAATATTTTAAAATTAAAACCAGTAATTTTTGTAATTTTACTCAACTAGTGTACTTTTAAAAATCCCTAGTAAGTTGATTCTTTGTAAAACTAACTTTAAGAATTCTGAGTTTCAAATATGACTTCTGTCAATAATTTATGAATTACTGACACTTTCACTAAAGTTAAGAGTAATTAAGATTATGACCAGAATCACTAACACATTATCTAAGGAGTTACATGCAAACTGATTTGCATATATAGAGCCTTCATTTTAGAATCCAAAGTAAATATTCTTCTGAAAAATAAGCATTCTAAGTCAAAAACTGAAAATAATGCTGAAAACAATGGAAAATATAACAAATGTAGCACAGACCATTATTAACTCTAGGCACACTAGCACATGGAATCAAGATACTCTGCTAGGACCAATATCCTCTGGCTCACTGATCAACCTGATGTCTGAGGACATCCACACACAGGTGTGGAAACCACATCCTCGGACCACAGTGCAAAAAAACAAGGTCTGGATTGACAAATTTTCCCAACAAAGAAATGACTATTCATCCCAATATTTATACTTTGATACTACCATTACCATTCACATGGCATTTATCATATCACTAATTTTAAACAATTTCCACTGAGTATCTGTACACAGCTAAAGAAAACCAGCATTAGTGGAAAATTCTATCTTAATTATCAAATCACATATGACTGTTTTAAACACTGAAAGCAATAGTAATGTACATAAATTTCCACCAAGTCAATGACACTATTCACACTGCTAGACAGGTGCTTGCTTCAGCAGCATACACACATTGCTAGGCAGTGTGACTATGTAATCATTAGTATTTGAAAAGTAATTTATTTTCAAGTGACTTTTATCTCTAATTTCCAGGACATTTTTCCAGTCCTAAAAGCAGCATATTTGCTACAAATATACGCTCTAAACCGTACTGTTCATACTCTAGTCCCTTATTTTGAATTTGCTTCCCTCTCCACTTCAGCTCCAGCACACCTTACTTCCCGCCTCGGAAGTCCCGCCGTGGCCTCAGCACAAGCTCAGAGTAATGAAAGGTCTCTGTATCTAACTATATAAATTTATCTTTAAAATCACTGAGGCCTAATTTACAAATAAAACCTCATTACAATTCAGTTTTTCTAACACCTCTTGTTTATTTACTCAATTCCTACCTTTTCTAATACACAAACTCCTACTTTTGTCCCAGATCTGTTCCAGGCACTGTGGATATAACAGGGAGGGAACAAAAACCCTGCCTGTATGGAGCCCAGTTTCCAGCAATGTGAAGAAAAACACAGTGAAGGATGCGGCCAGATACACAGTCAGAAGCTGCTATCTCCATGAAGAAGACTTGACACGCCCACTTTTCCACACTGCAGCAACAAAGTACAATTCAAGAGCATACACAGAAACTAAAGGGTGTTAGTCTACACAGTTGTCAAAAGGACAAATTTAGCTCTTGAATTTTTGTAAATGATGTTAAAAGAGAAAAATTCTTTCTAGAAATACATATGTTGCAGATTATTTCATGCTACTGAGAGGCATGCTTACTATTTTAGAAAAATACCGAAATATTCAAATGTTCACTAGAAAGGGAGGATCATTAATTACCACAATGCTGAAGAGTTAATTATCTATTTGGGGCTGTATTTCTTTTTAAAGCACTTAGCTTTTAGAAAAACTTGAGTGACTAAAGAAATGAAATCTGTCAAGACACACAACAGCTGAAGCTTAGAGAAGGAAACTGAGTAAGAGAAAGGAGACTGCCTGCTGGGAGCCAGGACGTAAGCTAGGGCTGGGCTGTGCGCTCTCTCACTGACCCACAGTGAGATGACAAGGAGGTGGCAAACCCATAGGCAAACTGGTGTCAAATAACTAGACTGTGACATGTGCAGTGCTTTTCAGCCTCAGCTGTGTCCCCGGCAACTCACCCTTTCAGCATTAGAAATGTGTCACAGAATGCCAACAGAAGAAGGGAAACAAGAGTATGTTGTTCCCTAAGATGGCTGGTCATGATTACTTGCCCTTGAACTTTGATAAATTTATGCTATCAAGAGACAAGAGAGGTAGAAATAAGTAGAAGAGATTTTCAAAGTGCATGTGGAGGTGGGATGGTGCAGCCCTGCCTGCTTAACTTCCTCAGCCAGAATGCCAGCCAGAAACTTACTTTCTCCAATGGGGTGTGCTGCCTCACGGATGGGGCCTAGCTGGGATGCATCTACTCTTCTGTCTGGCACTCTTCTATTTCTAAGACTGAGTCCAGCAGACGAAAGAAAGTGCTCACAAGCCAACTCCTACAACTGTCTTTTCCCTTATCAAGCTGTCTGAGCTGGTGGGTCTTAGGAGGCACAAGGCCTCTTAAAACTATAACAAACCTCACCACCATCTTTACATGCAGGCAGGTCATTAACTTGAGTGAGTGAAGAAGTCCTTGACCCTTAACTGAGACAGCTTAGTTTAAAATAAGCCACTGGAAAATCAAACTACTCAAGTCATCTCTGGGTATTACTTCATTCAGATAGACTACCAAAAAACCCACGTGACAGCATTTTAAACTATATTCTCCTCAGAGAAGCAGCCAGTAGTATGTTCCTCAAAGCCTTAATGGAAAACAGTCTCTTGTAGATTTAACATCAAAAGACACATGCTCTGTGAAGAACAGATGAGATGAGTGGACAACTTAAAACCAGCACTAAGATGAAAACTTCAGATAGTACAGGTTCACTAACTATACTTTTATCCAAAACTTAGTAATTGAGTTGGGAATGTTTTTTATTTCTGGACTGCTTTATCTCCCTATTAGTAATTAAAATAGATGTGGTGATGCCAGCCTGTAATCACAGCACTCTGGTAGGATGAGGCAAGAGGATTAGAAGTTCAAGCCTTGCCAGGGTAACGGAGCAATTCTGTGAAGGTCCTAGGTTCAATCCTCAGTACCACCAAAAACAAACAAACAAACAAAAAATGCTTATTGAGAAATAGTAATTTACTTATATTCTTTTTAATAAAGTCTAATTAGCATATAAAAGAAACAGGTGAGGGTTTGAAGAAATGATCTTAAGCTATCTTTCCCCTCTGTAAATTTGTATGTTCCTATTATCTTCTTATTCTCAACAGTTTAAAAATTGTATCAGAAGGGAGTAGGGATGAGGGATCTGGAACTCAAGGAAGAAGATGGAGCAAGATTTAAGGGAAGTTCACAGAGGGAGCCGAACAGTTGTTAGGTGCCATCTGAAAATGGGCCCCATCCTCATTCTGCAGACAGAATGAAGTGCCCTTGCAAGTAGCCATCAACAATGCACATCTTTTGTAAGGAACTACGAATAAGGTTCCATTTTTTTAAGATGTGGAAACCTCTTTGTGATTTCCTTATGTTGGTAATGTAAGGCAAGAACGCTTATATTGAGGTAACATGGTATCTTTATGCTCATATTCATTCAGAGTTTGGAGCCAACCTTTATCTATGTGTTCTACTTTTCTTTTGATATTGAGGATTCTGGATTCTGTATATTATGTAAAAATGATTTTAACAAAAAAAAATCTATAATTTTACCTTCAGTAGAAATTCCTGTAGTTCTTGGTGGGTTTTTGTTACTGTTGTGACTGAAAGATCAGACCAATTTACCTGATTTAAAGAAAACACACATATTGTAATGGTTATTGCTTATGCATGAACTGCCTAGAAAAAAGCCACGTGTAAAACAAAGGGCCTTACTTAAATTTCATTAAGAATAACAGAAATATAAAGTTCATCTAGCATTGTCATCATTTCTTCAAAGTTGTTAAATTGTATATTGACATACTGTACTCAAGTTTTCTAGTAGTAATCCCTTTTAAATTACATTTTTTAAAAATAAGTACTCTTAAAGTAGTAATTCCCTTTTAAATTACATTTTAAAAAATAGTCTTAAAATGTTATTGTTTTGGTAATTTTTCTAAAAGGAAATGTTTCCATGGTGTTTTGGGTAACATGACACTGACAGTACAATCTATGCATGCCAAAGATAAAATTATAGTTCTATCTCCTGAAATTTAATAAATACACATTAAGAGAAATTACTGGACCATACCACCCTTCTTTGGTAGCATAACTTACAATTTTGGGGAGACTTACACTTAATATTCACCTTTATCTCAAATCTTTAAAATTCTAATAAGATGTTTGGAGCAGGTATTATTACCTTCATTTTCAGATGGAGAAACTAGAGCTCAGAAAGGTGACCCTACCAAGGTATGACCTAAGGAAAAATGAGAGTCAGAACTGGAACCTACTTAGTGCTGCTCGACCTTCTTAACACTTTTAACTTTGTGGACTCACAGTTACAGCCTAATAGTAATTTCTGCTCTCTATATATATCTGAGCTAAATAAATATTTGAGTGCAGCAAATATCTAAGCCTTTTCAATTAATTGTATCAATTAATAACACTGAAAATGTGTAAGAAATTTTTTTTTTTTTTTTTTTTTTGGCAGCACCAGGGATTGAACTCACAGCCTCGCACCTGCCAGACAGGCACTTAAGTTGCTAAGCCAAACTCCCGGCCCTGGTTTTTTGAAGCAGGGTCGCGCTATGCAGCTCAGGCTGGCCTTGCGCTCGCGTTGTAGCCCAGGCCGGCCTCGAACTCAAAACGCTCCACCTACCTAGTAACCCTCAAAACAAACTTTTTAACACTTCTTAAATGTTTTAAAATATGTAATTGTTGAGCAGCTACTGTGGCAGGTACTGTTCTGACTCTTATCAGAGGACACAGGAACAGATGAGATAATTAAAGCCTCCACTGATTGAGTTCACAACCCAGGGCCGGAGACAGATAAAACCAAATGCATATGTAAGAATTACTATCATTGTTTAGTACTTTAAAGATGAACAGGTCTGACACATGAGTAGCTAGGTGTCAAGAAAGCCCCCAAGCAGAGATTATTTGAGGTAACTGTTAGTTATGCCTTGCTATAGAGTGAGAGGACAGTGAAGTCTTAAGGAAGGAATAAGCTGTGCGCTCCAGTAACAAAGGAAGAATCAGCATGCCTAAGCATTGTAGACTAAGTAAAACATGCCGTAAGTGAGACATGTAGAGATTAGGACTAAAAAACCTGAAAATAGAAAATATTCTTCCCTCAAAGTGGAAGCGAGGATTTTGAAATTCATTCAACAAATGTAATGAATAAGTCAAACAGGTTGGGATGGCAAAGGATGAAGACTCCTGCTTTCTACATGGTATTAATCTACTGTGAGGATCCATGAAAGTATGATGTGTGTAGAAGACCTCAGACGAAGGAGAAAGCATTCCATTGGAGGCTTAGAAGTTGCTCCAGAAGGTACTGCTAAAATCTGGCAAGCATTGCCTTTGAGGAACTGAAGCAAAGCAACACAGAAACATGGCCTCATTCTCACGACCTCACCTGTAATCCGACCTTAGGAGAAAGGACACTACAGTGAAGCCCCAGAGGGGAAGAATCAGAAGGTGTGGATAAGGAATCCATGTCACAGTGAACAGGCACAAAGGAGTCCTGGAAAATCTTATTCTGGCAGAAACAAAACAGAGCTGGGCTCCATGGTTAATGAGACAGCTGACTAAAGCCCAGAGAGATATTACAGAAGAAGTGAAGGCAACAAAGCAGGGACTAAAAACACTGAGAAAGGAGAGAAAGAGAAAAATGTCAGGGGAAAAAAAATGCCAGGAAACATAGGCTTGTGGTCTTGATTTTAAAAATACTGATGAAAATGTTTGCTACTATTTTTGTCTCCTTAAGTCTAAGGTCATTTCTTTATAATACAATTGTCAGAATAATTTTATAGTGATATAGCTTTTTAAAAAAAATTTTGGTAAATCATCCAGTGTACACACAGGAAAACAGCACATTCCATTAATTAAAAACTATAAAAATAATTTATTTTTTCATTTAAATTATCAAACCTGCCTGGCATTAGGTTCTTCCAAAGATCACGTAACAGAGTATGTGAGATTATCTTTTGTGGGTGAGAAAAGCTTACTTTGAAAGTGTACTCCCAATATTTGTCAGCCCTTTTTTTCTGGACTCCTTTCAACATTATCTTCTCAATGTGTACAGCTGAAAGAAAAAACATAAACACATGCTGACTTCTGGTTCAGAGACAAGATATACGATTCAGTTTCCCAAAGTAATTTATAACTTGACAAATGCTTAGTAATTAAGCTGTTTATATTTACTCCTGGTCTCAAATAATTAAATAAAACAGAAGCATAGCAACACGTCAAGCATTCATAAAGTAATTTTTTCTGTATGCATAAGACATGCTGAGTGCCCAAGTAAGAGTCAAGCACTCTAACACTAGAGATAGAAAAGGACAAATAAAAGATGCCTGAAGATATTTTCTCCATGATAATCTTGAAAACTGTTACTCAGATCATCAAATATAGCACTTTTAAGATCAACAAACATCTTTCATTTAATTGTTTATACACAAAAGGTGTAAACTAAAAACTATGCATTTTTAAAACTACTTACAGTAATATAACAAAATGACAAAAACTTCTAATTGGAAATTAAATTTTTTGGAAGGTGATCCTTAATATCACACAATGATAAATAATACAAGCTAAACATTATAATGATGAAGGTTCACTGTAGCAAAATTTTTCAAAATTACAAAGATAAAATAGTGGACATAAATAATGTGAATTCAACTAATCAGTTTATTCATTAAGTAAACAAATGTACAAACTCAACTATTCATTTTATACCTCCTTTGGTGAAAAGTATCACTCTAGGAAATAAAATGAAAAAAAGTCAATTTGAAAAGAGCCCATCTACTGAATGGAATATAAGGACTTTAAAAAACAGAGTGCTGCTCAGGCTATCAACAGAAGAAATAATACTTTATAATGAAGGGAGTAACATCAAAGGCCAACAGTGAGTATAATAACTGTCACAAAAATAAGGTTAGGAAAGTAATGCAACACAGAGTAGAGTGTTCTTGGATTCAGGCAAACAAAAGATGAGGAACAAAAATGATTCAGTTCTGCTTTAGAGAAAGAAGTTAAAACATGAAGAATACATGTACAAAGTGATAAAGTATAGAGGAGGAAATGAAGATTGCCATACTTCAGGAAAGGTGGACAACGAAAAGGCAAAAAATACATAAATATGTAAGGAAACAGACATTCCTAATAAACAGAGGAAAGATCATGGCTAGTACTTTATGCCGATTTACAAAATATCTAGTGTTTGGTGGGCTGTTTCCGGAGAAAAAAAAATCTCAAAAGCCAAGTGAAAAGTGTGCGAATCCTTGGACCTGTGTGGTTTCACAAATACTGAAGCAGGGCTGGGCATGTTTATTGTTTCTAAAAGCTGTTATATGAACTTAAAGAATGATGCTATTAAACAAAAACCTCCGGAATTAATCTACATTCAGAAATAAAGCAGCTCTGCCTCTATAAAACACTGGGCTCAAGGGTGGGGGACCTTGGGTTTTGGGTTTTGGAGGAGTCAGATCCCAGTAGAGCTTAGCAGAAGATGTCATGATGCCAGTGCATTATGTGGGAAAATGGCTACAGCTTCAGACCAGATTTCAAGTTAGATTTGCTGTTATCCACCAAAATCAAGGTATGATACAACAGGAGAGCATATAGCGGTGATGGCAAACCTTTCAGAGCTTTCAGTGACACAAACAGCCTGCTGCAACATGCATGTCTTAGGTTTACCACCACCGGTATATGTCAAGGATTGGCTAAGAAGAGGGCTGTAACACTCACAAAATAAAACAGCACGTATTACGTGTATTTTTTTAAGTTACAAATTTAAGAACAATCATCTATAACACTCTTTTACAGTTAATTGGTAGCATTTTGATAGCTTTTACATTTTTATACTTTTATTAAAACACAAGAACTTTCACTAGTTACTTATATATTTGATGAGTTCAGCTGAAATCTATGATTAAAGTAGTCTAATGAAGAGACGAGAGTACTGTGATCATCTTGAACAGAAGTGGTAATTATGTAAATAATTTTTCCTAATTAAATATTCAGATCCATGAAAAATATATCACACAAAAGGGTTATTGATGGGACTAAAACAACACATAGTGGCGTAAATATAGAGGTGTTGTAGCTGAGTATGATGCTTATCGTTTCTTTAGGTTCTTTTAGAACCTTGATGGCAGCCCACATTTTGTTTCAGTATTTCTCCCAGAGCCAGTCATGGTGGCACACAGTTACAATCCTAGCACTTGGGAGGCTCAGGTGGAGGACTGCCATGAGTTTGAGGCCAACCTGGGCTACATAGTAAGTTCAAGACCAGTCTCAAGCAAGACCCTGTCTCGAAAAAACCAAGAAAAAAACAAACAAAACAAACTTCCCACTACAGGTTAATAGACTCCCAAAGTACGAAGAGAAGATCTGAGCTCATTATCTTTTTAGATGACATCGTACTTTCATTCTTCCATCCCAGCCCCGTAACACATTCCTGCTGACTTAAACCACGAGTGGTACACGCATGACTGTCCAATTGGGTAACCTGTCCCACTGCTGGTACAAATGGATCTAATCTCTTTATCTAATCCTGTTATCTGTCTTTTTACTAACAAAAATTAATAAAAAGCCAACCAATGGGACAGTCATGCACGTACCACTAGTGGTTCAAGCCATCTGCAATGAGATGTACAAATTACAGCCCTGTTGTGAATGTGTTAAAAACACTTTATAGTGAACTCTGTAAAACCTACTTTTTGATAGACACTGAGCATATTCTATATATAAAGCTCTAATTAAATAACTTTGGGAACAGGATAAAGTCTGCTCTCTGGAAGCATATCACTATGTTTAGGGTAGATCCTAAAACAACTGACTGTAAGATACAATGGAGAAGTGCAGGCTACAATAAGCCAAGGCTGCAAAGCAGGGAAGAGCCCAGAATGTGAAAAGCAGAACCAGGAGAACTGACTTTGAATAAAACACAGTACCAGTACAATTACTCCACTCCAAAAAAGACGATGAATAATTAACCAGTGTAAAAAGTACCCCGCTTTAGATTTACAATAAATAGATGGACCATACCTTCTCGCTGAGTTCTATGAGGTACCACAGTAGGTCCATCCTGAGGTTCTATTAAATTGGTCTCATTGCTTTGCAAGAAATCACCATGAGCAGAGTTGTTCTAAAGGAGGAAGAGGACATGTTAATCTATACCACAGAGTCACAAACATAAACATAAAAATAAACCAGAGTAAAGTCTCTTAATCTTTTTAATAGCAATTTTTAGAGATCGAGTAAGTGACTACATACATTAAGGGCAGAAAGGCATAAAGTATCGGTGCTACAATAAAAGAAGTATTAAATGTTATACCTTCATTTACTAGTACTATTCTATCAATTACTTGTTGTGAGTAATAAAGAACATGCAAATCTCATAACTTTCTAGAATTAAAGCACCATCATGTACAGTTAATTTGAGCCCCCCAATAGCCTTGTGTCAGTCCCCTATCACGTCACATCCCATCCTCTGCCCTTTCCTGCTCCCAAAGTACATCAAAATCACCTCAGTTTCAAGAACCACTCACAATTCTGTAAATCCACAGTAAATAAATGTATATTGATTTTTAAAAAAACTATGCAAGAAATAAAGTGAATAAATACCTTAAACTCCCCAAAACTCTCCATTTAAAATATTTTATTGTCTCAATCATGCATTCTGGTCTGCTAAGTGTGTTCTGCTAGTTGACAACTTTACTTGTGGGAATAAAGCACTGTATTACATACTCTTGGGAACTAAGCTTCAGCCTTACATTACTCTTTTGGAAACCCAAGGAAATAGAGATTGTCTATGAAGAGTCATTTAATGAGCACACAGACCTCTTTCATCAACACTCAACTTCTAACATGTTTAGCCTAATGGCATTTACCAACTTTCAATATTACTGATTTTTAAAATGTGATTATGAATTACTTTAACAACGAAATCATGTACATATAGCCTAACCTAGATTATGTAATCTTTCATTATAAAGCAGTAAGACCACATTTGAAAAAGAGATTCCGCTTCTCAAAAATTCAACACTGTTGTAAGTACTTAAAAAAAAAATTAAAAAGACACATAGGGCTGCAGGTGAAGCTCCATGTAGAATGCCTGCTTAGCACGTGTAAAGCGTTGGGGAGGGAATGAAGGAAAGAAGTGAAAGACAAGGAAACAAAAAAGTCAATTCTTCTCAAATACTTTTGTTAACCAGAAACTTACTGAAGAGATCAGGCATTTCAAGCAAACAGAGTATGTTTCTACACTGCTCATAAATGGCTCATAAATTTAAAATAACACACTCTCAAATATAAATGAATGAAAAACAATAGTTTTCACTGGAGAAAGCACATCAAAACCATACATTCATAAGCATCAGGATGACAATCTAAAAATAAAAGCAAAATCAGAAACAAGTGCTGTTGAGGATGTGGAGACACTGGAATCCTTGGAACCTTGGTGCACTGATGGCAGGGATATGAAATGGTGTGGCCACTGTGGAAGACAATATGACAATTTCTCGAAAAACTTAAACATAGGATTACTTCAATTCTGATTCTAGATATACACTTAAAGTGAAAGCAAGGACTTGAACAGCTAATGAACACTAATGTTCATAGCAGCATTATTCCCAATAGTCACAAGGTGGAAATAAATGTCCACCGATAGAGGAATGGATAAAATATGGTGTACATATATAAATTATGTATTAGTCTTCAACAGGATACATACTGTGACACAGATGAATCTTCAGTACAGTAGGCTAAGCAAAATTAAGTCAGACACGAAAAGAGACATGTTTAACGATTTCACTTATATGCGTTCCACAGGGGTATGGCTTGTGTCTAGATGTCTCCCCAAAGCCTTATGTGGTCAAGGTGGGGCTTGTCAGAAGCATCTGGAGCTAGGGTATGGGATGCTAGAATTGATTTATGGTGCAATGAATAAAGCCTGCCCCACTCAGAATAAGATATAAGGCACAGGAGGAGGTCTCTGCTTGTTGCTTGTAGCCTTCTGCCTTCCAGGAACTGTTTCTCCTCTGTGATGTCCCTTTGCTATGCCACCCTGCCTTGGAGCCAGTCAACTAAGAACTGAAACCTTTGTAAACTGTGAGCCAAATAAACCTTTCCTCTCTTAACTTTGGAGCCAGGGCCCACACTGCTCTTGAACTGTTTGGGGTGAGGACTGCAAAGGGTGGCAAGAAGGTGAGCAAATAGACAAGACACAGAAAGCTGGGATCAGGTGGAGCCCTCTCCTGATGGGAGGAAAGGAACTGCAGTGTATTTATCCATTTAAGGAAGTTAATGTCACGTGACACCCTGTGGCATAGCAATCTGTCTATATGGCAACCTAACCGTGTTTTTTGGACTGGAGCAGCTTGTCTGTGCCTTGTCTCGGTCACTCTTTGTTTTTGGGGCCAGCTTTGTATTAGCCCCACAAGTGGGATCACTCTCTAGCTTTAGCACTCTCTACATCGCCCCCTTTCTTGTTTTTGTAGTTGCAATCAATGAATGTTTAAATGAAGTTAGAGGAGTTGTGTCTGGAGGACTCTGGGGATGACTTATTTTGTGTGTGTGGTTATGCTTTTTGGCTGGATATCTAAGACCAAGTTAAAGTGAGTCCTGTATTAATTAAAATTAATTTTTTGCTATTATTATGGTCAGTTAAGTTTTTTTAGGAATTATCTTGGAACCATGTATAACACCTCTTAGTATTTTTGTCAGTGTCATTGGTTTGGCTGAGTCACAGTCATTGGCTGATCACAGTGATTTTTATTAAAGTTTGGGAGGTTTTTTTTTTTTTTTTTGCAACTTTTTTTATGCACTTTTTTTTTGTGGTCTTATAATCTCTTTGGTTATAAGACCCAGGACTCACTGAGAACAGGCTGTTGGGGAAGAGGATTTTTTATGTCTTGGGTCTTTATTGCCCTTGGAGGGCTAGAGCCAAAATATTGGCTGTTTTTTAGCCCATTTATTTTTAATATTTGGTCTCTCAACTTCAGTTATGGAATATCTGGGAGACTGGTAGCATTATAATGTAATAGAGGCAGTAAGCTTAACATTATTATCTTATTTGTATACTAAGCACTTTAGAACATAAAATGGAACCATAATTTTTTAACAACCATGGGTGTCTTATTACTTAAATCTCTATAGAATGTTAATGAACAGTTACATATTTTATATAGAAAATTAGAAATTAAAACTATATGTAACATTGTAGCATGACAATTTTGATGACACTTTTGTAACACACCTGAATTTTTATTTTGACACAGAATAGCCCTCTTAGTCAATCATCGTTATCTAAGAAGCTTTTATTTAACTTGTTGACCTTTAGTGGAATGTGTGTTTCATAAGTTCTTGTTAAAGGCAGAGGTCTAAATCTGAAAGAAAAGTCTATCATCGTGAACAATCTCTGTTTTATATTTTAGAAGACCTGTACACCTGGAGGCATGAATACACTTAATATACCACTAGGTTAATAATAATCACTTGTCATAGCCATATGAACACCCTTGTATTAGAGCACTTTTAAATTAAAAACCTTATTGCCTGGAAAATAAATCTTTTTGATGATGACCAATATAAATATATATTTTTAATGACATTTATTAGGGTATCTTTTACAAGGCTATGGAGATCATTGGGGCTTTTTATTATGGAAAAAATGGCTTGGATAACTTTTTAGGCAGTTGCTCTTTTATTTGCCCAAGGAAGCCTTGACCAATAATATTTTAAGCCTGAAATGTTTGTTTAGTTATTTTAGCAATTTTTTGATGACATTTCAGAGAACCCATTTTGATATTATTTTGACCAGCTGGCAACCCAGGTGGAAGCATGTTTTTTAAATCTATAAACCAAATTAGATTTTGGACAAATGATCTAAAAATGCAAAAGTAAAAGGAAAATTTTTGAGCTCAAATAAAAAACAGATGTTTATGAATATGACAAAGTATATAGCTGAACAAACTGAATAAACATAAAATTAAGAGTGTACTCAAATATATTTTTGACCAAACTGAATTACGATAACTACTATAATTTTAGAAGTTTGTAATTATAAATAGACTAGTCAGAATTATTTGTAGGTTAGTAGAGATCTCTTGTAAGAACTTGGAAGTAATAAAATCATTTATCTATAATCGATACATATTTTTGTATTTTAAGAATATTAGTAACTTTTGTGTTTTTTTAAAATGTACCTTTTAGTTCAGTTATTTCTGTATATTTAGTCACCTATTTAGACCTTTGATTTTTATTTTTGGCTATCAATGTTAGGACATCCTGAGTCAATTTTTTTAATTGGCCCCATGTTAGTTTTAGCTCCATCTTTGTCTATTGGCTGTGGCGTGGTTTCTGAGGCACCACTATTACAGGACTGAGCATTGCTTTTTTTTTCTGGTACTGGGACTCGAACTCAGGATCTTGCGCTTGCCAGGCAGGCGCTTATGCCACTGAGCATATCCCAGGCCCAGCATCAGCTTTCTGAAAGGTGGAATTAACTCTTTTTTTGGGTTTGCATTTATGATATAGACAGATAGCACATTTGGTACCTAGGTAGGCCATTTAACATTTTTTGGAAAAACACAAGCATATTTCTTAAGTGAATAGTGGGCTAGGACTCTTTTATTGTTTAGTATGAAGACTTCTTTTAAAGGACTCTTTTTAAGATTTTATCTGATTGAATTTTTTTTTCTACTACAGTTTTATCCTTAGTGGGATGTAAAAAGTTAATAGTATGTATTAGCATGTGAAGTCTATTATGAGGTTTACATTTTGTAGGGAAGGATGAATTAAGCAACATGAGGGTCTTGGGTGACTTGAACGGTGTTTTGAACAGATTGAACCATAACCTTGACTTTTAAAATTTTTTGTTTAACTGGCATTGATGACATCAGGCAAAACCTGGAAACCTTTTAAAATGAGACTGCTGCGGTTTAGGAGTCCCGCTGTAACTTGAGGCAAAGGTTCATGGGCTGCAAGAGAAATAACTTGGGGTCCCATTTTAGAAGTTAGTATAAATCTGGAGGAAGGACTGAGGTCTAAGCCTCTGCTGTCGTCTGTCACTTGCCAGAGGTCAGAGATGTCCTTGGCAGCAGAGGGTAGGGTTGGAGAGGAACTGAGGGAAGCATCCCCATTGTTTGGTGGGGTTGAGTCAGGCCCTGCTGGAAGTTTCCCAGAATGGGTCAGCCTTTCACATCAGTTTTGAATCTATACCAAGTGGCCCAGTGATACCTTTGCCTACACTTTGGACAGGTAGTAGCTTTCGCTAAAGGGACAGACAGTGGCAACACTGCCCCCACGGGTGAGGCAGAGCAATCTTATAATCCTTCCACTAGCCTGAGATACGTGTGCTTCAAAATCTTGGAACGGTTCATCAGGACCCTGATGAATGAAAGTCAAATCAAGGGATGTTTCACCCTCTGAAGGAAGTTCCCTCCAAGCTACTTTAATTTGCTCATATACTTGTAATTTAAAAGTAACTTGTGGCAACAAAGGCACCTTCTCTGGTTATCATGTCTTTTGTAATAGCTATGTTGTAAGTAACATTTCAAGTGGCCTGATAAATGCACCATTCAAAAAATTTTCCTTTCCCCAAGAAGTAATCCTCTGGACTCAAACATGCTTTAGCTACGCCTTTCCAATCATTTGGGGTCATAACCTGTTGTCCTATGAGCTCTATTAAACCCAAGATAAAAGTGGCTGTAGGGTCATATGTAGTGGTAGCTTGTTTTAATTTTAGGGACTTAAAGGATACAGCTTTATGAAGACATATAACTTGTCCTGGGTTACTGGGGACTCAAAGTTGAGTAAAAGGGTAAATATGTTGAAAACCCTCCATGGATTGCCCCACCTGTCTGGCTTCTTTTGGTGCCAACTGCAAGGGACAGAGAAAAAATGGCTCTACTCCCTGAGAGGTGGAAGTTTAATGTGACAAAATTTCTCTGAGCTGAAAAGGTGGGAATTGTTGCTTTTTGTTCAGTTAAGTGCTGGGAAATGGAATTTGCAGTGGAATACTCAACTGGGAAAGGGTCCTTTTACAGTTCCTTCCTTACCTAACTGAGCAAAGCTAGAGGGCTTAAACTCTATCAGTTGTATTGCTGCTCCGCCATCTTTTTCATGCTTGGGTCTTGATTTTAAAACAATGCTCTGAGGCAAGTCTTTTGCGGTCATCTCAACAAGCTTACAGCCATTAAGACACTCTCTAATCCAAATCCACAAAAAGAAAGTAAATACAGGAATCAAGAATATAATAAGCATTTCCATATATACCTGTGTTTCTTGAGAACCTGTTTGTCCCATGTTTTACACCTGATATAGGCTCAGCATTGATGACACTAATGGGCTCAATACTGAGGATATCAATACACCTCTCTCCCTTTTGTGCACACACAAAAGTTGTCATTTTTACCTGCAAATGAAGTTTTTTATGCCGAGTCCCTGTTTGGGTGCCATTTTGCTGCGGCCTGTGCTGCTTGAACTTCTGGGGGTGAGGACCATGAACGATGGTGAGAAGGTGAAGAAATAGACAAGACACAGAAAGCTGGGGTCAGGTGCAGCCCTCTCCCCTGATGGCCGGAAAGGAACTGCTCAATCAATGCAGCGTGTTGATTTATACATTTAAGGAAGTTAATGTCAGGTGACACCCCATTACCTAGCAATCTCTCTATATGGCAACCTAAGGGCTTGGTGTTTCTTGGACTGGAGCAGCCTGTGGCTTGCCTCGGACACTCTTTGTTTTTGGGATCAGACTTGGTTTAGCCCCGCACATGGGATGGGTCTCTGGTTTCAACTGTTCTTGACACTGTGGGTGTCAGGTACTTTGTCTCGGCAATGAGAAAAGTTACTAAGACATCTAGTCAAATTCATAAAGAAAATAGAGTAACTTATTATGGGCTGAAGAAGATGGAAATAAGGTGTTGTTTAATGTTTTATAAAGTGTAAGATAGGAAAGTTCTAGAGAGAAATGGTAGTGATGCTCGCAAAGTGAAATGAATGTACTCAATGCCATTGAACTGTATACTCCAAAAGGGCTAAGAGCAAGTTTTATGTTGTGTCTGTTATAGTATAATAAAAAATTAAAATGATCATACTGCCTACACAGTCATTACTATACTGAAGCAATCATTCTACAAAAAGTTTGCTTTGCACTAAAAAACCACATTTTCAAACTGTAAGATAACTTTTAAGAACACAATTTAACTACCAAAAAAAAAAAAAAAAAAAAAACCCTTTCTTTAATAAGCTGAGAAAAATGGGAGTTTGAGTTCCTATCCAAGGACCTAAGTTCATAATTGCTTTTGTCCCCCAGTCTCAGCATGTACCAAGGCTACAGAACTATTGACAAGCCAGGCACAGTGTGACAAATGTCTGTAATCCCAACACTCTGAGAGTCTGAGGGAGGAGGACCAGAACTTTAAGCCTAGCCAGGGCAACTTAGTAGCACTCTATCTTGAAGTTAAAAAAAAAAAAGAGGAGGACTTCAGATGTAGCTCCATACAAAGGTCCTGAGTTCAATTCCTAATACCACCAAAAAAACTATTTGAAGTTTCGAAGTACTTATAAAATCCACACAAGACCTACAGAGATTAGATGTATGGTATTTACCAGCTCCCTCCAGTGAGTGACTGTCAGTAATGAGGTCTCTCAGTTCACATGTGACAGAAGCTTTGCTTTCCTTTCAGTAGAGGGCAGAGAACTGTAAACACCCACTTTCTCTACTAAGATTCCCATTTTTGTAAAATAAATCAGGGAGAATTTAAGAATTACTCATTGCCTCTATTTAATTAAGATAAGGCAGAAGTTTGTCCAGTCCTTTCTCGATGAAACAACCTTAGTGCCTCAACTCTAATGTCTTAAGAATCACCTTACAGCATGTGTGTTGTGGTTACGGTGGTCCTGTGGCCCCGCAAAGTCTTGTAATCACAATATGGACACAGCTGAGTCTGGCATTCATGATTGGTTTGTTGTCTAGTGCTGGGATTGACAATGTGAGTGCTGCACCTACCCACAGGTGGAAACAACATACAGCGTAAGGGTGGGAAGGAGGCATATTTTCTCTCTTGCTGGTTCACACTTGCTGTTTTGTGGCCACCATGAATGGATGCCCCGCCACACCATGCTGCCTTGGAGCCAACTGAGTATGGGCTGAAACCCCCAAGAACTGTAATAAATAAGCCTTTGCTTTCCTAATTTTGGGCAGCAGGTATTTTGTCTCAGCAACGAGAAAAAAGTAACTAAGACAGAATTTGGTACCAGTGGAGTGGGGTCACTGCTGTGACTAAACCTGACCCTGTGGTTCAAGAGCCTTTGGAAATGGCTTGTGGGAAGAGTTTGGAAAAGTTTGGAGATGTTGCCTGAAAGAGTGGTGCTGGAACAGCTTAGGCTGTTCTGTAGGGGAGACTCTGGTCATAGGTCAGAAGACCAGAAGGCTGATAGCCTGCTGGTAAAGACCAGGCTCGGGAGGTTTCTGCTGAGAAGAAGGACTGCACT
The DNA here is from genome assembly GCA_004363535.1 of Dasyprocta punctata. Lineage (NCBI taxonomy): Eukaryota > Metazoa > Chordata > Mammalia > Rodentia > Dasyproctidae > Dasyprocta > Dasyprocta punctata. Next base: position 21,325 of record RJWM01000595.1, read on the forward strand.
GGTTGTGGGACTCCACATGATGTGTGTTACATTTTAGCAGAAAGTTTGTCTGCATTCTGCCCATGCCCAGAGACTTTGCCTGAGACTGAGATTAAGGGTGATGGACTGATTATTCTGGCAAAGGAAATTTCAAGGCAGTCGAACGTTGAGGCAGTGACGTGGCTACTGTTGGGGGCTTTTAGCCAGATTTATGCTGCGAATCAAGAGCAAAGAGCCCAGCATGGTGATTTAAAACATTGTGAGTTTGGCCAGAAAGCTGTAGACTATAAAGATAGAGCTGAGACCTCGACTGCTGAGAAGGAAGACAAATAAGTAAGCAAAAAAGATGGCCTGGGGCCATCCTGGGAAGCAGCAAGCCTCCACCTTTTGCAGCCTTAAGCCAACAAAAGGGATAGTTTGCTCAGAGGAAAAAGCCACAGAGTGCCAAGTTCCAGAGTGGCGACGGAGGCCATAGGAGGTTTCAAAATGGCAGCAGCCATACTCAGAATGGCAGCAGCATAGAAAATCTGGTCCTCACAATCAAGTTCCGAGAGCTCAGTGATCCAGGTACTCGAACCCTACAGTCAAGAGAGAGGAAAGCCTGGCTACTGCTCCAGGTGGCAGAAGACCTTGGCGTCATCCATGTGACACTGGTTTTAAGTGCAAGAAAAATGTACAAATTCTGAGGCTAAGGCAGCTTCCACCCCGCCTTCAGAGGGCAATGTGTAAAGATGTAAGGGTGAAGCCAAGGGTACAATGGAAAAACCAGAAGTTTGAAAAAGCCAGGAACGTGGATCATCCAAGAAAAGCTGCAAGAACAAAACAGAATGAGCTTAAGAGAGAAGCTGTGAAAAATGGAGCCCCTGGAAGTGCCACAGGGGTAGACTCACTCAAGCCTTTGGGAGCTTACAACCAGATTGCTTCAGATACTGAGCGTATAACTCTAGGACTTAATGTCTGCCCTGCTGGATTTTGGACTTGCTTTTGTTCCAATGCTTTGTATTCTCATTTGTAACTTTTGGAATGGTAATGTTTATTTTGTGCCTTTGCATTTTGGAAGTGTTTAACTTGTTTTCATTTGTACAGTTAAGAGTTTGCCATAGATCTCAGAGGAGATTTGGGACCTGAACTTTTCAACAATGCTGAGACTGTTAGGACTGTGGCAACTCTTGGAAATGGACTAAATGTCTTTTGTATAAAGGATATACATGAGTCCTTGAGGGGCCAGGGGTGGAATGCTATGGTTATGGTCCTGTGGCCCCTCCAAGTCTCATGTAACCATGACATGGACATGGCTGAGTCTGGTTTTTGTGATGGGTTTGTTGTTTAGCGATGGGATTGGCAATGTGAGTGCTGCACCTACCCACAGGTGGAAACAACATACAGTGTAAGGGTGGGAAGGAGGCATATTTTCTCTCTTGCCGGTTCACGCTTGCTGTTTTGTGGCCACCATGAATGGCTGTCCTACCACACCATGCTGCCTTAGAGCCAACTGAGTATGGACTGAAACCCCCAAGAACCGTAAGAAATAAGCCTTTGCTTTCCTAATTTTGGGCAGCAGGTATTTTGTCTCAGCAACGAGAAAAAAGTAACTAAGACAATGTGACAAAAGGCAAATTCTGGAAAGACAATGATGCCTAGAAATGTAACAAAATTGTGCCAGAAAGACAAAATTGACACAGAAATTCAGAGAAGAGGGAGACTGATGAACCAACAGCTCAGAAACAGCATGATATGGATTTCGGCTACGGTCACAGGCTCCCTATGTATTTGTTTAGTTTAACTAGAAATGTGAATGTAAGGTTCAGATTAAACAAGAAGAGAGTGGTAAGATTAGCTACCTTAAAACACAGGCAAGTGTACTGCAGCTGCGGACTGGCAAGCAGGGGATAATTTACTGAGTCTACATCTACTCTGCCATCACAGCACACAGATGACACATGGCCACTGCAAAACAGTTAACTCTCAACATCTGTGAACAAGGTTGCCTATGCAGAAGTGGATGAATGGAACAAGCTGGGGCTATCACTATCACTCTCTATGCATTTTCTGGAAACTCTATACGTTTATTACTAATTAAAAATTAGGAATTTTGATGCCATTATCTTTATTGGAGAATTGAACTTGTAGGTTGCCCAATTAAGAAGTCTATGTGAAAGGAGGAAAGTGGAGAATGAAAGAGAAGTGAGGGCAGCAATTTTCACCAAGAATTGGCCTGTAAAACTCTCTTCATGCCTCTACTACTTCAACCTAAATAGCACCATCTGTTGGCTGACAGAGAGACTGGTGAAGACTACAGAGTCCATACTGGGTCATACCACAGCAAAGGTACAGTACTCACAAAGGTGGTGTCAAAGGCTTCCTAGCATAGATCAATGCACCAGCATCTGTGTTCCCTCTCCTCTTTGCTCTTGCTACAGAAGGAAAAAGCTTTCTTTCACCCAAGAACTTTTCTTTCGCACAGGGAAAACAATTAGGAAGGCAAACTCAGGACTTGCTAAATCCCTGGGCAAATAATCTTTGAATCCATACACTAGAATGCTTTTGAATGAAGAGACGAAAACACACCCACAAGCATGGGCACCTAGAGAAGTGTGTAATGCCTCTCTAGCCCACATGTGCTTTCTAACTGCCTTCATCTTCACAATTTCGCCCTGTGTGACATGAGCGCAGAAGCCAAGGGGTTCTTGGTAGGAAGCAAGCTTAACTCCCCAGGCACTACCAAGTCTTTTAGTTCCTGTGGCCGTCATGGCCTTCACTCTCACTGCAGAAAGGTTCTTGCAACATGTACAAATTTAAGCATACAGTCGAACAAGGACCTGTGGCAGTAAGTGAGATATAAACTGGTTATTGTTGGGAAACACTGCATTATGATTTAGCAAATCATTTTCCCACATTAACAAAGCTACTCAATTGATAATTTCATTGGGCAACTTCTCTGAGTGTGGGTGACCTCTTCTCAAGGAAGCGCTCCCAAACACTACAGCATCTGGTCCATATGTGACCATACTGCTTCCTATAGGATCACTAAATACAATTTTTTAATTTAAAAAACATCCGATTCCCAGTACCAAAAAATAAATAAAAATTATACTGTGACAATCTCTAACAAGGAAACTAAAAGTCCACAACACACACATCTGTGCATGCTCACTTCCGTAACCAAAGTTTTTACGTTTTGACCACAAGCAAAGAAATACTCCAACTCCAAATCTGACTCCCACCATTTCTCAAGCCAATTATAAACTGAGGTCAGATAGCGGAGGCTCCATACAGTCAGGTATATAAACAACAAAAATTTGTAATTTCTGACTTTTCCATCCTATCAAAGCATCACTGCCACGTTTATAGCAATTTATGCACCCCGCACACAAAAACTTAACTGAGGGAATATAGTCTGACTTTGAAAGTGTTCAACTATTCTGCATTGATTCACTGAAGACTCCTTTCAAATCTACACTGTCCCAACACTTTGTTCTAAAGAAACAATTCATTTTATTATTTTCAAAGCAATTCTGTCACTATGTTGTTCATGGATGGAAGTGATAACAGCAATCATCAAAAAAAAAGGGCAACACTTAACATTTCCAAACTTACAAAATATCTGCAAATTGTCTAATTACACATAAAAATTAAGCAATTTAAGTGTATCACAATGATTATTTGTCAAGAATCTCTAAAAGTGGTAGGTAGAAACGATTAGTACATTAAAATGGTCTAAAAAAGACATTTAAGTTCAACTTAAGTGATCACCTTTCCAAATACTATGGACAAAGCAACCAGAAATATGTACACACAAATTAGTATCAAACTTTTCACTTTGTTTTACATATACTTCTTCTAAACACTGCAGGATAATCATGATAAAGTCTCAAAAGAGAACAATGTCAGCAAGGATGAAGAAAGGACAGAATCAGGAGATAAGGGGATAATAGCATTAAGGCAATCAAGCAGTCAGGGTGACTATAGTACAATGGTACCACTGAGAAAACTTAAAGACTCTGGAAGAGTTTTAAACAATTGGTGATGTGCTTTTTCTACAGATTAAGTTTAAAGTGAAAGTTGACCTTCAGGGAGATAGATATAATATAGGCATGCATACACAAAAAGTTTTCACTGGCTCCCATGCAATCTGTGGACAGCCTACTTCCTTAATCTGACCTACAAGGCTCTGTGTAGCCCAATTTCCATTATCTCTACATATGTCTCTCTTCTAACTCATTTACCACAACCAAACTGTGCTATTCACTGAATAATACAAGTATCTCACTCACGTTTACCTAGAATTTTCATGTACTTTTACTACATGCATATTCACAATAGTTAAATAAACTAGATGAGGATGATATCTTTATCTTCTACTACACAGCCAAGTTTGGAAACTGACCTCTGAAAAACCTATAACTGACCTTAAATAAACTACTCCTTGAAAGAACATCAGACACCTTTAATGAACCAAGACATGTAGGAGAGAATTAAAGGTCAAATATTTTCTGGAGCATAGGAAAAAAAGGAAATGGAGTAACCACCAAGGACTCAGCGTTATACTACCTGTAATATAAACACTCAATGTGGCACCTTCCTTCTACACCAACTGTTTACTTAGGAACCAAAAAAAGTTACTGGATGAAAGTAGCTTTTGTGACGAAGAATTTTCTGTAAGTAAAAGTACTGTTACAATAGTCCTTCATAATAAAAAAAACACCCAATAAAACCAAAGTCCAGTGTAGTCTGAGTAGTACAAGCCCTTTTGCTTGTTTTTCTAAAACAAACAAACAAACAAAAAACCAAAACCACAGCATTTCTTAAGGAAAGACATTAGCTAAAAACTAGCCAACTTAATAACTTCTACATTAAAAAAAATAAAATGTTCTTTATGCATGAATTCTACTACATAAAATACCCTTATCATGTGAACTTTCGTTAAGTAGACATAAGCAAACAAATGAGCAAAACATCCCAAACCCTACATTCCCGAAAACAAGCAACTGTGTCTTTCTGGAAAAGAAACCTACTGAGCACTATTCTGAACTAAGAATAGAAGTTCAAGAAAGTATGAATTACAGTATTTTGCAACCTTATTAATTTGATTACCAGAATCTCAAAGGAAGTTACTATTCCAATTTTATAGATAAAACTGAAGGTCAGAGATTTAAGTGGTCTGGTTAAATATTACAAAGTTAGCTAGCAAAAGAACTAGAATTTAAACCTCCAAGAAGTGCTCCACTAAACATGGCTATCATCCTTCAGGGTCTTTTCAGTCTCTCTAACACACTCCTTTTGTCCCTCCCCACAAAGAAAATCCAAAGTGGTGAAAAAAAGAAAAACGCATACATATATCTATCATACAGACATATCTTAGTTACTTGAAGGAAAGAACTTGCTCTCCTCATGCCACAGGTCCATGGCATGAGATCCACCCCCGGAGTACTCCTTACCTGAAAGAATTACAGTAGAGAAAAAAATGTACCTGGGGAAGAATACCAAATACTAGTAATTACTTGCTATTAAAACAATCGCTACTTAACTCTAATATTCTAAGAAGTCTCTGCTTTTGACTATTATAACTGAACTGTTGCTTTTCTTCTTTGCTGCAATCCAACTAATCTAAAATTTCCCATAAAAAAACAGATGTGGCTATTCTGGCTCCCTACTCCCGATTTGTGAGAGGCTATAACCACTCCCCTACCACCATCCACACAAAGTCACCTAAAATTTTTAATGTTTACTGAAAACTATATGGCAGATATTATTCTACTTGTTCACTGTATCCTAATAATCCAAGTACTTGTAAGGACTGTTACCATTTCCAACTTTTAAGTGAGAACACCTCAGGCAAGGCCCATTGCTCCAACACCATCATTCACCTGAGCAAATAGTCTAGAAATGGCCAGTAGATCAAATAAAATTATCTGCTACCAAAGACCATTAGAACTATTCTTTTTCAAATTAACTTTTAAAAAGCATCTTTTTAGTGCTCAATGACAGAAATCCAAACTACCTACTTTTCCCTCTTATTTCAAGAAACTGGTTCCTTGGATTTTAGTTGGCACAAAAATATTCAAGTTTTCATAAAGTACCTTAATTTTTTTTTTTAGACCTAGCACTGCTAATATACTATTTGTATGGCAAGAAATGAGTGGGAATATTTGGCCTATCAGTACAACAGAGTTAATTTACCAACACTATGAAAAAGTAATGATTCTGCAAGTTTTCCTGTATCTTTTACTAACTTTACTAACTTTAATAATTGTGGTCGCTTCCGTGAGTTCAAATGACATTAAGACAGAATTGTGTACCTTTGTACTAGAGGTACATATTTTTACCTTTTATTCAAAACATTATTTGCCAATTCAACCAAGCAAGCTTTCAGAATCCTGAAAACACAATCATCAGAGAGGGGTCAAACCAACATTACCAACCACTACTACAGTCTACGCATTTTGTTTCTTACACTGATGCACAGTATTGTTGGTTGGGGAATAAACCTCTAGGTAAGACTATCCTGCTCCTGAATAGTTAAAGAGTGTCTTCAAACACATAGAGGCTGCCTATCTTGGTTTGTGTCTTTTTACTGCAGTAGCTATAACAAAAACTCTCTCTTAAAATACTTTCACAGTTGTTTTTCATCCCTACTACACAATTCCTGAGAGATTTTTAAAAACAGATGTGTTCAGCTATATACAAGCACCTGTATTCTACCGCAGAATTACACCAATCACACACATTTCCAGCAACACTATTAATACGGATTTTCAATATAGTTTATTAATGTATTTGCTGAATTTTATGCAAGTTACTGGCAGTCCCTTTGGGGTTAAGAAAATGAGATTTACGTACACGTCTCATAAAGTGAATGCCAGCATTTAAGTTGCAATCAATGTTAAAATTACCCAAATCACAACTATTTTTTTTGTACTGGGAATCAAACTCAAGACATTGCGCTTGCCAAGCAGGCGCTGCGCCACTGAGCTACAGTCCCAGCCCGAAACCACAATTCTTAAAACTCTCTACGAATGCCACTTTTAAGAGCAAAAACACGTTTGTTGAGTTTTCCTGCTTTTCCAATGTGACCTAGTAAGTATATTCCAGGTCACATCATCGGTGGAGTGTGGTCACCTCGACTACTAACATTTTAACCACGGCATGACACTTTGTACTGGACCTAGTCAACATCGAAACACATAACGAATATAAAATTGGCATTAAAGCACATGCGTTACCCGCAAATTAAAAATTTATTTTCAAGAAGAGCTCCTTCATTGGTACTGGATACATCCAGAGAGCTAGAAACACTACTCTGGGCCAATATACTTTTACTTAAATAGGGATTCAGTAGTATACGTTCAGTATGAGTGAAAACACTCGCTTTGGAGCACGCAAAACCTTCACTTACATAGGAAAAAAAAAAAAAAACCGCGATTCCGAAGCAATTACAAGTTGCATACTTGCGACCACAAGGTTACTTCCGGGTCATTAAAGTGTCACTACATTAATTTCCTCTTTCCCAGGGTGATCGTCACGACCAAGCATTTACGATCCGCGTGGCTCTCAGCGGGCCCTCTAGCTGCAGCCTCGGCCCGGCACCCCTGCAAAGGCCCCAGAGGCGCCCCACGCCCGGGTCGCCCGCCTTGGCCCGCCCTCCCGGGGCGGCGCGCCGGTCACATGGGCGGCGTGTGGCCGCCATCTTGCAGGGCGGGGGAGGGAGGAGCCCCACACGCAGACTGCGGGCCGGGGCGCGCGGGGCCGCAGAGAACCCCGGGCCGGCCGCCGCTCCCCCACGCCAATGAGGCGCGCACACCGGGTTCCTCCCCGCAAGCTCTGTGATGGCCCCTTCCTCCCCCGGGTCGCACTGGCGCCGCAAGATGGGCAGACCGACCAGCAGCTGGGCAGCACTGCAGCTAGCCAGGATTTAAATCAGCCCAGCCGCACCGGCAGCCTACTGAGTGACAGCCGGCTGCAACAAGATCCGCTAAAACGTCAGCAAGACCACAACAAGCCACAGCTGGACGATGGGGAAGCCACTCCAGTATGCAGAAAATGCCGGTCGTAACAATTTCATGAGACATTAGTAATTTAAGGAAACCCTAAACTGAAGAAAAAGTTAAGCACATCACTAAGTGCCTAGAAACAAGCCGCCTGCCTCCAGTGTCACCTGTAGTACAGGTATCCTCTGATTGATATGACTGGGTCGCCTACTCCAACTGATGGCCACAGTACAGAGCACTTCCTGAGAAGTAATGAGGCACTGAAATTAATGGCAGGATGCCGAACATGCTTGGTCCACTCCCCCCAGCACTCACTGGCTGCCAGAAAAGGCCACGCACTGCAGTCGAGATAAAAATCTCATTACCCTGGTTGGCACGCACCTCTCCCCTTAGTCTAGTTGCACAACATTACGCACATTAAAAGCAAAATTTTAAAAAAGGGAAAGGAAAAAAAGACTCCTAAAAGTTAAAAATCCAAAATCGGTTTTGAACCCTGGTTGGCATGCTCTCAATGGAATATTAGCTGTTTCACTGTGGCATTTTCATTAGACTTACAATGTTGTTTTTTAAATATACACTATTACAAGAAAAATGTCAAAATATGCATTGTTCCTCAATTCATGTTTTCACCTTTATATTTAATGGCTTTGTAGTATATCTTTTCATATAGTGAGAAGGCTGTATGGGTTTTTACCATCATTACACATACTAGTCGTAAATAGGCACTGGAAGATGGTAAAATTTCACAATGTGCATGAAAAAGCTGCATAATAGCATTACTACCTCTCAATTTGATTGTTTATCCTCAAACACCCATTAGTCACGTCACAGAAAATTCAGTAAAAATGAGGGGTTCGACCTATCTTTACAGCTTCCAAATGCCTGGACTCTGTGGGTAATGAGTCCACACAGTCATCAGCGAAACACAATGCTTAATTTCAGTACTAGGATATTCAATGACAGAGCAAAGTATGTTGAATTAGCTTTCAAGCAAGTGGGGGGGGAGTGTCCCCATTTTTCCAAATAACATATTCTAAAGACCACTTAAATTGGAAAGCATGACATCCAAATCAATACCTTTCAAAAAGTCGTAAGCCACAAAAACAAACTTTTCGTACTAGTTTTACTCTGGTTGAAAAAATACTCCCCTCTTCACTTTTTTACTCAGGGACTTTACTGGGCCTACATAATTATATTGGTCTCATAGCTTTGTAAAAATTAATCTTTAGTATTTGTGACAAGAGGTTCCCCTCCATTCTTACCTACTACATTTTGGTGTTTAAGTCACTCTTTGGGACAACATCAAGCTTATAATAAAGGCCAACAAATATCCCTAGATCCAAATTAGTACGTACGAATCAAGCGCATTACAAAGTCGGTTATGCCAGAGGTAAAGGGCATCCGTTCTGAGAGAGGTTTCTTTACCCAGATGCCTTCGTTACTACTTAGCTCAGTCAATACGCCAATCTCCCCACCAGGCTTTTTCTCCCCAAGTTCTCTGCGTGGGAGCCAAAGACCTAAACGACCCCTTTAAACTCTGGCACCGAGAACAGGAGGCCCAAGGCGCTGGCAGCAGGCTGGGCGCGCACCTACGCAGCAGCACTCCACCGAAGGGCGGGACACGCTTGGAGGAGAAGAAGGCACTGCCCCAGGCTGCCTGCGGTAAAGCTCCAGGCTCCTCCACCGCTCCGCTTTTCCCTGCCCCTTGTGCTGAGCGCGATGCTCAAGGCCAAAAATATCCTGAGACCCTCATCCGATCTGGGCCCCAGCAGGGCCCCGATGGAACTCCGCGTGTGCCGTGGCAACTCAGGCAGGGAAGAGACTTCTAGAGCCTTCTGTGATGGCGGGTGGCCGTGTGCACGGGGTGGGGGACTGGGGAGAGTGCGACTCCAGGCAGAGGCGCCCTCCCGGGCTGCGAGCCGCGGCGTGGGAACCCCGACCACCTGCGCCGGGCCGGGGTGAGGTCAGGGGGCGTCCGGGGCGGTGGCCGCGCCGCGAGTGTCGGGAGGCGCCGCGCGCCGTACCTGGGCCCTGGAGCCGAGAAAGTTGCACGGCTCCACCTCGGTGTCCTCGGGGCCTCCGCGCAGCGCGGAGCGCAGCCTCTCCAGGTGCTCCCTCAGGGTGACCCGCTGGTGGAAGGAGAACGCCGGGTGCAGCGAGGCCATGGTGAAGAGCAGCAGCAGTTCCTCCTGGGCCCTGGAGCCGAGCTCGCCTCCTGCCCCGGGCTCGGGGCCGCCGCCGCCTTCCGCGCCGGGGCCGTCCTTCTCGGCGTCCCGGTCGCCGTCGCCGTCCGCTTCGTCCTCCGCGCCGCCCCGCGAGCCCTCGCCCCGGGCCGCGCGCAGGCTCTTGAGCACCGAGTCCACCTGGGGCAGGAGGCGGTGCAGGCGGCCGGCGGCCTCCCGGTTCTCCGAGCCCAGCAGCGCCAGGTAGACGATGAGGCGCGAGCGCACGGCGGGCTCTCTGAAGTCGGCCAGCGGCCCCGGGTCCGAGAGGCCGTTGGCCTTGGCCTCCGAGTCGCGCAGATAGTGGTAGTCCTTGCGCGCCAGGTCCTCCAGACACGAGCCGAGGAAACGCAGCTCCAGCGGGTTGCACAGGTCCAGCAGCCCGCACATGAACTCCAGGCGCTGCGCCGAGCCCAGCACCAGCCCGAACCACTCGTACACTCGCTCCTGCTCGCGCAGCGCCGCCGCGGGCCCCCCACCGCCGCCGCCGCCGCCCGGCATGCCCGCCCCCGCCGCCGCCCCGCCAGCAACAGGCGGCCCGGGCCCCCGGAGCAGCGGCGGCGGCGGTGGCGGCGGCGGCGGGGGGCCCCGCGGCGGGCCCGCGGGAGGCGGCGGCGGCGGCGGTCGGCAGTCGCGGCGGCGGCGCGACAGAGCCTTCGCGCCCGGCCGCACGTCAGTCTCGGGCTCCTCCGCCTCGGGCGGCGGCTCGGCAGGGTGCGTCGGCTTCAGCGGCAGCTTCATCCTCAGCATCCTCGGCTAGGGCGGCGCGGACATGCGAGCGGGGGCGGGCGGTGCGGGCCGCGAGGTGGGGCGGGGGCCGAGGCGACGGCGCGGCCGTCAGGAGCGGGGCCCCTCCATGCCGCCGGGGGAGGGCCGGGGGTGGGTCTCGGCCGGCGAGGGGGGCGGCGGCCGGCCCGCAGGGTCGCTCGCTGGCGTCGTCTTCCCGGGCCGGAGGCGGGGCGTGCCCGCGGCGGCTCCTCCTCCTGGGCTCCGGGCCGGCTGTGGAGCCGGGGTGCGGGTGGTGGCAAGCGAGCGAGTGTGTCCTCCTTCCGCCTCCCTCTCTGTCGTCCGTACCGGGCTGGGGCGGCGGCGCCGAGCGGTTCCCTCGCAAGCGGGCGCGGACAAGGCGGCTCGGAGAAGAGGAGTGGCTGGGCCGGGCGGAGACGCTTGCGGGCTCCGCGCACCGCGCCTCAGCCAATCAGCGCCCCGAGACGACGGTTACGTAGATCTCCCCGCCCCAGGGGCTGCCTCTCTCCTAGAAGCCACGCCCAACTGCTGCCAGGCAGCAGTGCTGGGACGACTGCCGCGCGGTCCTAAGGTCCAGGCTTTCCCCTAGGCGGGAGGACGAGGGGTGGGGCTGTGAGGCTGCTGCGGAGCGAGCTTGCCGGGACTGGGTGAGAAGCGTGCGAACCCCACGCTAGAAGAGGGAAGCAGCGACCTGACTTTCCGGAGGGCCCTGTCCCAGCCTTGACTGCTGACTGTCCTCTGCTCTGTCACCTCGCGTCGGCCGCCACTCCGTCTCCCCCGGCACCGTCCGAACCCCACCGAGGGGGCGCGCAGACCCCCAGAGGAGCCCTTCATGTCTCCCCGTTGGGGGCACTTTGTGAAAGCCGGCAACTTTACAAGGATCATCAATGTTGACGCTCAGTGTCGCAGATCGGGGAATTGGATTGGGACGCAAAGTCGTGGCAGTAGTTTGGGGGCCCGGACGCCTGCGTCTGACCCCAGCGCCCACGCCGAGGCCGCAGCCGGTTCTCAGGTGGGGAGTGACGCCGGCCAGGGAGGGCGTGCTGGAGGGGTCCCCCGGGCTAAGCGTCGCTTCTGGTCTGCAAGGCTCTTCGAACGGCGTTTCCACGACGGTATGGGGCAAGGCCCCTCCAGCCCCCAAATCTCCATCTTTCGGGTGCCATCTATTTGCTAGATAAGCTTTCAGTGCCTAACTGGAACATTTTTGATGCTTGTGCCTGTGTGGATTTCCTGTGACTCAAAGAATTTAATAAGCTATCCCCTTGACAGTCTGAAAGTATTCGAAACGTTTTGTTACATTTCAAAGATGTCAAGACCTCCAAAGTGTCTCTGTCAGGGCCGGGGATATAGCTCAGCGGCATAGCACAAGATTCTGAGTTCAGTTCCCAGCACACACACACACACAAAGTATCTCAAACTGTTGCCCTTTCAGTGATACAATCCAAAGTTTTAAAGCCCAGCAGCATATTTTGCGGGCTAATTTAAACGGTGAGTTTTTAAAAATCCTTAATCTTTTAAATTAAGAAGTCCTACTAGTAGGAGTATGGTGAAGAACAAGAATTACATTAGAACTCCTTCCCAAAGTTCTAGGACTTGTGTTGGGAAAACTCTCTTATCTCATAACTTTATGCCCAGGAAGCTCTGGTATCAGGTTGAACTGAACCTTAAATCAGCTTCAGGAATATGGAGACTTCAATACTTCTAGGCTGACAAAGTATATAAAAGCTATTCTGTCAAGTGATTTACTATTTCCTTATATTCTTTGGGTGTAATTTACTGTCTGGCGAAAACTTTGAGAATTTTAACTGGATTATCGATTCTTGCCCCGTTTTGTTGTCTTTGCCTGTATTTTCTCCAATTCCCACATTTCCAAAGGTTAGAATGCATTATTTTAGACAACTGATACTAGTGCCAATCTTGCTAGCTAGGCACAGGTTCATAGCAAATCACCTATATAGATCTGAATGTTTTGTGTAGCAAGCAAATTCTTCACCTGTGCGTCAGATTTACATGTGACCCACTCAAAGGGTCTTTACATTTTCCTAGGCCACAAGAAGCTATTTGGCATAAACTCTCCACAACACTTGAGCCATAAAAATTACATCAGAATTCAAATTTGAAATTAGTGATGAAAATTTCTAACAGCTTTGGCCAACATTACAAAGTGCAGTGATAAAAGCTTCTAAACATAAAAGACATATACTGTGATTTAACAATTCAGGTTATCATCTGTCAGTTTGACAATTTGCAATTTACCCCTGCAGTGCATTGTTTCAGAGGCCTCTCTCCATACTGCAACTAACTGGATCAGACCTTAATTTTTTTTCAGCCTTGTCATGAGAGACAGAACACAGCTGGTAGGTATGAGTTATTAGTGCCCCATTTGTAAAGGAAAGCCAAGTGCTGGGTATGGTGGTGCACATCCGTAATCCCAACTCTGAGGTGGGAGAATCTCAGGTTTGATTCCATCTTGGGTAAATTAGGGAATTAATGAGACCCTGTTCTATAAGATTTTATTTTTAAAAGGGGGAGCAAGATATAGCTCAGTGTGAAGGCCCTGGGTTCAATTCCCAGTACAGAAAAAGACAAAAAACAAAAACAACCCAGATGGAAATCCCAGGGTGAGAGGACAGTATATAGTTGGAGGAAACTACCCTGATGATTCAAATAAGACTCCCCAAGAAGGTATTTTCCCACCTGGCCTACCCTGGTGAGAATACCTGCTTTAGGTTCTCACATTTTTTATTTTTTATTTTGTATAATTAAATCAGATGAACTAGATAGAGTGGGTATGTGGTTTGTATCCAAAATCTTTCAGAGTACTATATCTCACTTAAAAGATACATTTAGTGATGCAAATTGCTATTGTCTCTTGTCCTCAAATGATACTTAGTGTACCTTCAGTGTACTGTTTTATTTGCCTCTTTAACTATGAAACAGGATATTATTACTGTTACCATCTGAGTATTTCTATGTAACCAGAAAACCTGTTTCAAGTTAAGGTTGTACCTTAGATTGTTAGCCAGAGACTTTATTAACTACCCCCTACCCTGCTTTTGATGTTGGGTTACTGCAAGAAATTTCACCAAAACCTCAGATAATTGAGTGCTTCAAGGAAGACATATAATTAACAGTATCAACTCTATAAAAGGGATCATCTACTCTTACCTTAGATGATGTTCTGAAGCAGTCTAATCTTTCCTAAGAATTTGTTCTGTCAGTCTTTGTGAATGTTGAACTAGTCAATCACCCTACCATTACAACTCATTGTTTCCTCATTTAGAAATGTCTTAATGTCAGTGACAGTGTCTTATTCAGTTTTATGTTTTCCTATCTGACACACAGTAGATGTTCATAAATGTTTGTTGAGTAAACAGGTAAATAAACAGCGGGACCAGAAGTAAAGACCAGAAGCCCCAGGGGCAATTTGAGTCCTTGTTCCTTTCCAGCAAAGAAAACATTTGTCCTAGCATTTTCAAACTAACCTTGAGCTTAGCTACAGCCGACTTGGCTGAGATTACATTGCCCATGCCTGACCAATCTCTGGGTCCGGAGTAGTGGAGTTAGCTTCAGAACAACATGGATTCCCCAAAAGAAAGCTAAGGCTGTTGGAAGGGAGGAAAGGAAGCATGGATGCTGGGGAAGTAACTACCATATGGCCATTATCATACTTTAGTCTGTGGCTTTGATCATTTAAATAGCCATGGATATAAGATCCTTCAAAAATTATTTTTTGTTGTTGAATTAGAGTACAGGCAGCATTTAAAAAGATGTCAAATATTGCTATTAAAGATTGCACTTTAATGTTGAGCTAAAGGTCTTGAAACTAACACAAGTGAATTATTCAGTTTAAGAGAAATTTCGTATATTAAAATTTAAGAAGATAAGTTTTTGTAAGGATTTAGAAAACAATTTTTGCAAGGATTGAGATACAGTAGAAAGAAATTATGGTACTGTCACTATGGCAGTATTGTCATTGACAATCTGGAACTCTGTATCCAACACAGTTATGTATGGCATCTCTTTTGGAAAGACTGGTCTTGGGTTGAATTCAGAGTGTCCTTAGAGTTTTTATTACATTTGTCAGAAAGATTCTTAAGGATTAGACTGAGCAGGCTGCTTAAATTCTCACATTTGCACATTGAAATTTTTGGATAAACTGAAATCCCATCAATCTTTGAAGAAATAAGTAAATTTGATTTTAAGTGATTTGGTTTGGAAAATCCTTAGTCTAGTGGCTTGTGTTCAAAATAAATGGACTTGATGATGCTGGGCACTTACCTTGACAGAGGTCTTTAAGATCCCTGGTTGTGTGGAGACTTTGCAGATAGATCAAAAAGGTAAGGTCACTGCCCAAAGAAGATTAACACTGACTTCTAGGAACTTGTGGAGAGGCAGAACCAAAAGTTAGAGAAATATCCTCTGGCATTGGATTCATATTCCCTTTAAAATGCAATTACAGGCCTGGCATAGTGGCATACACCTGTAATCCCAGCATTTGGGAGACTGAGGCAGGAGAATTGTTTCCAGTTCAAGGCCCGCCTGGGTTGCATAGTGAGTTCAGGACTAACTTGAACTGCGTGATGAGACCCCGTCTCAAATTATTGGTGAGCTGCTGATTGTCAGCCCAGTTTGAACTCATTATCTCTGTGTTGTTTTGCTTTCAAAAAACGATTCCTAAATTTTTTCCAAGTATCCAGCCTTCTCCCAAAGATCCTGGGCGGCCCAAAGGATACCTTTACCAGCACTACAGACAGAGCTTGATTAGTAAACCTGTCAAAACCTCCATACTGCTTGCCAATTAATTCATGAAGGGACATGTAAAAATGCACCAATTTGGAGGAGTTCACAGTGGCCAAATTTAGCAAAATGTAAGTACCAAAAAAGAATAAGGTAGTATTACTGAATTTTAAAAAACAAATCCAAGTCCATAGGGATTCTAAAGGGGAAAAAATGAGCAGGGGATAGTGCTGGAAAGCTCTTTATAGAAGAAAACTATCAATAGAAGGAAAGTATCATTCATTTTGTAACAATTCAGATATTTTTACCATTGAATAGGAAATTGTTGGGAAATGCAACATTCGCGTGGCTGGTTTTTTTTTTGTGTTTTTTTTTGTTGTTTTTTTCTGTTTTGGGGGTACTAAAGACAGGACCCAGGGCCTTCACACTGTGCTAAATTCCCATTCTTTTAAAAGAGTTTTATTCTGTTTTTAATTTTTTTCAAGACACTATCTCACTTAGTTACCCATGCAAGTTGGACCTGAGTTTGTGACCCTCTTGACTCAGATTCCCAGCCCCCTGCTGGGATTATAGATGTGTACCATGAGGCCTATCTAATACTCAAATTCTTTTTTTTTTTTTTTTTTTTTTTTTTTTTTTTTTTTTTTTTTTTTTTTTTTTTTTTTTTGGTACTTAGGATCAAACTCACACCTCGTGCCTACCAGGCACTTAGGCCACTGAGCTAAATTCCCGGCCACTCACATTCTTAGAGCATCACTTCAGTTTATATAAAAAGGAGGAAAGGTACTTCTATGTGGATAAATCTTATAGATGCTACCTAAACCAGGTGGCCACAATTAGTGTCAGTCTAATGGTGTGGGTCAGTCTAATAGTGTGTTTTCCCCCAGCCATGGATGCCATTGCAAATACAATTTGTATTATTATTATTATTATTTTTTTTTTTTGGCACCAGGGATCAAACTTATGACCTTGAACTTGCCAGGCAGGCAGTTACACTGCTGAGCTAAATCCCCAACCCTAATTTGTATTATTCTTGCCAAAATATTTAAATTGAATCTAATCATGAGGAGATGAGACAAATCTGGATTATGGGATGGATAGTCAGTGAGCTCACTAACCTGAATTTTCAAAAATGTCAATGTCCTAAAAACAAATATAGATTAATGAAAAGAGACATGATGACAAATCCAATTCATAATCTATTTGGATTCTGGATTTAAAAAAAAAATCTAAAGGACATTTTGGGGATAAATAGGTAAATTTAACATGGACTCCTTACACTTACGCATCAATGCTAGCTTTCTTGGGTGAGATGATGACCTTGATGACCTAGGAAAATGTCCATGTTTTCAAGAGGTACATACTAAAGCACTGAAGGTTAGAATGTTGTGGTATTACAACTGATTTTCAGGTGGCTCAGAAAAAATATTAACAGAGAAATAAAGAAAATAGGATAAAATATTAACTAGGTAAATCTAGGCAATGAGTGTATGGGCAAACATACTATTTTACCTTTTGGTAGATACGATTTTTTTGAAGTAGAAAGGGAAAAGTACACATCCAGAGGACAAATAATAATGAACAGGATACAGTTGCATATGACACAACAGTGTCTTAGTCAATGGTAGGCCATATATACAATCGTGGTCCATTGGAGCTCTGTATAATGGAGTTGAAAAATTCCTACCACTTAGTGATGGTGTAGTTGTGTTGTCATAGTACAACACAGTTCTCACATGTTTGTGATATTGCTAGTCTAATTCACTGCACTGCCAGTTGTGTAATACATACACTTATGTACAGTACATAATAGTTGTATTGACTCTGCTGGCTTATGTATTGGCTATACTACTTTATCATTATTTTGGGGGATATTCCTTATAAATAGTTTTATATAAAACTATTTTATAGTACACCTGTAGCAGGCTCAAATATCTTGTGTTTATCATGTCTATTGATTGCATCAAGAGGCAACATCAAGTGACCTATACCATCTAACTTTGTATAAAATACATTCGGTGGTGTTCAGACAATTGTGAAATTGACTAATAATGCATTTCTCAGAATACACTCCTGTGGAGTGACCCATGGCTCTAGAATTAAATATATGACTGCAGTTTAGCACATTTAAAGTTATTTAATTGGTTTTGTGAATGGGGCAAAGCATTAATCAAAGTCTTTTTAAAAAACATACCTAAAATAGTGTGAGATTTTAAAAGGGAGCTTAAAGCTTAATGAAGAACTGGTTTTCTAAAGGTATAACTTCCAAATACTGGCACTTCAAAAAAAAGGTAGAGAGTGTAGCTGGTTAGAATCAACTTGTCATGGCTTGTAGAGTCAGAAAATGTCCCAAGACTCAGTTTGCCAAGGTATTATGCAGGCAACTTGAGACATAGCCAAGTCCAAGCAAGGTCATCCTCAGACAGAAACATTCCCAGAGAGGGCTGCAAAATAATTGAATTGGAACCAAGCTACAGAGTCACTGTAGAACACCAGGAGGATGGTGTTCTGTGTAAAGTATGTTATAATTAAATACTGCTAGTTAATTTTATTATCTGTCTTCTTTTAAAAGAAATTTAAAAGCCAGGCTTGTTGGCACACACCTGTAGTCCCAGCACCCTGGGAGGCTGAGGTAAGAAGACTGCAAATTCAAGCTAGGCCTGGGCAACTTAGCCATGTGAGACCATCTCAAAAAATAAAAGTACTGGGAATGCAGCTCAGCGTGAAGGTCCTGGGGTCAGTACCCAGGACCGACAGAAAAAGGGGACAGGTGGGAGTAAGGACAAAGCAGAGAGTTGGGGGAGGAGGAAGGAGGGAGAGAGGGACTCTAATGTAGGGAACCAGGCAGTGCATGCCTATGTGAAGGTGGAGGACCTCCAGTGCCCTTGGCCATTATATCAGGTGCCCATGACTTTTCCATCACTGGAAAGATCTACTCTGTCCTGGAGAAAGGTTTGTTCTTTGGTTTGTCCCTCCCCCAACCTTGTAAAAAATGTGTAAGATCTTCAAGTTTTTGCACTGTGATTCTGATTCAGAATCAAAAAGTTTGATCAACAGTCCAATTTCCCAGTGACTTACTGTTGGGAAATGGGCTACTTTGGGGGTATGACGATACATAAACTACTCCCAAGAAAAAAGATATCCACATTGTAAATAAGTGACATTCTGATTTACCAGACCCTGTAGGCTTAATCAGAAGGTGTATTGGGTACACTATGTCCCCCCAAGTCCTCATATACTTTTGATGGGGCTGAGTCTAGCATGGGGATTGGCAATGTGAATGCTGTACCCTCCCAGGGGTGGAGCCGGCATACAGTGTAAGGGAAGGCGGGTCTTCCTCTTGCATTTCCGCTCTTCCGCCCTCTCTCTCGCACATGCGCGCTTCTCTCTCTCGCCAGTGCGCCTTGTGGCTTGCAGCCACCATGAACTGCAGCCCTGTCACGCCATGCTGACTTGGAACCAACTAAGTAAGGACTGAAATTCCCGAGAAACTGTAAGAAATAAACCTTTCCTTCCCTAATTTTGGGTGTCAGGTATTTGGTCTCGGCAAAGTGTAAAAAGTAATTAAGACAGAAGGGTTACCCTGCCCCCAACCTTATCCACTTGGTCTGTGTACAATGACTTGAACAGCCTCCTCTTCTTGCTTGTTCTTCAACACCATTTTAATTTATGCATCATATAACTTAAATAATTATGTAGATCCGAAACTACTATTTCAAGGATACAATACTTTCTTTAAAAAAAATTAGTTGGAGGAATTATAAAAAATAAACTCTATAGTTTTAACTGTCAACTTATGAACTTAGAGAGCTGGTTGTAAATCTTTATGTAAAGAAGAAAATACGTACTAAACACTTCTGTAAACTGTATTTTTAAAAAATGTACTTTTAGAACAAAACATGTTTAAATCAGGCTAAGATAAATGATAAATTTCTTTAATCCATTAAAAACTTTAATTAAAAATTATCCAATTTGTTTATGATGTACAAATGTAATCTTTTTTATTTTTCAACTGATTATAATTTTTCTTGTATGCCATATTTGTCCTTAAAAGTTTCCATCAGCATTTACAACTTTGAAAATTTTAGATGTCTATTTTGAAAGACATGAGAACAATTTTATCTTACAGAAGTGCAAGTCAAGTGCATAGATTAATATATTATCTGCAGAGGCCCACTGTTTTTCTGATTTAACTGTGCTTGTGTAAGATTAGCAAACTTGTAGTGTTGGTTTTGTTACTACTGAAATTTGAATGGCAAATAGAATCATTTCTGTTCTATCAGAAGGTTTTGGGTAATAATGCCAGAAGGATTAAAGTGCTCAAAGAAATTGGACTAAATTGTTATTTCCTGGCCTATGATCTCTGAGGAGCCTGGGGCTTCTGAAAATGACTCAGGCGTGTAGCCACCTGGGGAGGATGACTGCATGGTGCTAAATTAAGACTCAAGCATGTCACTGGTTTTCAAAAAACCCTCTCCCAGCACCCTTTCTACTCTTCTACCTAGCCCTCTAGCTGAAAGATCTAATAAACATTTAAGATCAAGGGAAACCATAGGTATAGGATCCTCCTATCCTGCACTCCACGATTTGGACAGCTCTGGTCATGGTTGCACCAGAGCTCTGCTTACTAGCATACTGTGCCCAGGAACTGGAGCTGTGACCTTGACATGTGATGTAAGCCAGCAATCAAGTGGCTCAATGTAGAACAGTCCTGGCAATGTAGAGTTGCAGCGAGGCTCTCCATCTCCATCCAATTCTCACTGGCTAGTGTGTTCTCTGCTTGAAGAAGTTACAGCAAGGACATGAGAGCCAGGAGCAAAGTAATTCCCCACTACAAAACATAAGACTCAACAGAGCAGTTGCAATAGTATTGACAATGGCACTTGAGTACTGAATTATGTGCTGTGACACCACTTCCCACACAGTTTCCATTTGTCTTCGTAACATTTTTCAGATAAATGCCATTTTATTGACAAGGAAACTGAGACTGAGAGGGTAAGCCATTTTGCCAAGCTCAGGCTAGAAACTGGCTGAGCCATTATTCAAACCCTAGTTGGCCACCTTAAAGCTACACTTCATTATAATATGAAATGCTTTCAGTTAAAGGACCCAAAGAGCTTAAAATAACATTTTACATTTGTTTCCTGGCCACAAATACCACACATGTTCTTTATTACTAATTAAAAAGAAAAAACTTAAATTAGTCACAATTTCACTGCCTATAAGTGATCACTGTATAATTCATCTCCAGTATCTTTCTGTGAATGCTTTATTTGTGAGGAAGGTGCTGGGGATCAAGCCCAAGTCTTCATGCCTGCTAGGCACCTCCTCTGCCATTGAGCTGCCTTCCCAGGCTGGTTGCCTGATTTTTGCAGAATATGTATTATACTGTAGTTTTGGAGGTAACCCGTTTTTCACGTAAGAATATATTCCTTTCTGGGTGTGGTGGTACATAACTATAATCTAATTCCAGCATTCTGAGAATTTGACTCAAGGGATTAAAAGTTTGAGCTCAGCCTGGGACACTTAGCAAGACCCTGTCTCAAAATAAGAATTGAAAAAAGTGCTAGGGATGTAGCTTCGTATGAAGACTCTGGGCTCTTCAGTAGTATGCGTGCACATGTACACAGGTACACACACACACACACACACACACAAAGGGGAAAAAAAAGACTGTATTTCTTAGTTTTATTTTTGGATTGTTCTTTGCTGGTATATTGAAATAGAATTGATTTTTGTGTGCTGAGCTTCTATCCTGCAACTTTGCTGACTGGTTTATTTGTTCTGGCAGTTTTGTGTAGGTGACCAACACTGCTCTGCAATTTTCTTTTAATGTCTTTGGTTTTGGTACCAAGTTAATAGCTGTCCCATAGAATGGCTTGGGAAATATTCCTTCCACCTCTATTTTGTTAGAATTTAAGGCACAGTATTATTCTTTTCTACATGATTTATAGAATCCACCAGTGGAAAAAGGACTGGGCCTTGGATTATCATTGTGGGAATTTTGAACTAAGATTCAAGTTATTTGCTTGACATAGACATATTAAAGTTTTCTGTTACATATGAAATCAGACTGGTAATTTTTATCTTTCTTGGAATTTTCCATTTCATCTAAGGTGTATAATTTATTAACATAATGTTCTTCATAGTATTCCCTTACAAACATTTTAATTTCTGTAAGGTCAGTAGTGATGTCTCCTCTTTCATTCTTGAATTTGGTAATTTATGCCTTCTCAATATTTTTCTTCACCAGAAGTTTTACCAATGTGTTGATCTTT
Organism: Dasyprocta punctata; assembly: GCA_004363535.1. Taxonomy (NCBI): domain Eukaryota; kingdom Metazoa; phylum Chordata; class Mammalia; order Rodentia; family Dasyproctidae; genus Dasyprocta; species Dasyprocta punctata. The sequence goes on from RJWM01000595.1 coordinate 43,279, forward strand.
TCAAAGAAATCAACTTTTAATTTAGCTGTTTCTTTTTATTTATTTTGCTTCTTGTTTCCTTGATTTTCTGTCCCAACTTTATTTTCTTCCTTCTTATTTGTTCAAATTCAGTTTTCTTTTTTCTAATTTATTAATGGAGGTCAGACATGATAGCCAACACCTGTAATACCAGTATTCGGGAAGCTGAGGCAGGAGGATAGCTACGAGTTCAGCCAACCTGGGCTACATAGTGAGACCCTCTCCCCCCTTCCAAAAAAAAAAAGAATGGAGGATTATTGCTTTGAAATTATTGTTTTTTCTATTAAAGGTATGCTCAAAGCTATAAAATTTTATATACACTACTTTACCTGCATTCCATATATTTTGTTACTTTTTCTCTAATAGACTGAAAATGTTTCTTTCAAAATATTCTTCAGATTGAATAATCTCTTTTGACTTATCCTCAAATTCATTGATTTTTCTTCTGCTATCTCATATCTCTTACTGACCCCCTCAAATGAAATTTTCATTTTAGTTATTTAACTTTCCAACTTCAGAGTTTGTATTTGGTTCTTTTTCATAATTTCTATATCTTTATCTGTATTCTGTATTTGATGAGATATTGTCATCTTTTCACTTAATTCTTTAGATTTTTTTTTCATTTAGTTCTCTGAACATAATCATTTTGGGTCCCCTAAGTCTCTATTGATCATTTTCCAGGGCCAGGAATATAGCTCAGGGGCACAGCTCCTGCCCATCAGGTGTGAGGTCATGAGTTTGATCCCCGGTACAAAAAAAAAAATCCATTTTCCATACTGTGTGGGGGTCATACTTAGTATTTCTTTGTATGTTGCCTAAGTTTTTCTTCAAATATGGACATTTTAGGTAACATATTTTAGCAACTTTAGATTCTAACACCCTTCCACTACAGATTTTTATTGTTACTATTTTTGCTTATATGTTTAGTAATTTGGCTGGACTAACTTCTTGTTTTCATTGTTGTTTCTTTAATTCTGTCTTCCTAGTGTAGCTTAGTGATTAACCAGAGATTGGTCAGAAGATGTGCTTAAGCACCTTGACCTAATAAAGTTTCTATCCTTTACCAATTGACTTGTGCTTGGTTTGAAGATCACATGCAATATGCCAGCAGATTATTCTACCCCTACTTTTACTATCTGTGAAGGTTCAACTTGGTTGTATCAAATGATTGGCTTGGAAAACTCCCAGAGGAGTGGTGGGCTTGTCTGGTGAGACATGGAGGCATGCCTTTGGGTACTATTTATAGGTTTGACCCCTTCCTCTCAGGTAGTGTTCCCCTGCTCTGCTTCTCAGACGCCATGAACAAACATGAACATTGTTCCAGCATGCCCTTCCACCATGATGTTTCCCCTGGGAACCAGCCAGCCATGGACTAAATCCCCTTGAAACTTAAGCCAAATTAAATCTCTCCTCCTTGAAGTTGTGAGTATTGGGTATCGTGTTCAGAAACTAAAAGCTAACTTATACACTGTGTCACACCATTTTATCTTCAACTAGCTGTGTAGTTAGGTAAGGCCTGTCAGTTTCTCCTGAGCATAGGTACAACCTACACATGCAGGCAGTCTTCACATCCCCAAGGGACATATGGGAGCTATCAGGGTCTACCAAATACTACCTCAGTCCCTAGGTGACAATATTAAATTTGTAGTCAGTCTGGTAGTATGTTGCTTCCCCCAGTCAGTTTTGCAACCTCATGCTAGCTGCAATACTGGACTTCCCTGCTTGTTTGCCACTGAGGTCACTACTTTTTTAGACAATGCCCCCAAGCACAGATTTTTTCTAAGCTCTGCTCCATATGAAATCAGCCTCCTCTGACAGCTACCTCTCATGGCCTCCTGTCACTTGGTAGAACTGCTACAAGTTGGAGCTGGGGGACAGGGGTAGATAGGAACAGCTCCAGGATAAAATGCCACAGACTCCCATTCTTCATACTAAATTTCAAGAGTTTTTCTTAAAGTTTTCTCAAATTGTTGTCAAATTCTGGTCAATTTGCAGAGCACTAAAATTAATTCTGATAACTTTATCCAATTTTATCATTGCTCTTTGGGGAAAGAATTTGCCATACTACACTCTTGTCCTTGTCTTTTTTTTTTTACTAGTTTCTGTAGGGGTTAATATGCATCCCCAATTTCCATAGTCTAGGTAATGTTGTTTTCACTTCACAACAGATATAGAAATCTTGTTCATGGGAAACACCTTGAACTTTATTCATGATAAAGAATTCTCGCACCTGTCCTTTATGTTACATTTATTGTATATCTATAAACATCTACAGTTGACTTTCAGGATTTGGATTAAGTAATGATTAAGACTAGACACATTTAAAAATAAACATTTTTAAGGGAAAAAGTTATGACAAACTTTTCCACATGTGTTCTGCTTCTGTGAATAGCATGTTTTTTCTTACAGTTTAAAATTCTTGAAACAAAAAAAGAAAGCTGTTACATTTTATGGACTAGTGCCTAGAAAAATGCGTGTAATTCTTTTATGGTATGAAATGTGCAGAGGGTTACTGGGGCTGAAGGTATTGTGAGCAGATTGAGTGATCCATGTATGCTTATACCTTTGCCCCTGCACAATCATATGAAATTGAATTTACATGCCTTTTACACAGGGGGAGAATTGGCATCCACCAGTATTCAGCAATTATGTAATTGCTAGTCATTAGTGTCTCTTAGAGATTTCAGGAAGTGGTATACAGTATTTCCTATCCCTGACTGTTCTAGCCTACAGTATTATAGTTGGGAGAAGTACTTAAATTGTAGTTCTTGTTTAGTTTTTAAAATTTTAGACAACAAGTCATTTATCTATTTTCAATACAGTATTTTATGATACATTTTTTTCTTGCCTTAAAATTGTCTCCTGGTCAAGTGTGCTGTTAATTTTATGTTATGTATATATGTGTGTTAACACTGTGCTATGTTTATGCTGTTTTATGCCATGTGCCTGGTTCTACCACTTTTATTTATTTTGGAAAGTTAATTTACAGCAACTAAAGAACATGTTTATCTAACTTGCCAAGAATAGGCACTTCAGGTTCCTGTTTTATTCTTTGTCTGGAATGTTTCTTGTCTCCTCCCCATTCTAATCTTAACCATCCTTGAGGACACAACTCAAACTGCTAATCTTCCAGGCCTTTCCCCTGACTATTCCACCCAGAAATGGTCTTTTCTCTCTTCCTTTCCTTTATTTGGCAAATTTGTATTGAGTGTGCACTTCGTGAGGCACTGATTAAGTAACAGGAGTTATGTAAAAGTCTGCACCAAGTCACTTGGCGCTTTCAGACATCTGATTCTATATTGTTTCCTCTCTTACGTTACCTGAAGGTCTGTCCTTCTCCGTATTACTTATTACGTTCCTTATTAAATTTATCAGGAAGGCTTCTATGTGGTAAGAGTTGAAGAAAAATTTTAATTTATATAACACTTAAGATTTGTTTAAATACACTTAGCCATGTTAATGCAAGTGGTTCCAATAGCTGTACCATTTTATCATTCCACACCAAATGACCTTATGGCGATATGGAATTAGATTTTGAAGCTATTCCAAATGCAGGTACCTCTTCAAGTCTACATAATCACTCCTTCCTGACACTGCTCCTATCCTGTTGTTTTTTAAGGCTCTAAGCATTCTGCTTGTCTCTGTCAGGGGAACCATGTAAATATAATACCACATAACACATTAAATAATCTTAGTCTCTGTGGATTACTATATGCTATACTTGAGTACATATGACTTGTACTAAGGGGCTGAGAGAAAGTACACTATCCTTGGAATAAAGACACAAAAATTTAACCCTTTTCTATTGTTCACTACCTCCTTCACTACCAGAAGAAACAACCTGTCTTCTCCAACCATTCTAATCCATGGGGCTCATTTTCCTCTGAGCTGTGGTAGCAGTTACTACCCAGCTCAGCAATCATGTTTTCCCACTAATTGTTTTTGAGTATAAAACTTGTCTGTCCATCTGATGGCACATGGGCCGCATTTTATGCTTCTCTTCATGTCTCTGTGTCAGATAAATACACAGAATGAAGCTTGACTTTTAAATTCAAAGATGGCAATGTTAGGAGACTGCTAAAAACTGCTTAGAGGCATCAGTAAAGGACTTTTGAAACACAAATTAGACATATAAAACTGCTTTTGACAGAATATATGTGTTGTATGCTTAAAGTAACTGATTTTACCAGAAACATTTATGTTAAGTGGGTTACTTTTAGTTTGTTCATTTTTTGAGACGAAGTCTTACTCTGTAGTTCAGGCTGGCTTTGAACTCACTATGTGGCCCAGGCTGGCCTCAAACTCACAGTGATTCTCCTGCCTCAGTTTCCTGAGTGCTGGAATTACAGATGTGTGCCACTATGCCCAACTAAATAGCTTACTTTTGATTATAGACTGCTGCAACCATTTTGTAAAGTAACAAAAGCTGGCATCAAGAATCTTTAAACTTTTTTTTTTACCTTTTTATATATCTGCTTCTGGAAATGTGTCCTGAGGAAATAAACCAGAAAAATAAAAAAATCTTTGCACAGAAACATGTTCACAACAGGATCATTTGCAACATGTGTCCGAAAATAATGGAGAAGCACTTTATAAACATATGTATGAAAGACCATATTGTGTAACTTAAATATATAGTTGATAAAATTTGTGTCAATATGGGGAAATTCTGTAATACATAGTATATGGGGAAGTCAGTATGCCAAAATGAGTTAAAGAACAATATGCAAAAATATGAGTTACAAAAAAATGGAAGGGAAGATACCAAAAATATGAGTTGTTTTTTTTTTAACAGTAAGATTGCCATTTGAATTTTTTCTTTTCTGTTTTATTTTTTTCTGTTTTTTAAATCATTGAAATGAAGCATATATTTCAGAAAAGAAAACAATGGCATTTCTAATATGGGGGCATCAAGGGCTTCAGTTTGAAGGATAGTTCTTCCCAGTGTAAGTAGCTTAGTGCTCTTGTGTCTGAAGCATGTGTGTTTTGTCAGAATAGTCTGACCCTCCTGCTCCTGAAGTGCTGTCAGATCTGAAGAGTAGTGTTATCCTTGGTCACTGATTTGACTCCTTTCCTCAGACTTTCTCATTTATGTTGTCCCATGAAGCCTTGGAGCAGTTTGAATTTCTACAGAGCTGAGGATAAACTGAATTAGGGAAGGAAGTGGAATTATAGGTTCCCTTCCTCATGGCCAGAATACTCATTAGCTCAAACATCTTGAGTCAGTCCTTCCTCCAGGGAAAGGCAGCAACACTGGGCATGGGCCTTTCAAGTTAGGCTGATCGGGTGCCAGAGAGTCTGGTGGTTTTTTCACGCCAATGAATTACAGGGAGAGAAGGCAGGCCATGCACACATAGGTACCGAGGTAGCTGTTGGGCACATTTCTGATCAAATCAAATACATTTTGCTCAATGCTAGAATAAACTGGCATGGCATACTGAGCTTTAAATCTGTTTAAAATTTTTGTTTGGGAATATCTGCCCTAGAACAGCTGGTTTCTTTAAATCAGGTTAAAGGACAGAAAGGAGCAATGATAATAAAGAGGATCAGGTAATGCCACTAAACAGGGAAAGAGACTATCCTGAGAAACAGAACTGAAACTTAAGTGATAGGAAGAGAGTGAATCGAAACTGAAACATAGCCAGCAACACAATTTTTAACAAGTAATAATCTTTACAGACTCCTAGGAGGTAGCTATGTATGAACTAGTACTGTGTTACTAAAAGTAAAACAAATTTTGTGAGTTTCCCTAAGGGATAATTTGGAAATGAAAGTCTCAATCTGCTGAATGATCTTGTGAAGTCTCTGAGTCTCAGTCTACTCATCTGTGAAAACAGGGCTAACAGGATGTGTTAACCTTGATAAAATACAGAACCTCAGGGATTGAGGGGTCCTTAGAGACCCCTCCACTGGTGCCGGGCTTGTCATGGTCACCCTCATTGTGATAGCTAGAGTTTCTGCATAGCCCACTGTAAGCTCAAGCAAACTGAGTCCAGGCAACAAGAGGGAAGCAGTGAGAGGGAAAGGCCGGGAGGACAGCCTGCAAATCCGATGGCTGAAACTGGCTCTGTGAGGACTCCTGAGTGGTCCCAGGCAACTTGCAGAGCACCTTCACCATCAGAAGGCGAGACCCCATGTATAAAGCAGTGATGTGTGAGGCGCGTGAGACAGGGATGGGTACCACCAGGTGCATGACCTGTTCAGACAGCACCTCATGCTCAGAAGGGCCCTAGAGGCTCTGCTGTTGCCATCTAGAAACTCTTAATACTTTTTAACAGAGTCCGCACAGTTTCGTTTTGTACTGGGCTTCATACATTAAGTAGTCAGTCCTGTGTACAAAATCCAAGACCTGCTCCACACAGGGTAGGGGGGGAAGGGATGAGGAGGGCAGCGGAAGATTAAGAGTTGCCCCGGCATGTGTAACTTTTTCTTCAAGTCTCAGTAAACGACAGACAGACTGCCCCTGCCCACTCAGGATTGGTTGACTTCTGAAATACTCACCTGAGAGTTTGTGGAGAATGTGGCTCATTTCCACAGAGGCTAGGAGGGGAACAAAGGCCTGGTGGTGGTTGTCATTGTGTTTCTTTATTTTGTTGCAGTAAAATTTGTACAACATAAAATTAACCAGGTTGAAGTATAGGGTTCCATGGCACTCAGTACCCTCACTATGTTATACAAGGATCAGCTCTATCTAGTTCCAAAATATTTTCATTACCTCAAAAAGAAACCCAGTAACCATTAAGCAGCCACTGCTCACTGCCCCCTCACCTCAGCGCCTGGCAACCACAAATTTGTTTTCTGTTCCTGTGCATTTATCTATTCTGGATATGTTCTATAATGGAATCATACAATATGTGACATTTTATATCTAGCTTCTTTCACATAGCCTAATGTTTTCGAAGTTCATCCACACCATAGAATAAAGCATGTTGCTTTCTGTCTACAGTTGCTTCTTGACTTACTATGCCACACATCCATGGTAAGTTGAAAATTTTCTAAGCAAGAAGTATATTTAATGTACCCAGCCTATTGAACATCACAGCTGAGTAACAAGCAATTGAGTCTGCTCATGTTTTTGGAGCTGACTTGAACATACTACCCAGTGTTTTGAAAGAGGATCTTACTGCATGTAGCTAGCCTGGGAAAAGATCAAAATTCAAAATTTGCAGTATGGATTTGACTACATGTGTATGGCTTTTGCACATGTGTAGTAAAAAAATTTTATGTCAAGCCATTGTAAACCAAGGACTGTTTATATGTACCACAGGTTCTATATCTAATACCGGTCACATGGACTGTTTCCAGCTTTTGGCTATTGTGAATAAGGCTGCTGTGAACATTTGTGTGCAAGTGTTGAGTACCTGTTTTTGATATACCTAGGATGCTGGGTCATATGGTGACTTAAGGAACCACCAAATAGCTTTCCACAGTGGCTACATCATATTACACCAGGAACATACAAGGTTTCCAAATTCTCTATATCCTAAGCACACTTGTTATTTCCCCCCTTTTTTTCTAATTGTAGACATCCTGATGAGTATGAGCTATATCTGATTGTTGTTTTGATGTTTGTTCACTCCTTTAACAACAAATGATGCTGAGTGTTTTATCATCTGCTTCTTGGTTATTTATATATTTTCTTTGGGGAAATGTTCATTTAATTCTTTTGCCTATCTTAAAATTTGATTGTGTGTCTTTTTGTTGTTCAAGTTGTGAGAGTTTTAAAACACATGTTCAAGTTACAACTCTCTTATCAGATACGTAATTTGTAAGTATTTTCTTCTATTATGTTAAGCTGGCTTTTCACTTTCCTAATGATGTCCTTTTATGCATAAAAATTTTAATTTTTGTGAAGTCAAATTTATTTTTTCTTTTGTTGCTTCTTCTTCTGTGTCATTTCTAAGAATTGATTGCTACATCCAAGTCCATGAAGATACACCACTCTATATGTATTTTCTTTTGGTTTTTTGAGAGAGAGTCTTACTGTATACCTCAGGCTGGCCTTGAACTCACTATGTTGCCCAGGCTGGCATCGAACTCATGACAGTCCTCCTGCCTCAGCCTCCCAAGTGCTAGGATTATATCCACCGCATCTGGTTATCCCTATATTTTTTCCTGAAGAGAAACCATAATTTTAGTTTCAGAGTTTTAGCTTCTTAATGTAGGTCTGTCTTAGTTACTTTTTACTCGTTGCCGAGACAAAATACCTGACGCCCAAAATTAGGGAAGGAAAGGTTTATTTCTTACAGTTTCTCGGGAGTTTCAGTCCACACAGTTGGCTTCAAGGCAACGTGGCGTGGCGGGGCAGCCATTCATGGTGACCACAAGCAGCAAGGTGCTCTGGCGAGAGAGAGGGCCGAAGTGCAGAAGCGAGCAAGAGGAAGACCTGTCTGATTTACAGTGTATGTCAGCTCCACCCCTAGGTGGGTACAGCAGTCACATTGTCAATCCCTGTGCTAGACTCAGCCCCATCAAAAGTATATGAGGACTTGGGGGGACATAGTATATCACCCAATACAAGGTCTTTGATCCATTTTTAAATTAATTTTTATATGCAGTAAAATGAGTCCATTTTCATTCTTTTGCACGTGAATATCTAGTTGAATATCCTGCACTATTTGTTGAAAGACTATTCTTTTCCCGTTTTATTGCCTTGGCATCCTAATCATTTAGCCATAAGATGCATGTGTTTGCTGGACATGGTGGTGTATGCCTATAATCCCAGTACACTGAGGGTCTGAGGTAGGAGGATTTCAAGTTCAAGCCCTGCCTGGCCAATTTAGGGAGACCCTGTTTCAGAATGAATGAATGCATGAGTGAGTGAGTGAGTGAATGGCTAGAAATATAGCTCAGTGTGAAGGCCCTGGGTTCAGTTCCCTGTAATGGAAATAAAGATGTGTGGAATTATTGCTGCACTGTCAATTTCCATTTATCGGTACACCTTATCATTTTTGATGAGTGTGTCAAGAAAGGTCAGGATGGACTATCACCTGCCTTGCACAGAAGTGTGGTAGGTAGCACGTCACTACTTTCTGGCCGAAGATCGGATGCAGACTTGTCTTCATCCATTTGTTGTTGTTGTAACAGAATATCTGATACTGGGTAATTTGTAAAGACCAGAGGTCTCCACCATTCTGAGGGCTGAAAGGTTGTGCACTGGGCAGCTGCATCTGGTGAAGGCCCGGTGCTGTGTCAGCTCGTGGCAGAAAGCAGAAGGGATCACATGGCAAGGGAGGAAAAGAAGAGAAAACTGAGGAAAACTTGTTATTATAACAACTTGTTCTCAAGGTAACTAAGCAGTCCCACAGAGTGAGAACTCAGTCTTTCAAGGAAGGTGTTTAGCCACACATGAGGGCTCTGCCTCGGTGACTTGAATACCTCCCACCTAACCCCACCTTCCAAACCTGCCGTATAGAGGAAATAAAGTTCCATGGACTTGGGAGAGGGGAGCACAGTCCAATCAAGCAACAATATTTGGTAAATTTGATAAAAGAACAGAGTTGTAATAGTAAGCACAAATACCGAAAGTATGTATGCTTAGACAATAACCTAGGGATCTTTTCAAGAACATGAATTAACTATACAAATAGATTGTTAATTATGCAACCATACTTGGCAGACCTGTTCTAGAAGTTTTTGCAGTGTAGCAGCTGCTTGCTTTTCTTTCTCTTTAATGTGGTCAAACTGTATGTGTTAATTTGGTTTATGCCTATTCAATGAAATTGGCTAAATCTATATCAGCAATTAATTTATTATTACTCACTCATTTTTAGTTCTTTGTTATATGTTCATATTATCTAGGTGATTATAACACCTAAATATTTATATATATTTATTATTGATTTATTAATTAAATATTTTAAAGTAATTGACAACCCATTAGTGAGTGTTTATTTTATGTACCATGTTAGATGGTGACATTTATTCATTCTTCTGACAAACACTGTGTGAGTATCACTTATGTGCCACACACAGGTCCTTGACACTAAAGTGGGACATAATCTCTACCTTCCATGGCTGCTGGCTCCTTGGTCAGTCCTAAGCAAGGCAGGGTAGCAGAAGTCATAAAGTGTTTCCACTGCTTCACCTGCCTGATCTGGTTCAATTGATTCTGCCCTTAGGCCCAGGACTCAACTCTCCAACTAATCAGGTCATGAAACTATAACCTTTTCTGTTGCTGAGTTCAGTTAAGACTTATAGTTTTTTTTATATAAATTTTACTGGGTTACTAAGGAAATCTGAAATTAGTAAGAAGCAAAAAGAAAACATCAAAGCTGAAAAATAGACAAAGTTATTTAACACGGAACCCAAGAGTATAAGAATTCTTCCACTTTATCTTTCCATAAAGATCTTTCCCCTATGGTGTAGTTCTCCATACACCATCCCAATCTACTTATAAATATACCCTCCTTCAGTTCCATGCCCATTCCTAATCTTTTCAGGACTGTAGGACAGAATTATAAAGGGTGACCCATAGACTGTATGTCCAATTAGTTAAAAGTTATACACCCAGGTGACAAACCATTAAATAGCATGGCCTAGCACTCTTCCTTGATAAGTGCCACAATTACATGCATAGCCACAACGACCTCGAATTCCCTGCCGCAGCCTACCTCCAGTGCTCACTCCATCAGGAGACTTTCATGTTTTATGAATTCTCCAGCCAGCATGGCCATTGTCTGTATTATTCCTTACAACTGCATGTGAATCTACAATGATCTCAATGGAAATTTAATTTTTTAAAAAGAAAGGAGGAAGAGAAAAAGATAAGAGATCAGGGTGGAAGGGAGAATAAGTGCGTGTGAGGTATGTGGTTGTGCCTGTGACCAATAGGCCCAAAGGCACCCTGCTGCTGGGCTTTCTGTTATAGATGCCTGCTGTGCCCCTCCCCCAGCCTGGCCCTTTCTTTCAGGGTGTCTTAGTCCATTTTGTGTTACTATTGCAAAATACCCAAGACTAGCTACCTATGAGGAAAAGAGGTTTATCCTTATTTTAGCTCATCATTTTGGAGGCTGAAAAGTCCAGGCTCAGGGGGTTGTATCCAGCTCAGAGAGCTTCCTGCCTCATCACATGGTTGATGGCATCACATGACAGGAGAGCATGCCAGAGGAGTGAGTGGCAAGTAAGGAGGCTTTATGTGTGGGGTGGCCTTGCTTTATAACCACCCACTCTGATGGTAATCAGTCCAGTCCTGCAAGGGCAAGAACTCACTGCTGTGAGAGAAGCCTTAATCCTTCCTCAGGGTTCCAACACCTATGTACACTGCTCCACTGGAGACCAAACCTCAACATGGGATTTGGCGGGGACGAACCATTTGTAAGCCATAGCACAGGGCAAGGAGTACACAGGGTGAGAGTTCTTGCTCGATGCTTTCTCGGTCTGGAGTCTTGAATTCCCTGCTGAAGTGGCCTCCTGCCCATTTCCAGGGTCTTCGTGGGCATTTCCTTTGGGCTCATCCTCCTGAGTGGGTTTTCTTGCACTGTCAGTGTGCATAACTCTCAAACTACAGGAGCCAGGTTGTGAAGAGCACAGACAGAACTTGATTTGGAACATGACCTAGGATGCTGTGGCCCTGCACGGCAGTGACCTGAGGGAGAGGGAGGGCAGGCACATCATATCCTTCCATTTAGCCACAAAATTCTGGAAAGGGGAGCCAGAAAAAGGTAAAGTCAGCCATGGTACACACCCCAAACTCTTGAATAGGATATGGTTCATAAAATACAGGAGAGGCAAAGGTCAACTACTCCCACTCTAATCAATTGCATGCCATTTTGACATCAAACAAAATGTCATGCACCAATCCAGAGACTAAAACTTTTAAATCTGACATAAATCAAGGTATGCTTCATTATTTCACTCTTTAGCCACAGGCTGTTTGTCATTCTTTGGAAAGAAGGGCAGTTGATTTTGGCATCCAACACCCAACAGCTCAAAGTACAACAACATTTTCTAGGGCCATCTGGCCCAGCCAGGGTAGCTGATCAGGGGCCACAGTAGAAAAGCTGATTCTTATTCCAAATCCTGTCAGACAAGTGGCTTCCTAGTATGCACAACAGCCCCATTCTCTGGGAGAAAATTACCTAAAGGTGTGGGCTCTTACAGTACAAAAGAAACAGGTCAGAGAGGTTAGCTGTTCTCATAACACTGCTTAGACGACTTCTCTGGATGTTTAATGGTTAGTAACAGGATCGTTTTGCTATCTCCAAGTGTTGAATGTTTTAGAGTTTTGAGCATTTCTTCTTTTATTCTGGTCTAATTTGTATTTCACAGTCAACTTTTGGGATTACAGTCTTAGGTATTTATTTAAGCACTGCCTAATTCCCCTCCCAGAAAGATTTTGTAGTAAATTATCTCCCTTTAAGGTTACTGTGTTTTGGTCCTAAAACTCTTCAAAATGTTTTTGGTTAGACAAAATTTCTCTTGGGAAATTGTCAGAGTAAAAAAATAAATGGAGTGGGAGATATTTAAGGTGGAGGGCATGTCCAGGTGCACTGGAAACATGACTTCTCTGTGGCTGCATGGAGGCAAGGACTTAGCAGTACAAATAATTCCTACAAGACTGTTCTGGAGAATAGGCCCTGACACATAGCAGGAGATCAACACATATTGGGTAAGTAGAGCAACCTCCCAACTGGTGAGTCTCCGCTCTGCGAAAGGTAGTGGTAGCTGGTGCCCTCTGGCAGGGCAGGTTGCAGGCTTCTTTTACAAATACTATTTGCTACATGTGCCATATTGGAAATCACCATGGCCAGCCCCACCTACAGTCCTCACTCTGATCATGCCTGAGTTCTTCCAGGGCAGGGAAGAGACTCATTTGTATTTACAGAATGTCTTTAAATCAAACCATCAGGCCTTGCATCTGGTAAGTGCAGGATAAATGTTGAGCAGAATTTGCAAGCATGCTTTTTATAGCTTTCTCCAAATCACCTATTAGAATGTTGAGCAATAAAAGATCAAGGACGGAACTATTGATCTTCCAGGTGCCAGGTTGACAATAATTTATTAATCCATATTGGAGGGATAATCCTAAAAAAAGAAGACTTGAAGGAATATGACAGCTTTTTAAACACTAGAAAGCTCATTCCAAGGGCAAGCTAAGAACCAATGAATGAAAAATCAAAAAAAGATAAACTTCTCTAAAGAAGAGTATCGTAGGTGAGGGATGGGGAGGAGGGCAAGCCGATTGCCGGAATACGGGTAAATGTCAACGTTTTCTAGAACAGAATGTGTCAATATGTATTAAAAACTTACATATATGTGCAAATTTTAACTCAGGAATTTGGCCTCTAGATTTTGGTTACAGACATTTAAATTCACAAAGGTATATGTGAATAAAGGTGTTCACACAGTGTTGGTTATAATGGTAAAATGTTCAGAAAAACATGAGCTTTTGACAACAGAGTTTTTCTTAATCGCTTTCCCATTGCTGTGACAAAATACCTACAATGTAAAGGAGGAGAGGCTCATTTTAGCTCACGGTTTCAAAAGTTTCACCCCATGGTTGGCAGGCTCAAAAACAGAAGAGACAGAGGAAGGGCCAACCAGAGGAAAGCTGCTCACACGATGGAGGTCAGGAAGTGGAGTAGTGACCTGCCCCTTCTGACTAAGGCCACCTCCTAACAGCTGTGGATCATCAGTGGATTAATCCACTAATGCGTCCAGCACCCCATAGACCCAGTCATCTTCTCAAAGTACCGCCTCTGAGCCCATGAGAGTTTTAAAAGACACTCTAGATCTAAACCATAACAGAGATTCAATAAATCATGATACATTCACCAAGGAGATTATTAAACAGCTAGTGAAATGATGATTTAGAGCTATATGTATTTGAGTGGAAATATATTTGTACTATAGATGAAGCAGAAAAAAACAAGAACAAATGGCACCATGTTAATTGTGTGTATATCACAGTCTCTGAGAGAAACTACTGAAGGACACGGCATACCAAAATGCTATTGATAAGAATACAAATGCCTTCAGATTTTCACTTTGTATGTGCTATTTCAAATTGTCAACTGTGGACATGTGAAATAATAATATTAAAATTTAGGACTGATGAAAGTGTGCCTTTCTGGTCATTAAAATGGTGAGCTTTCTGTCATTTAAAGTGCTTAGCCAGGGACCAAATTACTTGGCTGGGCCTCGTGGAAGACGGTAGGAATAGGATAGCAAGAGCCGCTTCCAACAGTAGGTTCTATAAAGGAAGATAATGATATTACAAACTATACCTGACACACTTGCATACTTTGTTAGGCACATAGGATTTCAAGAGTTATTTAAATTATTCAGAAATAATACTTTAAAATTCTTTTCAAGGTTTTTTTGAAGTTGATAATGAGAGTGCCTTTTAAAATCAGACATTATATTAACATTTACCTCTGTATATCACCTCTTAATGCACAATAACTTAAGGGTTGGAATATTCTCATTCTGTTCTTTGCTTTAGCACATAATAGCTTTGTATATGGCTCTGAAAACAAATAATATTTTCCTCTCACACTACTGGCTACATTATAAGCTCCATGAGTCCAGGAATTTTTATTTGTTTTGTGTTAGAGCCCAGAATACTGCCTGGCACACCGCAGGCAATCAATTTATATTTTTCAATGGATAAATGAAACAACTAGAATAAAACAAGCAACTTGGAAGAAAGGTGCTATGCAAATAAATGCTTTTGCTATATTTATGTTTATTATTTTAAAAGCACAAATTTGTAAACAGATTCCAAAACAAACTCATTTTTTTCCAGCTGCCATGGTGGCACACACCTGGGATCCCAGCTACATGGGAGGCCAAGGCAGGAAAATCACAAATCGGAGGCCAGGTTAGACAATTTAGCAAGACTCTGTCTCAAAATAAAATGAAAAGTGTTATGAACAAAGCTTAGTGGTAGTGTTTACCCAGCATAAGTTGAGGACCTGAGTTCAATTCCTAGAACCCCCTAACAAAACAAAAACAAAAAACCCACCTCCTTTTTCCATGGAATTTATTTTCAAATTATTAACAGCTTTTAAAAACAGGCAAAGCCTTCATTCAACCATATATTTTAAAAGGAGTGGTCCTAGATAATCACCCTTCAATAGAATTTGTGCAGCAATTCATTATTTACACTGTCCAAGAAAGTGGGCGCTGGTCACAGGGAGTTAGTATCTATTGAGCACTTAAACTGCAGCTGGCGAAAATGAAGAGTTGAATTTTAAGATGTATCTAATTTTGATTAATTAAAATTTAAAATCGAACAGCCACATATGGCTGGAGAATACTGTATTGGAGAGTGAAGTTTTAGATCAAACTTCAGTTGAATGTGACAAGGTAAATACCAAGTGTTTACTAAGATATTGTATGTAATCATGAAACCATTACTATGATATAGACTGAATCTTGTAATGAGAGAGGGATGTGGAAATAAAGCCATGAATTATGTATTTCAGTATGCATCACAGCACAGTAATTTTCACAGATTTAAATTTTTCTTTACTACGCAGTTTTGGTAGTGTCCAAAAGTCCTGCTACAATGAGGACCATCTACGGACTTCCTTGTTTCTAAAATATGTGTAATAAAAGTTACAAAATCCAAAGCAAATATCTGTGCAGTGCATGCTATCAGCATTAGAATAAAAAGTGCAATTTGCATGGAATGGATTGTTATTATCTAAGAGTGCCCTTTTTATTAGTCACCTGTATAAAACTGTTTGAGTAATGAGTAAAAATAAAGGTTTTTGTTCGTGGTGCTGAAGCAGCCCCTTGATGTTATCTTCAGAGGGAGCAACAGCTTGAGGAATTGCAACTTGAGCGAATGTAGAACAGGGGCAAAGCCACCCCATCGCCTTCCTCAAAATCCTTTCTCTTCTCTGCCAGATTTCTTGAAGCCAACTGAATATTCTTAATTTTTCATCTTGCCAATGTGTAACTGTGTATTTGCAGTTGTAACGTAGCAGTACCATGGACAGACTCTAGAAAGTGTTGCATAGCCTGGGGACACAATACAGTTGTCTCTTGGTAACCACAGGGGATTGGTTACAGAACCCCCAAGGATACCAGATCTGTGAATGTTCCAGTTGCAGGACCTCTAGGAATGCCAAAATCTGTGCCAGCCTTTGTTCTTCCTGGTGATGCAGGAGTCAGGGCAAGTAAAAGAAGGGACAACAATTTAGGAGAAAAGCAAAAATAGTGGAAGGCGGTGAATAAAAATGAGTATACCAAGATTTAGCTATTACAAATTGTGCTACTATATACATGGGTGCACATATATCACTGTTGCATGATATTTTAATTCTTCTGGAAAGATACCCAAAAGGGGGATAGTGGGTCAGATGACACCTCTAATCCTAGCTTTTGGAGAAATTGCCATACTGATTTCCACAGTTAAATCTTGGAAGCAACTCAAATGCCCATTAACCGAAGAATGGATAAAAAACATGTAGTGTTTTCATACAGTGGAATACTACTCAGCCATAAAGAAAGATAAACTTGAGACTTTTGTAGGTAAATTGATGAAACTTGAGACCATACTCGTTAGTGAAATAAATCAGATCCACATATATAAACATCATATTGTCTTTCCAGTGTGAGAAATTGAAAGAGTACATAAGGTTTAGGATGTACAATAGATATTGTAAAATGAGTAGTAATTGCTTAAAAGGAAAAAAGGAAATAGGAGGGAGGAAAAGGGGAAGAAAGGGAAAAGGGAGAAAAATTCAAGGTAACTATACTATTAGTGTCTCTTAGTTCGTTGAAAATGAAGGTTCGTGCTAATACTGATTGGAGAATTTTTATGCCCATATCTAGTACTCTGAGTAACTACTTTGAAAATAACAATATATAATGTGTTAACTATTGTTATTCTCCTATTATTTAGTTATGAATTTTTTTTACCTTTTATCAATAAAATTAAAAAATGGGTACACCAATTCCTTACAGTGAATGTAATCATTATGTACTGCAAACCTGTACTAATGAAAGTTTAAAAATTTTTTATGTATTTTTGTGTAGTAAAACAAAAAAATTATTTTTAAACTTACTAGAAAGTGCTTTTGCTGTTTTCCCATCACTATCTTCAAACAGGTCAGATCTCCCTTCTGGGAGTTGGTAAGTTTTGGAGGTTTTGTTTGGTTTGGTTTGGTTTGGTTTTTATGGCACTGGGGATTGAATCCAGGGTCTTACTTGATAACAAGAGATATATTCCCAGTTCTTCCTGTATTTTTTATTTAGAGACAGGCTTTCTCTAAGCTGCCCAGGCTGGACTGGAACTTTCATTCCTCCTGCCTCAGGCCCCTAGAGTGCTAGGATTGTAAGTACTGTGTATACCACCACATCCAGCTTGAAGGTTGGCTTTGAGCAGTTTAGAACTTTTCATTTAAGTCTCCAAACCATTACTAGTTTCTGCATTTAGGTTTAACTATTCCTCTTCAATTTCATCGCTGCCACCAGAGTAGATTTCCTTTTCGTGTTCCCTAACTCAAACGTCTTCTTGCATTCCTACTACACGTGAATGTTCTTGAACAATGCTTTACTCGTCCATCTAATAATAAATAGACGGAGAGTGATTGTCATTCTTTTGACCCAGGAACCATCATGTCTTTGGTTGATTACTGCAACAGGTCCCAGTCTGATCTCAGAAGTGTCATGTTAAGAATGAATCACAAAAGTTGGGAGTTTGGCTCAGTGGCTTAAGTGCCTGTCTGGTAGGGATGAGGTTGTGAGTTTGATCCCCAGTGCTAGAAAAATAAAATAAAATAAAATAAAGAGTGAGTCGCAGATTTCTTTTCTTCAGATTCAAAAAATCTTGCCTAACACAAGTTGACATGTATGCTTAGGCAAATCACCTAGTCCATAGGTTTGAGTTTCATCATCTCTAAAATTATGAGATCAGTCTCAATTATGTTTTAAGTTTTCTTCCAGCTCAAGTTTTTGCTTCAATAACTTAATTTTTAAGTCTTTCATAATTTCATCCTGTTGTCTCTTATCAAAAGTATTTCCTGCTGGATCTTCTGGGACCTTCCATTGGTTTTTTTTTTTTTATCATAGCTCAAAGCCCAGCTTCTTGATCACTTCAGCACATGTTGGTATAAGCTTTCCTAAGACTCAGAGGTTCTCTGCATATAATCATAAGCAACTTGGTAATAAGAGATAATATTTTATGATATGAACATGTTTTATAGTTTCTAGGCCAGTTTTGATCACTAAAAGCTACACAGTAAACACTTGATGTCTGATTGTTAATCATAGTACATAAAAGTTAGCACACCATTCACTCATTTGTCAATGCGGTAAATGTCTTTTAATAGCCAATTATGAGTCAGACCTGGTCTTAGGTATGAGGGGACACCAGTGAACAGGACACAGCTGGTCTCTTGTCCTCCTGGGCCCCACATTCAAGGTCACTTAATTCTGTCCTTCCAGTAATATACAGTTGCTCCTTCATATTTATGGGTGCCACATCCAAGGACTGATAATATTCAGAAAAAATTCCTCTGTACTGAACATAGATGTTGTAAGTAATCTAGAGATGGTTTACAGTATGTGGGAGGATGTATATATGTTATCAGGCAAATGCTACACTATTTTTTTATAAGAGACATGAGCATTCACAGATTTTTGGAACCAATCTTCTGTGGATACCAAGCGACTACTGCATAGTGTTTCCCGAGCATGTGACACATCCTGTAGAGACTATATATGGCACTGCCATTGCTGTAACTCTGCAAATCTGTCTGGACAAGCCCACTCACCAAGGTACACAGTAGCAGGGGATGTCACCGGGGGTGACTCTGTCCTGCTGACAGCCCACTTGATGTCTCCACTCAGTTAAAATTTCTCATAGTCTCAGTTAATTTCCTGCTACTTCCCTCCACCTATATTCTACAGTGTGACTTATTGGTGGAAGTTCTATCACTGCATTAGTGATTCTCAAACATTATGGCTTCAGGACCTCTTCAAACTCATAAATATTTTTGGTTTGTGTAAGTGATACCTCTATAGTTCTATATTTATTTATTCTGTTGTGGTTTTTAAAATACATGTTAAATTACTTAGAGCATATGCTAACATCAATGGCATATTTTTATCAAAACAGCTCGATTTTCCAAAACAAAAAATATTTACTGAGAAAGTTGATTTTTTTTTTTTTTTACATTTTTGCAGATCTCTTTAATTTTGGGCTGAATGGCTATTTAACAGCTGGATTCTCATATTTAGGCTGTTGTAATATGTTGTTTTAGTTTAAGTAAATAGGAAAAAAAATCTGACCTCATGCAGATATGGGCTTGGAAACAAGATCCTTTTCATATAATGGCAAATATTCTGTGTGTATATGTACGACTGAGAATGAATCCAGGGCCTTCACACTGAGCTATTCCCAGTCCTTTTATAAAGTTTGTATTTTGAGACAGGGTCTCACAGATTTGCTAATTTGCCCAGTCTTGCCTTGAACTAGGGATGTTCCTACTTCTCAGAATGCAGGAATTACAGGCATGAGCCACCTGACCTGGGTAACTGTAGATATTCTTTGAAAACTAGACAATCACAGTTTCTTAGGTTTAATTGCAATGTGGAATCTGTATATGAAATTTCCGTCAATCGGTGATGTTAACCTAAGGGTCCATCTTGTAATTTGAATGTATTTTATCACATCATACATTGACTGTTTGGCCAACATTGGTTCACTGAGTTGTGGCGATCTAAATATTAACCAATTTCATTACACAGTTTCAAAAACCATACTCCTTCATATCACCATCAATTTCATTTTAAAAATCTTTACCTCTGAATGTGACCATGTTTAGAGGTAGAGTCTCCAAGAAGTAATTAACTTAAAATGAGCCCCTTAGAATGGGTCCTAACTCAATCTGGCTGGTGTGTTTTAAGAATAGGATAGTAAAATACCAGGCACCAGAGGCAGAAGTACTCAGGTGAAGGACCACATAAAGAGACAGCAAGACTGCAGCTAGTTGGAAGTCAAGGAGGAAGAAAACCTTTCTTTGCTCTTGGACACCTTGACCTTTGGTGTTTAGCCTGTAGTATTGTGAGAAAGTAAGTTTTTGTGCTTTAAGTCTATGTTGTTTTGTTTTGGCAGTAGATCAGTATGGGGTCTTTCTCATGCTGATCTTCTGTATCAATGGCCCATGCACTAATTGCCCTTGAAAACCATTTCCCCTTCTCTGTCTGGCAGATTGTCATGCGCGCTCGCGCACACACACACACACACACACACACATCCCTCTTTCCAAAAGACCTATCCAGCCAGCTCTCCTGTGTGCTGGAATTGCCCTCAGGCCACATTTTCAGTGAAGTTTTAGGCAAGGAATTTTTTAAAACATCTCCTTCTTTGCTTAATTATGACTTTTTCAGGTTGTGGACAAATTCATTTGCTTTTCCACATCCTCAGTGCCCAGGACAGTACTCACTGAGAAAATATTAAATAAGCAGATAAATTGAAGTAGCATAGTGATCATTGTCTAGTCTTCCTTTGTGCTCCATAGCTCTTAGAGGCAGAGCACAGTCTGTTCTGATGGGTTTGTTTCCAAGGACCTCCTGGCCTATGGCCATAACTTCCTGTATAATATTGGTTTGAATGCCATTTGTGTTGGTGAAGCTTGCTTGTTTCAATTTGAGTGGCTTAGGAACCACTCAAGGGTTTGGTGGAGGACACTTCTGGTTGGAGAACAGTCTGGGTGAGTCTAGGTGAGTTGTGGAGCTATGACCTTGGGTATTATATCTAGTCCCTTGTCCCTTCTCTGGTACTGTTCCTCTACTTTGCTTCTCTGCTGCCATGGACTAAGCATCTCTGCTCTGCCATGTCCTTCTGCCATGAAAGTCATGTCTTGAAACCAACCAACCATGGACCAAAAAAACCTCTGAAACCATGAGCCAAATTGAACATTTCCTCCTTTAAATTGTGACTGTTGGGTATTGTGTTTCATCAACAGAAAAGCTGACTAATGCAGAAAACAGGCACCAGGAGTGGATTTGTTACTGTGACTATCTGATCATATGATTTAGAAGTTTCTGGAATGGACTTGTGGAAGAAGTTTGCAAAGATTTGGAGATGTGGGCTAAAAAAAGTCCTGGAATTCAGTGAGCAGAGCTTGATGGGCCACCTTAGAGCGCAGAAGACCAGAATGGTGTTAAGAATGCAAACAGTAAAGTTCAGGCTTGTGTCATTTCTATTGGGAATGAAGAGTCTTTTGTGAGTTGAACTAGAAAACATGCATGTTAAATTTGAGCGAAAGCATTTCTTTGTATCCTTTCCAGGTCCTGAGACTTTGCAGGAGACTGAGATTAAGGGTGGTAGACTAATTGATGTGACTGAGGAAATTTCAAAGCAGCCCAATGTTCAGTTTGTGGCATGAGTTCTGCTTGCTGCATTTAGCCAGATTTATAGTAAGACTTGAGGGCAAAACACACAGCAGAAAAATTTGAAAACTTAAATTTTGGCCCAGAAGGAACTGTGTGTAAAGTTCAAGTAAAAGGAGATGTGGCTGCTGATGATATTAGCTCTATTAAAAAAGAAGTCAAGTACTTTGTACAAGGACAGGAAGAAAGATACCTGGATGACATCTTAAGAATCAGCAAGACCCCATCTACTGTGGGCTCAAAGATACAAAAGTGTAAATCTTTCAGTTGAGAGGAGATTCCTTGAGACTTACAGGAATTGGTTCTCCAGGACTCATTTCACTGTGCTCAGACATCCAGATACTCAAAGGCCACTGCAGCCATGGTCCCATAGGGCCTGGATACTGCTCCCAGTGAAAGCAGACCTTGGCATTGTTCATGTGATGCCGACCTTACAATCATGAAGAATACAAGAGCTGTGAGGTCAGGGAGGCTTCCATCCACATGTCAAGAAAAAGCCTGGGAGACCAGGTAAGGAGCCCATAAGAGTGCAGTGCCCACAGCTGTGGAAATGAAGTCAATGGTACTATGGACACCCCAGGAAGTTTGAGATTCTTGGCACATAGAATGTCTACCAAGGAAAATTGCAGACCTTCAGCAGAACTAGCCCAAGAGATAAGTCATCTGGGCTGCAGCAGGCAAGAGTTCTCAAGCACTTTGGAACTCACATGTACCCCAGATGCCAGATATGGAACCACAGGACTTAATGTTTGCCTTGCTGGGTTTTGGGATTCAGTCAGATTCTGTTCTATCCTCTTACCCTTCTCTTTTGTTTACCCTGTGCCATTTTACCTTGAGATTATGTAACTTGCTTTTGATATTTACAGTTTCACAGCTAAGACTTTGTCTTGAATCTTAGAAGAGATTTGGGCTTTTGGAAAAAAAATACTGGAATTATTGAGACTGGGGGAAGGGATTGATAATTGTATCATGTTAGGAAAAATTATGATCTTCTGTTTATTTGGGAACTAAGTGCAGTTTAAGAATATTTTTGGGTATCAGGTTGACAAGCAGTAGGATGTTAAGGTTAAACCTGATTATGTTAACTTGATTGGCTTAGGAACTACCCAGAGGATCGGTGGAACACATTTCTGGATGTGTCAGGGAGGGGTTACCTTGGGTACTACATCTGGTCCCTCCCCCTTCCTCTCTGTTGTCCCTCTGTTCTGCTTCCTAGCAGCTATGTACTAAGCATCCTTGCTCTGCCATGCCTTTCCATCAAGTCACTTGAGCCAGCTGGCCATGGACTGAAAAACTCTGAAACCATGATCTATGATTGGTGTGGTGTCACAGAGCCATACATCATTTTAACAATTTAAAAAACTTATCACAGTATAAAAATGTATTACTCTTCCTAAAGTATATTTTTAGCATTGAGCAACACTTAAGCTTTCTTTGGGCACAATTTGTAAAAAAATTTTTAAAAATTCACTTCCTGTTAATACATACTTCAGTTTCATTTTTTAAAAAATGTTGTATATTTCAATTATATATTTCCCCCAAATATGCCCTTTGTTCCCTGAGCAAATTTATGGTCTGTGTATTTTGGCTTTCTGTTTTCTATAAATTTATTTATTAATTTCACAAATACTAAGTGCCTCCTTCATGCCAGAAACAATTCTATCTGTTATGTAAGACTATACCAATGAACTAAATAGACATGCCATCATGAACGTTGTGTCCAAAGAAAAATACAAATGAGTTTAATACTTAGTAATTTAGTCTCACTACTACTCTTAAGAAACAGCAGACTGGCCTGTACTAGTAAAGTTGATGTGTGATTGTACATGATTCTTCAGAAATAACTGAGGATGAATTCATAATGATTCAAGATAGTCTAAAAAAATGAATGTTTTCATTTAACAAAAGAGCCCAAAACTAGACATTTTTTTAAAATTTTTATCTTAAAGATAGTAAAATCCAACAAAACAAAGCAGAACAAAGCCAATCAAAACAATGCAGCAAAATTAGTACAGAACTTTAAAGCAGGATACTAGGAAAACAATAGCTACCATGGTATATCTTGTTATCCCTCACAATAGTTGACCATTCCATCAGATATAGCAAAATCAAACCAAAAACAAAACAGAATAAAACCAATCAAAACAGAATATTGCATAAAGCAAAACAATTAATCAGAACAAAGCAAAACAGTGAGAACAATATTGAACTTTAAAGACAAGGTAGCTCAAAATGCCCCATATTTGCTATATCACATACTGTCATCCTCCCAAGAGATGCTCAGACCACTGGCCCCAGGCCTGCAAAATCAACCAAGCAATACAAACATTTAGTTGCTTTATGTACCTTAGTTGCTATCAATTCAGCCTGTCCTTTGAACCAGCCAGTTGCTTATGGGGATGGCGGGGGTGGTATTTGATTCTCAGCCTGCACACCGGTAGGCTCACAGGAGGTGCTATCTGACTTTTCCCTCCCTGGAACCCGCACAACTTACCAGAAAGGCTGACTAGTTGATTTCTTGGTGGCTTCTCCCAGTCCCAGAATGGCCGATTCTTGGGAGGCACTGGCTTTTCCCTCCCTGGAACCCGTGAAGCTTGCGCAGTTTACCAGAAAGGCTGGCTAGTTGATTGCTTTATGATTTCTCCCAGTCCCAGCATCCAAAACTAGACATTTTAAACATAGTGATTTTTAAAATAATTACAGGTGGAAAAGCAACTTTCTTATATCTGTCCAAATAATCACAGTTTAATTATAAAGGACCATGCAAAGCATTTAATAGAGACATAATTAATGTCATTAATGTATCTTTTGAGAAGTAATGCAAAGAGAAAGACAGTAGTATCAATGACCTTCCTCTTCCTATTTTTTTTTCCAGTGGGTTAAGTGTTGCCTTAAGTTTCCCATTTCCTTCTTTCTTTCTTTCTTTTTTTTTTTTCCATTTCTTTTCTTTATCAATGGGCCAGAATTTAAGGTACTTATATGTGATGAAGCACTAACTTCCTGGGCATGAAAGTGAGCTTAAGTTTCCTCATCATAGGAGGATCCACCATGATTCACTCCCTTGGTGACCAACAATGGTTCTGAATAACTATGATAGTTTTGAATGAGAACTGTGTCAGTATCACCAAAGCTCCTGACATACATGTGTTGAAGGCAGAGGAATGGTTTGAATTAGTCACTGCAAGATTGTTGCTGTACTCTGACTTTCAAAGTGAGTGCATGCATTTCATAGGGATGTGCAAAAAGCCAGAAGAAAATGTGAAGACTTCTATTCATACTTTATTTTTGTTTCATGCTTTTTTAATTTTTATTTCCATGTATGCTCCCTAAAGAACACATCAGTCAGAGTTTATGTGTATCATTTATAAGTGCCCAGCTCTTTTCTACTGAGACATGGAACCAAAAAAGTCCTGCACAGATTTTTGAAGAGACAAAATGGAAATACCTCAGTAAAACAGGTGAAAAAGTCCCTCAGATGCTAGAACACAGAGGTATCTGAAGGCATAGATCACCTTGCTTATGCTACCTTGGGAAAGTGTGAAAATGCTGGTCTAGTGGAGAAATGAGGCAACCCACCCACCAGAACTACCCTTGAGATTTCTAATGAGACTGGTGCTCTTGTCTGAGATTGCTGATAAATATTGACTTAAGGGAAATTCCTCATCAGTTGTTCTGGTCTGTGGCACTGAAGAACTCCCTGGTACTACAACTCAATGGCTTGCAGTGATGGATCTACCTTTCTGTTTCCTCTGCTTGAAAATTCTTGGGCTCATAGCCCTCAACACCTTCAAACCTCAGCCTAGCCACATCAGGCATTAAAACAAGGGCATCTTTCCCAGTCCTTGACAGTACGTTGTTTCAGACAGTCAAAAATAAAGATTCCCCAAACCACACTAGATCTCCCATCCTCCTTATCACAGGAAGCCTCCATCTCTGCCAGGGCTGCTGGGGTTGGCAGAGTGAGGCTGCAGGTCTGCCGGTTACTGCTGACCCCCTGCAGCTGTATCCCAGAGCACTCCAGCAGCCAAAACCACAAGGCATTGAGTGTCAGAGATCAAGCACTCTGCTCTTTTCAGACTCCAGTGAACTCCCCAAGCTGTTATTTATGTCCCTCATTAGAGTGAAACACACCTCTGTGAGGTTTTCACTTCTGCTACTTACTGTGATGCTATGGATGCCGGCACCCAGTCTGTTCAATGAATCCTTCTTGAACTGGACCCTCCTCAGTATAGTGGGATGACTGCAATTCTACATTCCAACCCAAGAATGGATCATTTTCTTAGTGCAGCCAAATCCTTAAACACTTTCCAGAATATCATCTGTACTATTCCTTTGTTCAGTTCTTGATAAGCTGTGGAGTAGTCCTATGTAAGACCATGATGTTTTTCCAGATACACAGATTTTGCATTGTTCAATCTTTTCCATGCAATACATTTCTTTATTCCCATCCCTCTCTTCATTCCCCAGTCCCCCAAACCCTCTTTAAAATATTTACTTTTAGTTATAAAACGTTTGTTTTAGCTTCCCCATGAGCTTCAGTTTCTAATAGGAAGCAACGATGCATTGTGTGGTTCTCACTTGGTTTTAAAGCTTCACCTTGACAGTACAGTAGGTGGGGAATGATGCCAGAGCATGGCCTGCTGTTCTCCTGAAAGGCATTAATAAGACTTCTCTGGCTTTCTAGGCTTTCTCTTTCTCTTTTCTCCTTGTGACTGGAGCAGGGAGGTTTCCTCTCCTCCTCCATTCTGACTCATTTTGTTGTTCCTTTCTCCTGAGAGCCTCAGGCACATTTGCCATAACAGCGGTGTGTGACACACTGCATATTTTGTCTCGGCTCTCAGCTATGCCTGCAAGATGTTTTAAACCAGCCAGATGCTGCAGTACCACTCACTCCAAATTTTTCTCTTTCCCTCATTTTTGCATCCCCAACAAGTCTAACTGGCACCCATTAAAGGTCTTGTTTATCTGTAACATCTCCTAAAGACAGAATATTAGCTTAAAGAGCATGACAATCATATATCTTTAAACCATAGAGGTTGTAAAGGAGCATGAAATAATAAAATAGGGAGTTTACTGTGAAATACTAGAAAAGGCATACGTGGTAGAAGGAAGAATAAGATTTTCTACTCTGAATTATTCCTCCTTGACTATTTTCCCCCCAAGGCTCTCATTTCACTGTGTTGAGGGTATTTCTTTACATGGTTTGTTTTCCCTAAATTTCTGTGACTCTGGGATAAAAACCAAATTTTGTTTATCTCTTTATCTCCAATACCCACTACAGTGCTTAGAAAACAGTTGGTACTCAATAAAGGTTTGTTAATGGGAAAGAAAAAAATAATAAAAGGAACTGTGTGAGAGACACAGCCCATTGAAAGAACAAATTAGGATCTAATGTATTAACAAAAAGAGTGCAGCGATTCCCTGGGCTGTGACAAGAGTTCTGCAGCCCTCGTGTCATGTTTTGTCTCCAGCTTTTGGGAAAAATGCTCAGCAGTACACACTGAACTGAAAAGGGAGGGGCAGTGGATAGGGAATGGAATAAGACTCATTGCAGATGATGGATTTTAGAGCAGTATTTTTCACACCCACACCACCTCAAAGGCTACAAGAATGAAAGTAAGTTCAATTAAGCACAATGTGTGAACAGCCTTTGAATTTACCAGGAATGAGTTGGGGGATATTTTGAGAATTAAAGATGCCCTGAAAAGTAAAATCAAATAGGTAATTTAATGGTTGCAAGCCCAAATAGGCAATCGAATGGTCTTTAATACGAATTGGAAGAGAGTTTGCCATCATCAGCATCCTCCTCCTTCACCACATCATCATCAAGCAAGCAGAAAACAATGTCAGTGTCAGTACGACCACCCAGGGAGACATTTGCATCAGGAGATGCATTTTAAGGACAGATGCCCAGTCATCTCTCGATTTGGGAGGCCAATGAAGTAGATAGGTAATGAAATGTGGCATGTTTTACGCTGTGATTTTACCACAGTTATCTTTGAGCACCTCCATCCATATGAGGTTCCTAAAGGGTTAGTATTCTGTTAACGTGGAAGAAGACGGAATTCAGGATTTTTATATCTTCTGAAACAGATGGTTGTAATTTAAACTTCATGAAATACAGGAAAGAAGAAATGCAATCAAAAACCTGAAAGTCCTAGTTTCTTATTTTCCAGGCCAAAGCCTGCAGGATAATTGTATAAATAGTTCTAAGACTTTCTTCTATTTTTCTTCCTTCCTGGAGATAATCTGCAAAGTGTCTGTCTGGACACATCTAATGGTGAGCCAGATGGCATTCTAAGAATCACTTTTCTAAAAATCTGAGATATCATCAGATACATTGGAATGATCTTGAGCTAGTAGAAAGGAAGAAGCATCAAGTATGAAAGTTAAATCTGTTATTAAATCTGTCACAATTGTCATGAATTCAGTGTTGCCCTAAGCGCCTCTCAACATTATCAGTGTATCTCAACAGCAGTGTACGTACTATATCAGGGCTTATAAATATTTCACGATCAGACTTGTTAACCGCAAAACTTTCCCAACTAAGGTCGAGCAGGTTGGAAAGCAGCCATGGTTCAAGCACGTCCAGGTACAGTTCATACTGGGGGCAGCCCTTTGCATCATTGGCATAATGCTAGTTTTGTAAGTATACAGTTACAGAGTTAGGGAGGCTTCTGCTCAGACATCAGGGAAGAACTGGTAATGCTATGGGGTTGAGGTTCCCACAAGCAACCCCTGGTAGGTTGAGGTGTAATGGAGCTGTGGCAGTGAAGCTGAAGCTGCACTGGAGACTCTGGAAAGACAAAGGGACCAGCAATGTTCAGAGCTGTTCAGTGAAAGCTATCGGCAGAGAGAAGAGCCAGTCTGAGAGTGGCCATGTGGAGAGCAACCAGCAAAGCATTTTAGGGGCAGGGCTGCCCAAGTTCTTGGCAGCCCACATCTTACCACTCTATGCCCAAGATGCTGGACATGGAGCTTTAAGATTTAACGTTTACCTTGCTGGATTTTAGTTTTATTTTGGACTGATCACTCTTACTATTTTCCTTTTCCTCCCTTCTGGAATAGGAATATTTACCCTGTGCCTTTCTCACCATTGTATCTTGGAATAAGAAATTCACAGTTAAGATTGCCATTCGAGTCTCAGAGGAGACTTTGGGCTTGGACTTTTGAGCAGTGCTGGGACAGTTAAGAATTTGGGGATTCTTAAAGATGGAATGAATATATCTTGATTCCAACTTGGAGATGGATATAAAACTTTGGGGGCTAAGGGTGGAATGCTAAGGATTGGATGTTGAATACCCCCAAAGGTTCATGTGTTAAGGGGTTGGTCATCCAAGTAGTGCTATTTGGAGGCACTGAGGACCTTTGGGAGGGAGGATTTTATGGAAGATACCTAGGTAATGGGGGACATGTCCTGAAGGGAATTGTGGAAACCCTGTCTTCCTCTCTGTCTTTGTTTCTTGATGTATGAGGTAAGCATTTTACTCCACCAGGTACTCCTGCCATGGTGTCCTCCTTGCCAGAGGTGCAAAGCACCAGGCCTAGACTGACCATGGACTGAACCTCCAAAACTGTGATCCCAAATAAATCTTTACTCTGCATAAGTATCTCTGGTAATTTGTTATAGTAATGCAAAGCTAACTAGCAGAAGGGACCTTTGGGTTATTCATTCTATTTTAATATTTAACATTTCCATTAAAAACATTTTATAAAACAATAACTGCATCACTTATTTCTATTTGTACCTAGTAGCACCTTGGTGTGCTATATTGACCAACACTAATAACTTGGGCATTGAAACTGTTCTAGTATTAAAATTAATACTTTCTTTCAAAAAGATCAAATTTTTTTCTGAATAGAAACTTCTTTTAAAATGAATGTTGAATTTTCTATGTACAAAAACAGAAAAGCTTAAGTGGAAATAAAACAAAAAGATGACAAATTAAATCTTCTGAGATGTAACAAAAGATGTGCTTAGAAAGAAAGGTATAGCTTGAAGTACACATATGAAAGAAGCCTGAAAAATTGAGTCTATTTAACCACTTCAAAAGTTATAAAAAGAACAACAAATTAAACCCTAAATTAGTAAATTTGGAGAAGAAAGTAAAGATCATGAAATAATAAATGTAATAAATGTATAAGAGAGAAAAATCAATAAAACTGGTTTTTTGCTATGACTAATAAATGAGACAGAGAAAGAAAAAAAGAGTTGAGTGCAAATTACCAACATCAGGCTTGAGGAGAATATACTGCATAAGGTCTTAGAGACTTGAGAGAAAGGTAACAAAGGATACCATTAATACCTCTATACTAATATATTTGGAAATTTGTACAAATAGACAAATTGCTAGGTAAACATAAGTTACCAAAACCAATACAAAGTGAAATTGAAAATCTGAATTCAATATTTATAAAGGAAACTGAAATTAAAATTTTCATTCGAAGAAAACTCTAGGATTGCATTCAGGATAGTCCTACTAGTGAAGTTGTCCATATATTTAGTGGAGAATTATTTCACAAAGTATTCCCAATAATGGAAAAAATAGAAAAGTCTTACCAAACTAGCTTTATGAAACTGCCCTAATCTTGATATTAAAAGCAAATGAGGGCAATGCAAGAAAGGAAATTTATAGACCAAACTTTCTCAAAAGTGTAATGAAAAAAAATTCCCCAATATTAAATCCAGCACTGCATAGAGAGGTGGGAAATTTGTACACAAATGAAATGTAGAAGGTTAGGAACAAGTACACTCCATGGTAGAGAAGTCAGGATAGTTGTTACCTACAGAGGGGTCATTACTGGGAGGAAGGTGGAGGAGTAAACTCTCAGGAATGTTCTTGGAGAGACAGTAATGTTCTAGATCCTGTTGTGCTAGTGGTTTTATGAGTCTGTCACCCTGTGTGAAAATATAGTTTAGCTATATATTTGTGATATATATATAGTTATAGTTATAGTTATATTTGAAAAGGTTTGTATCAGTTCACAGTTTGTAGAGGTTTTAGTTCATAGTCAGCTGGATCCAAGGCAGGGTGGCATGACACAGGGGCATCACGGAGGGGAAAGAGTCCATGGCAATGCAGGCAGGAGTCAGCAAAGCAGCAAGCAGCAACCTGCCTTGTTTCTTTTCCATCTAAGCTATAAACCTATTGATTGGTGTCAACTATACCCAGGGTGGAGCCTCCATTATCAACACCCTTAATTCTACCCTTATCACACCATTAATCCACAAACACACACCCTAACTCAGCCACCTTTGGAGCTCCCCAATTATGAGGATATAAGGCTTTGGTGGAACATCTAGATACAAGTCGTAACATTTTGACCCTAGGCCCCAAAAGACTTGTGCATATCCTTTTATACAAATGACATTTGGCCCATCTTTAAGAGATGCCAAAGTCCTAAGTTTTAATATTGATGAAAAGTCCAAGTCCAAAGTCTTCTCTGAGATTTAAGGCAAACTCTTACCTAGGATCCCCTGTACAACTGAAAGGAAAGTTAAATACTTTCAACATGCAATGGTACAAGATAGACATTTCTATTCCAAAAGTTATAAATAGGGGAATAATAAAGAATGGGGACAAACCAAGACCAAAATCCAGCTGGGAAAATATTTAGTCCTGTAGTTGCAGGTTAAGCATCTGAGGCAGTCTGTGACAAGATATAAACTCCAAAGGGCTTGGATGGCTTTGCCTCTGCTGCACTTCCAGTGGTTGTAGCTCTCATGACTTCTCCCTTGGACTGACTCTGCTCCCTCCTTGCAGTTTTCCTCAGGCAATCCACATTCCTGGCTTCTTCAGACTTCTGAGGTCTGCACTGCACCTCTGGCTTCACATTCACAGCTTTACACACTCCTGTCTCAGGGACACACTGGCTGGCCTCCCAGGCATTCTTCTGAAATCTCGGTGGGAGCCTTCCTGACTCCACAACTCTTGTATTCTGGATGCACCTAAAACCAGTGCCACATGAATGATGCCAAAGTCTGCTGCCAGCGAAACAGTAGCTAGGCTTCCTTCTTTCTTGATTGTAGAGGTAGAATGCCTGGATTGCTGAGTGCTGTGAACCCAATTCCAAGGAACAAATTCTCTAGACTGCCACCATTCTGGAACGTGGTGCCATGGGGCTCTCTTCTCAAAGCAGAGTTTTTACCTTTGTACTCTTGAGGCTTCAAAGGACAGAGCCCTGCTGGTTCCTGTGATGTCCTCAAGCCATCTTTTTTATTCTCCTGTTCCTTTTCAATAACCAAGCTCTCCTCTGCTCCACCTTTGCTTCCATTAGCAGCACTCTTAATTCCAGTGTCACACTCTTAACCCACATTTACATGTCTTAATCTAATATATGTATATGTATATCAGAGGCCATTGTGCCCCTGAGAAGGTGCAGTGTGTGAAGCTGCAAGTGTGAAGCTAAAGGTGTAGTGGAGGCCCTAGAAGTCTGGAGAAGCCAGGAACATGGATTGTCTGAGGAAATAATTAAATTAAATTCCTGTTAATTTGCTATATATTTTTTTCATGAATTTAATTTGTTTCCTCATTCTAGAAAAGATGGCCATGGTCATGTTCATGTGGGAAAGATTGCTGCAGTTGTGCTTTTCACCTGATACAGAGTTTACAAACAAAGACAAAGTTTTGCCAGACACATCTGTTGAGGACCAGATGGTTTGCCAACAAAGGCTTTTATGGACTGAGTTAACACTTGTGTGTGTTTGTGTGTGTGTGTCTGTGTACAGAGAGGGAGACAGACAAACAGACAAACAGACACAGACAGATACTCAGACCCAAAAAATGTATACAAACTTCAGGAAAAAAATAGTATGATGTTTTTTCAACACATAGTGTTACACTTATATGGAGACCCTAGAGGATACTGTTTATCACAGAAAACCCACTGCATTGCTACACCTTAGAGAAGAAATTAAAGATGCATGTGCAGCAATCTTAATGGTCAAGATTACTCAAGCAGCAGTTAGCCTTACTAATAAATGCCTGGAAGCTAATGGCCATCACTTTGAGCACCTCTTGTAATTATAGATACCACAGTACTTGTATTTATCTCATGATGTCTCAATAAATTTAATATTAAAATATATGTAGAGTATCAGGGACCTGGCCTAGATTCCCAATCTCCCAAATGAGTTTACGGCAAAAGCTTAAATACATCAGATAAGCGGTATGATTTTAGGGCTCCAGGAGGATCAAAACCCTCTGCAGAGTTCTTGACTCTGGTGGCTGAGACAGAGGATGTCTCTGGGTGGCCTGTGTTTATTTAGTTTTCAAACAAGGAAGGGATTAGATTGGAAAATGCAGGAAATTGAACAGACCTTGGGAATAGTTCAAGGACTTTTCCAAGTAACAGATACTGTTAACTTATGGAGAAGTATCTTAGGAGAAGATTTCCCTGTTACATTTCACTCAGGAGTGAAATGCATGCAGATACAGTATTTAGTTAATTGGAGTTGGAGCCAGGTGTCCTCAGCTGTGACCTTAACTTGCCCTATGAGGCATCTCTTTGTTCTCGGGTCAGCCATGCCCAGGCCATGCTGCAGCCCTGCGCGTGTGTTCAATTTCCAGTTTCAATGGCTCCCAACAGGAAAGTTTTATTGTTGAAGTGTGTATAAATTTTTGGGCTCTTTCTGTCTCTCTCACTCTGTCTCTGTCTGTCTGTCTGCCTGTCTGTCTGTCTGTCTCTCTCTTTCTCTCTATGTATATGTGTATATATATGTATATATATATACACACACACAGATTTATAAACAGTATATGAATAAATTTACAAATTTCACCTTAGCTTTCTGAATATGAGATCTCATGAACTGAGTTAGATAAATTGGTTGTTATATTACCTAAATAGCTCTTCATCTGTTTCCACTTGTTTTTCCTTTTGTCTTAGGGCAGATTACAGACTAATTACCAAACTCTCCCTTCAGAATGTGTAGAAATTTCTCTTTTCATGTATTTCTCCCTCTTTCTTTCCTCTTTTCCAAACTCTTGACTTACTTCTATTTTTCTTCTTCTTTCCCCCAATACTTCCATCTCATTTGTTCTTATCTAATTTCTCCTTCCTTTTCCCTCTCCCCCTCCATACTTTCCCATTGCTCCACCCTCTCCTCTCTCTCTTCATTGTTTCCCATTACCTTTCTTTTCTTCAGTCTTTTCATGAAGTAAAGTATGCAGCAGCAGGGGAGGGAGTGTGCTACTTTCACTACATATAATTTTTTGTACTTTAATTTCCTGCCTAATAGTGAGTTGAAAATACCTATTTTCCCTAAGAAGCATTACTCAGTTCAGGCTTATCTCTATTTTAATTTTTTAAATTGAATCTGGTAAAATAAATACCTTAAGAAAATGCTTACATTGTTAGCTTTTTTTTCCCCCTGGGACAAAATACTCAATACTCACAATTTTGAGGATATTATTTTGGCTCACGGTTTCAGTGTGCTCAGTTCATGGCCATCTTGGTCCAAGACAGAAAGGGTATGGGAGAATGGCCTGAAGGAAGGAAAGTTGCTCATGTAAAGGTAACCAGAAGCAGAGAGAGAAGCAAAGAGTCAGGGATGAGAATACATCCTTCCAGATCATGCTCCTAATAGCCCATGTCCAACAAGGCTTCACCTTCTAACAGCATATTCATCTACTGAACTCATCAATGGGTGAATTTACTGATGAGTGTAGCAGCACCCCTAAGATCCAATCACCTCCTAATCACATGAGACTTTTGGGAGACATTTTAGATCACAACCTTAACATTCCATTTCCCCCAAGAGGTTCATGTCCATCTCATTATGCAAAATGCATTTAGTTCATTTCTAATAGTCATCAAAGTCTTAACAGTTCCAGCATTGCTGAAAAGTCTAAGTTCAATGTGTCCTCTGAGACTCAAGACAAACTCTTAGCTCTAAGCTGCTGTAAACATCAAAAAGAAAGTTACATACTTTCAACATACAATGGTACAGGGTAAGTATTCCTTTTCCAAAAGGGAGAAATGGGGGAGGAGGCTAGAAGGTAATGGAACCAAAGCAAAACAAAAATTCTTTAAGGTAAACATTAAATGTCATAGCTCCATGTACAGCATTGGTTGTGAGATATTAGTCCCAAAGGCCTTGGGAGCCCCACCCCTATGGCCTCACTGATTTCAGGACACATAGCTTCTCTATTGCCTGGCTTTGCTTGCTTCCTGAAGCTTTCCTCAGTAGATGTTCCACATCCCTTGTATCTGAAAATTTCTGGAGTATCCACTGCACTTTCACAGTTTCATGCATTACCCTCTGTTCTTTTTTTTGCCCCAACTTTGCCTGACCTCTCAGGCCATGTTTTGAAATATGAGCAGAAGCCTCTATGACCCTGCCACTCTTGTAATCTGCATGCTTGGAAAATGGCATCATTTGGATAATGCGAAGTCTGTTGTTGGCTTGAGCTGTAACCTGGACCCCTTGGACTATGGCTGCAGCAGCCTTAAAGTACCTGGATGAGTAAACTTGCACTTCCTTCTGCATTTCTGAGTGAGTATAGTGCCCTTGGGTCCTCTTCTTTAGGTAAAATCTTTCAAAAATGTTTTCCCTTTTATACCCCTGAAGCTGTGAAAGGTGAGTCTAGCCAATTCCCAAGATGTTTTCAAGCTATTTCTCCTATTGTCTTGATGCAAAGCAATTGGTTTCTTTTTTAATGTTAATCTTTTCAACAGCTGTTCTTTTCTTTGCCCCAACTTTGCAGGCTCTTTTTCTTTTCTTTTTTTTTTTTTTTTTTTTTTTTTTTTTTTTTTTTTTTTTTTTTTTTTTTTTGCTGCACCAGGGATTGAACTCGCAACCTTGCGCCTGCCAGACAGGTGCTTAAGCCACTGAGCCAAACTCCTGGCCCTGGTTTTTTTGAGGTGGGGTCGCACTATGTAGCTCAGGTCGGCCTTGCACTCATGTTGTAGCCCAAGCAGGCCTGGAACTCACAACGCTCCGCCTACCTCAGCCTCCTGAGTGCTGGGATTAAAGGCATGTGCCACCAGGCCCAGCTTGCAGGCTCTTTTTCTAGAAGAAATTGTAAACTTTTTATATCTTTAACCTCTGCTTTTTCTCCTGATTCTCATTGTAAATCTGGCTAAAAGCAGCCAGCAATACCCATGCCACATCTTGCATGTTGACCTGTTATAAAATTTCTTTCACTAGATCAGTTATTCTACTGCACTTAATCTTGGTCTTCTGCAAAGTCTCAGGACATAGGCAAAATGAAGACAAATTTTCTGCCAGAGTATAGTACACATGGCCCCCAGTCTGGCTCCTAATAGAATCCTACTTCCAATCTGAAATTTCACATAAGCCTGGCCTTTACAGTCTGTTTTCTAATAGAATTCTGATCTTCTGAACTCTGACTGAAATCTCCCATCCAATTCTGCTTATAGCAGTCTAGGGCTTCTGTGGCTTGTTTCTCTAAAACTTTCCAAAATTCTTTCTCTAGCTAGTTCCAAAGGCTTCTAACCTATATGGTCAGGTACAGTCACAGCAATGAACCTGCTTTGGTACCAACGTTCTACATGGGTCAGCTTTCCCATCACTGGACAGAAAATAACTGATATTTACAACTTAAAGGAAGAGAGGTTTATTTTGGCTCATGTTGTAGTTTGTGTCTAGATGTCCCCCTGAAGCTTCATATTCTTTTAGATGGGGCTTTTTCAGAGGTAGGTGAATCTAGAGTTTGTGATTGATGCATGGTTCAGTGTTTGGATTAAGGGTGCTGGGATTAAGGAAGGGTGATGGCTGAATCAGTCTACTGATTGGTTTGGTACTGCCCTAATCTCAGCAGTCTAGATAAGATAAAAGAGGCAGAAAGAGGCTTGTTTACCCCTATTGTTCTTATTGTTTTTGCTATCTTTCATTGCCATGAACTGTTGCCCCTCTGCCAATGTGCTGCCTTACTTTGGAGCCAGATATGGACTGAAACCTCTACAAATTGTGAGCTAAATAAAACTTTCCTCCTTTAACTTTGGGTGTCAGGTATTTTGTCTCAGAAACAAGATAAAAGTAACTAATACAGCTCATAACTCACCTTGGACCAAATCCCACAGAACAGCAATTCAACTACTAAACTTATCAACAGATGAATTCACCGATGAATGCAGCAACCTCATGATCCAATCACCTTCCAAACACATGAGACTTTTGGAGGGACATTTTAGATCTAAAGCGTAACAATATCTCGTATACTAACAATGCTTTTCTGTGGGTGGCAAGATAATGGTTTATATTATATTTTCTGTCTTTATATATTCTCATGTTTTAAAAGTATCTACAAAGAGATGCTCAGACAGCAGGCAATGTAGCAAATACAGGGTATTCTCTTCTGTCTTGTCTTTGAGGCCCAATATTGTTCTCATTGTTGTGCTTTATTCTGATTAATTTTTTTGCCTTATTTTATATTCTGTTTTTATTGGTTTTATTGTGCTTTGTTTTTGATTTAATTTTACTATACCTGTTGGAATGGTCAACTATTCTGAAAATAACAAGATATACTATAGTAGCTATGGTTTTCTTAGTATCTTCCTTTGAAGTTCTGTATCAGTTCTACTGCTTTGTTTTGATTGACTTTGTTCTGTTATGTTTTATTGGATTTTACTATCTTTAAAATAAAAAATAAAAAAGTATCTACATTCTTTGAAAATATTATTTTGAAAGCAGTGACAAACTGTCATACATTATGACCTGCATGTTGAAGTCCTAACTCCTGAGATATTTGAAGGTGGGCCATTGGGTGATAATTGGATTTACGTGAGGTCATGAGAGTGGGTCCCATGGTGTGGTTAATATTCTCGTAAGAGGAGACAAAGAGAGATTTCTCTCTCCAGGATGTGAGGATGTGTTGAAAAGACAGCTGTCTGAAGCCAGGAAGAAGGCCCTTACCAGGAACCCAATCTGCAGGTGCCTTGATCCTTCTAGCCCATGGAACTGTGGGTAATGGCATTTGCTCCTTTGGGTTTTACATTTTTTTGTCTTAGAACTCTTTTTTTTTTTTTAAGAAAAAAATAATGATTCTAACAAGTTTTCCCTTTCTTTTATGGTGTTATAGAAGGTAATATTGAGGTTATTTTACACTTTTCTTGGTTGTTAAAGTTGTCAGTTAAATCTGAAGTTCAGGTAAGCAACAAATTTAGGACATATACTAAAAAAATATTATTTTTATGAAATAATTTACTAAATTCAGCAACCTTAATATTGATCGATCTTGTTCTATGGTTCAACATCTTCACAAGAAAGAGTTTCATTTATCCTTGATAAGTAGGAAATTGGAAGGTAGAAAATGTGAGAAAAGATTGAGATTTAGGCTAATCTTCTCATTTTGTTCACCAATTAGAACTTAATGTCTGTGTTAAGCAATGATGGAAACTTCCACAGAGTATAGACTTTGGAGTCAGGTACTCCTGGATTCAATCATTGCATCATCACTTATTAGATTTGTGTCACTGGGAAAAACTCATCTGTAAAACAGCAACACTATGGCCCTGAATCAAGACCAGCACTTTTCTGAGGTTGTTGGTTTCAAGCAGGAGCCTAAAGCAGTAACTTTCTGTGGTCTGTTGGCCGTTTCAGAACTTCAGATATGTAATGGTCAATTCATTAGAAAAAACTCACCCCCTGGTGAGCCAGCCACCAGGGGCCCTGAAGGGAACAAGCCACCCCTCACCTGCCATAAGCGAGGGGCAGGAGGAGAGGAACTCATACCCCTGGGGTTCTGCTGTCATGGGGGAACCTCGATGAGCAGCAGACCCACACCTCTCTGCCAAGGGGAATCTCAGATTGGAGGAACCCAGCTGCCTGGCCCAATTCCCTGCACTGTGGGAGAGGCAGCCAATGCAGGAAACACCTAGAACTCAGCAACTGGCGGATTTGGAGGAACAGAGGAAAATGTCAAGACAAAGAAGCAGGGTGCAATCTCACATCTCCAGCCCACCCAGAACAAATCCAGAAGGCATAGTATTAAAGAAATAAGAAGTCACACACCTGAAATTGCTGAGATGATGGCAACTGAAGTAAAGAAACAGC
Source organism: Dasyprocta punctata (assembly GCA_004363535.1). NCBI lineage: Eukaryota > Metazoa > Chordata > Mammalia > Rodentia > Dasyproctidae > Dasyprocta > Dasyprocta punctata. The sequence goes on from RJWM01000595.1 coordinate 81,671, forward strand.
TTAGTGCTTGTGCTGTTTGATTGACTTTTCAAGCCTGTCTCTGGTGGTCTGAGCATCTATTTAGAGGATAACAATGTGTATTAGAGTAACCATGGTTGGTTTCCTACTGTCTTGTTTTTGAAATCCAATATTGTTCCCATTGCTTTGTTTTGTTTTATTTTAATGTTTTGTTTTATTCTCTTTAAAATAAAAAATATTTTAAAAACCAGCAATACTATTTCACAAGCCATCTGTGTTGTTACAAGCATTAAATAAAGTAATACCTGTAAAAATTTAGCATTGCACTTGCCAAAAATTAAAGCAGTTCTTGTTATTGTGAGTAAAGATATGTGGTCTCTTTCCTTCATGTCATCAAAAAAGGACAAGTCTGTAAATATAAAATGTACAATGAGGAGAGTGGAAAGAGGGAAGTACTGTGTTTGGAAGTTTAGAGAGAGAGGTGTACCCACAACCCTAGGAGGTAGGAACTCTGTGAAGTCACACACCCCTCTCTGGGTGTGTTTGGCTGTCAATAGAAATGTGTTGGCTGATGGACATGGTGAAGAGTAATAAAATCCTGCAATAGGAATGATGGCAATGGAAATGACCAGGAGAAAATGGGGAAACATGAAATCTGTAAGTCCATGTTTGTCTCTCCCAGGCTGAGCATTCTAGAACAAGTGTCAGCAAATGGTGAACGGGCACTAATGAGACCAACTGCCTATCTTTGTAAATTCAGTTTTATTGGAATAGAGCCACATTCACTCATTTTGTTTATGCCTCCTCTCACTCTACAGTGCCAAAGTTGAGTCATTGCGATAGAGAGAAAGGGAGAGGGCCTGTAAAACCTAGCACATATACCATCTGGCCCTGCACCAGAACAGTTGCCAACCCCTGCTCTGGAAGAGTGATTACCTAAAGGTTCACTAGAACAGTAACAGAGGTTAGCTTTGTGTGGTAGGATTACAGATGAGCTTTATACTCTTCTTAATTTTATGCATTACTCACATTTTCTACAAAGGACATATATTATTTTTTATAACCAGTAAAGCAATAAAGGTTATTAAAAACCACACCAAAAGTTCTATTCTTTCTAGTTTTTAATTCCTAAGTGTTTTATGCTTTAAAAAAAATACCTTTTTAATCAGAACTAGTCTTCTTGCTGACTTTAGAGACCTTAGGACAGTTCCAAGGCAAGAGACGAAAGCTCTGCTCCTGTGTCCTGCCCAGGAGGACTATACTCTTCTGCCACTTGGAATTTGGCTTTTAATTCTGAGTTCAAAGAATCAAGCTGAATGTTTCTATGGGTTATGGGGTACAGTAAATGTGTACCTGTCACATACTGTACAAGTCCATGTTTAACAGCTTTGTGAGAACGCTGGTTAATATCCAGCAGTATTCTAATCAGGATACATTATGGTTTTGATTTAGAATGTCCCCCCAAAAGACTTATGTGTTTAGAAGTGAGCTTTTGGGGGTGATTGAATCATAGGGCAATATAATCATCAACAGATTGGTCATTGATGAGTTCATGAAGAAATTTGCTGTTAGGCGGTGGGCCTGGCTGGAAGAAGTATGTCATTTGAGGAAATGCTTTTGCTGAGTATACCTCCCTATCCAGCTTCTCCCTTCATGCTTTCCTCCCTGGCTGCCACGCCCCCTCCATACTCTTCTATTGTGTTGTTTCAGCCTCAGAGCCCGTTGCCCATGGACTGAAACTCCTGCAACTGCGCCAAATCAAACCACTCCTCCTTTAAATTGTGGATGTTGGGTACTGTGTCCAGTAATGGGAAATCTGTCTAATCCAGAGTTTATTGTCTAGATTTTAAAGGCAATTATTAGTGCTAACAAAAGATGCAAACACAGAAACAACTCTATGATTATAGATATTTTTTAAAAGGTGTTAGCAAATTACTTCAATTAAAACAAAAAGTGAATAACCAGATTTTTAAACATCTGGTAAAAGAATGAGGTCAAATTTCTCATTTAACCATCTATCTTTTTTCCCCTAAAAGTTCCAAATAATGTAAGCACATTATTATTACAGAGATTTTCTGCTTTTAATTTCCCATTATGTGAACAGGAATTTGATTGTATTGTTCATGACTACATCTCTAACATATAGAACCAAAAGGAACACATTATCTGGTGCTGAATAAAGTATTTGTTGAATGAGCAAATGAATGACTATTGGTCTCCAGGAAAAATAATACAGATAGGAAAAAACTAGGGCCCAGTGAAAATGATCCTTCACGAAACATTTTTGCTAATTATAAATACAATGTGCACTCTTAAAAACAGAAAATTAAGAAAAGTAGAGAAGGACATGGTGGCGTATGACTATAATGCCAGCACTCAGAAGGCTGAGATAGGAAGAGCATTTAGAGCTCGAGGCTAGACTGGACTCCATAGTGAGTTGAAGGCCAGCCTGAACTACAGAGCAAAACCCTGTCTCAAAAAAAAAAAAAAAAAAAAAAAGTAGAAAGAAAGAGGAAAATCGTCTGTTTTCTCAAATTCTAAGACATCATCTTTGTTATTTTCTTGCATTACTTTCATTCTTTTTCTGTATGCATGTATGCATAGCTTTTTAAACACAATGTTAACTATGTGTATGTAAAATTTTGTTTTTCTTTTAAAATTAATCTTCCATTATATAAATGTTCCATGTAATTCCAGGATTTTTGTAAACTGCAATTTTAATGATTCTATGACAAACTGAATGGAATTGCATTATTTACTTAATCTTTAGAGTAGCTCTTTTTCTTCACAACAGTGCCGCTATAAACACCTTTGTGCATTTAGCCCTTTCTTTGGAGCAAGACCTTGACAGGTGGTATACCAGCCCGGAGAGCCTGTTATGCTTCTGAAAGAAACAACCTCAAATCTGTTTATGACAACAATGGTTTGTTTCTTATTCATGCTTCATATTGATTAGAAAAATAAGATGAAGTCAGAAAAATTCAGTTCCCTCAATTTGATTCAACAAACTTTTATTGAGTTCCTGTGATTACAAGACCCACTGCCAGTCCTGAAGGTAGTTCAAAAGATTCTCTGATTAGACACGGGTAAACGAAAACTGGAAACTCTGTTTTCATAATAGACTGCACAGCAACAGGAAAAAATAATCAATGAAGGTAAAAGATCATTTTTCTAGTCTAGTCATTTGCACACCATGTCTGCATTGTTTCTCTCTCTTTTTGTCTGTTTCTTTGTGTGTAAAGGGTAGTGATGTGACTTGAGCGGACTCAATGCCAGGCAGTGGGATAACCAGCCTTGGTTTTGCAACACCCTCATGCTCCCCATGACCTCCAATGCTATTGTGAAACTTTTCAAACAAAACACATTTAAATCCACTAAAAACAAATAAAATAAAAATACCCTTTAGACCAATAGTCCTAATCCTAGGAATTTTCCAAAGACCATATTGCAAAAAAGGAAGAACCAAAACACACGGTAAAATCCTTCGTGATGATGTTTGAAACAGAAAATGATGCTAGGTAAATTGTAGTTTAATTACTAGATTGAATGTAATAAATCAGTGAACATTGATAAGTACGAAATTTATACAGAAACATGAATGGTTTGATTAATAATTGGTAATAAAGTTCCAGCTATGTTGTACAATGTATAAAGCAGCCATACATTTAAAATGAGTATAGTAGATAATGTGGTAAATAACATGGCTGAATTGTTAGGGGATGGAAATTTTGTATTTTTATGGATTTATTATATAAGTTATTTTAAATATTCAAAACAATAAAAGATTCTTAAAAAACAATGATTCTTACCATTCTTAAAAAACAATGAAACCCATTTGTAAGAAGGTCTCTGTCCAACTAATGTTTTAAAAAGTTGAAAGTAAATACTTAGATGCCTGACACTGTGTTGGGCTGTTAGTTTGTTAGCTCTTCTGGAAGTATCTATTCCTCTTTGTCTGGGATGCCCTAATCCTTATTATGCACAACCTGAGTCATTTAGTTAAAAAACTTTTTCCCCAATAGAGCTGTTTGAGGAAAATAACCCATGTTATCTCTTGCTATCATTTTCCAAAACTCAGGAAATGAATAGGTTTAAAGACTGAGGCATGCTTCTTTATGAAGTATGCGCATCTGGGGACAGAAGACACTTTTCAGAGTTGACTATAACTCAGGTTTCCCCTGTGTTTGGGACTGGTTCACAGCAGAGGTGCAGTAAATTATTGATGGAATGAAGAGGAAAATGTCTGTGTCTTCCGGATCCCAGGCATTCCAAGCGGGAGACAGGGAGGGTAACGGGATGAGGCTCAGGAGCCCTCCGGGAAAGGCCATCTCTCTACTGTCCGTTCCCACTGCAGTCTTTAAGGGAACATGAGCAAATTAGCCCCAGTGTTTCTTCTGGAGCTTTCCAACGATCTTCACACCCTTGTCCAGAAAGGTGGCAGGAAGCGGCTAGGGAAAAGCCCCTGCCTGCTGAGTTGGTGCACCTCAGATCAGGGTTCTTGATTGGAAGTTCTCTCAGAGCAGGCTATTGGGACCAGTATTTATCCTTGACCTGGAAACTCTTTGAAATCCTTAGTGTGTTTTGTGGTTTGAATACAGAATGCACCATTAAGGCCAGAGACCCTTTTTCATTTTAGCATTTTTAACAAGTCCTTTTTCCTGTTATTGTTGGTTTGGATTTGCTGGGAGCAGATGCCAGTTTGCCTTTGGTGAAGTTGGTGACACATGAGGCATAGCAGCAGGCACCTTCTAAAGAGTATAAATGACACTGATCTCAGCAGGCATTGGCAACATACTGTAATGTCACCTTCCTGTGGTCTTGTAGTGTGGTGACTGGTGACAGCGGTATCTGTTTTGGTTGTTTCCCTGGACTATGTGCCTGGGGTGAAGAGACCAGTGTGGGCTTACCAGAACTAAGAAGTTTTTGTTGAAACAAAAAGTTACGAATCTTAAGGATTCGTTAATAAATATGCTATTTCTGCAATTAGCATTTTCCGAGGGTAGTACTACTTTAATACTTGGGCATTAGAAGACAGGGCCACTTGTATTGAGCCACTGCAGTGGGATTTCTCAGGCCAAGCTGGTGAGAGAAGGCACTGGATCAGAAGCCCAGCCAACCTGGGTGGCCAAACCACCCGCCCTATTTTTGACCTACTTCATTGCAAATTTAGCAAAAATATATCTGTCCCATGGGTCACTGTGAAATTTCAATTCCTCTTGCAAAACAATATGGGGTCCTCAGTAGAAATGAA
>RJWM01000595.1:86979-203400 GCA_004363535.1 Dasyprocta punctata
AAGAAGAAGAGGAGGAGGAGGAGGAGGAGGAGGAGGAGGAGGAGGAGAAAAAGAAGAAGAAGAAGAAGAAGAAGAAGAAGAAGAAGAAGAAGAAGAAGAAGAAGAAGAAGAAGTTCAAAATGCAAACATCTTATTTTTTAAAATTATCTTATGCTAACAATTTAAAAGTTGCAAAGATTTCAGCAAACAATGAGAAACAAGCCTTCCACTGCCAAGTTTTAGGGTGAAGAAAACTCTGAGTGGTTTTCAATTGTCTGCTGTAATAAATGATTAATTTCTCCATTGCATTACATTACATTAAAGAAATTAAAAATGATACTACCTTCCTTTCCTACTCAATTTTATGAGTCCCTTGTATGATGGTGTGTCATGAGTAATACAAATGGACCAGACAGTTTAAATAAACTGTGCCCAATAGCGGGCTCCCCATGTGACGGGATCAACCCTCTATTGATGAGGAGAAGGCATTGGCTTTCTTCCGAAATGGGAGCTACTGATGGAATCAAAGGCCAAAACTGTGGAACTGCAGGCAGCCAGGGAGCTGTTTCCACAGTTTCCAAGGGTGTGGGGCTTGAGGAGTTTCCTAATCACCACATCAGACTCTTTCAGCTTCCTGTGGCTGACACATAAAGGTACCACAAACAGATTAATGGATGTCACCAGTCACTGTCTGGGCCATATTGAATGAAGAGGACTTGTCTTGGGCCCCATATAAAATATATAGTATAGTTAATATATTCAAGTGACAAAACTTCCTTTATTATTTTCATATTTTTTTAAAAACATGGCAAGCAGCTGTGGCCTGCAGGTTGGACACACTTGGATATATTTTGACTTGTAGCTCAAGAGGTCAGAAGTCTAGAATCAAGAAGTCAACAGAACCCTCTAAAGGTTGCTAGGAAAAAACTGTTTTCTTGGCCTGTGATAACATGGGTCCAGTGTTCACATGTACTCTTCTTTCAGCCTTGTCTACGTCCAAATTTCCTCTTTCCATAATGATCCCAACCATATTGGATGGGGCCCAATCCCACTCCAGTATGACCTCATTTTAACTGATTATATCTGTAGCAACTCTATATCCATCTTAAGTCACATCCTGAGGTACTGGGGGATTAGGACTTCAACATCAAAACTGGGAGTGGTACACAATTCAGCTTGTACCGTTCACTCAGTTGAGTCTTGCATTTTTGGGCTCTCCATCTAGAAGCAGCAGGTAAATTGTCATGTCTGTCAGGCTTTTCAGTTCTAATCATGAAACTGATTCTGTTCCCTGCCCTGATCCCTTAGAAAAGAAAGAAGCCAGCTTGTAGGGATGTGTAGGTATAGATGAGAAACCCCAAAGTTAGGGTGCCTCTTAACATTCTGCCCTGTTTTTATTCCTCCTGTCTCATGTTACACATGCTATAATTTATCCTGTATCCTGTCAACTTTCAATAAATGATCTGCAATTTATTCACAACGAATGAATAAAACATCATGGAAACCATCATGGACTCTTAGTGTTAGGTCTCAGGTGTCATTTCTTGAAATTCTTTCCACCAATATCCCAGAGGAGTCATAGACACCAAAGCTTTTAAACTCAAAGTTCATAGTGGAATTCTAGGCCCTGGTGATTGAGAGGGATAGATTTTGGAGGAGGGCATGATAAACAAAACTTGATTATGACACTACAGAAGTCAAAACCAGTAGGGCAATTCTTACTTTCCTGAAGGTGTGCCTGGGTTTTCATGCCTTATATTAAAATAGCATTTTAAATAGTGGCCAAGAGCATGAAGAAGAGGGAAGGGAGAATAGGTGGGGACACTCCTTCTTGAGTGGTCAAGAACTGTGATAGTTAACTATTATGTCAATTTGAGTAAGACATGCCCAGCTCATTGGGGCAGCATAGTTCTGGGTGTGGCTGAAGAGATTTTCTAAAGACCGAAAATCTTTGTCTTGGATGTAGCCTCCTGGCTTGCAGTGCAAAGTCCTCAGATTTTCATTGCAGATCTTTCATCTTCCTGATATAGATCCTCACAGGACTCCACAGTCAGCTCCAGGCTTTCAGCCTCCGACTAGATCTCCAGCGCGCAGGCAGTCCATGTACACTCTCCCACACCTGACTCTGCAGTGGCCATTGTGAGCCCACCTTGTAAATCTGTGTATATTTATCTATCTTATATTAAATCTGTTTCTCTAGTGAGCACTGACTGATATGAGAACCTAGAATCTCCTTAAGTCTGACATAGGATGACTCTCTGACCCCAAATATAGATTCCAAAATATTCTACTCTGTGGATATCATAGCCCCACTGAGAGGGTGGAGTAGGAAAACTCCTGAGATTCTGCCTGGGGGCTCAGAGTACTTTTCTTTTAAAATAGCTTTCTCCCCTACATTTTAAAATTATTGACCAAATCCATATTCATTATATAAAAATTCATACCAATTTGTAAGGATGTATTTTTGATTGCTAAAATCCCTTCACCAGAGTTGGATACTGCTAATGTTCCTGTGTGTTTCATTCTGTCTTTTTCTATGTATCTATGTGTAGATTGATAAATAGTAGAGAAAATTGTAAATGAAGGCTGATAATTTTTGTAGCTTGCTTCTTCCAGTGAAAGTCCTGTCGTGTCTCAGGAGGATTATAAATTCCAGGCCTGCCTGGTCAACTTTCTGCACCCCTATCTCAAAATTAAAAATAAAAATTCAAAAGGGCTGGAGATGTGGCTCCATGGTAGAGTTCCCCTGATTCCATGCCCAATATTGAAAAAAAAAAAAAAACTATTAGGAGTATTTCTGTATGTCATTGAAAATTCTTATACACATTATATTCAGTGTTCTCATAACAATACATTATTTGGATTTTCTATTCTTTTATTAACTGTCCCCAGGTTTGAAAGCCTTATGTTTGCTTTGCAATTTGGGGGACATAAATATTTGATAAGATTTGATGATTACATTTGGTTAGTGTCCTAAAAGTGAAATTGCTGGGTTGAAGGGCACATGGGCTTTGAAACAATGTTGGTAAATACTGATAATTTGTAACTGGTGTCTCTTCCAATCCCTAGTGCTATGTTATCCTTGTATTACAGCTGCTCAACATTTGGGCAGGCATTCTTTATGGAGTGAGAGGTCAGCAGCATTGCTCTGGTGTTGAGGGAATGTAGAGCTAATTTCCCCATATTTTTATGCCATTAAGCCCCTGATAGCTATGTCCCCCTTTTTATTTACTTCTTTGTTTTGTTTTGTTTTGTTTTTCTACTGCTGCTGGTAAAGCCTAATGAAAAAGCACAAGGCCAAGAACTCAGAGAAGAAAGCACTGCCAAAAATCAGTTACCTGTTTTTTCTTAAATAAACCTAATCTCTTACGGGAAGGAGACAAGAAAAGAGATGAAATGACCCAAGCTGATTGTTAGCTGCTTACATTTCCTTCCAACAGCTCATGGAATATAAGCTGCAGAAGGCAGATATTTAGTATCAACAGACTCATTATTTCATGAGCCAGGAAATTGGGCAATGTTGGTAGAAATGTTGGCCATGTCTTGGCCCAGTTTGACCTCGAGGTCACCTGCAGGAAAAACAGTGCTCAAGGACCCATGCAATCCCCTGAGAAACCCGGCAAAACCTCTCTGGATGGCCCCTCTCTCCTGGTCCCTTTTTAAAAATTCATTTCTTTACTAAGAAGTATTTTAGATATGTGAGAAAGTATACTCCCAACCGAGCTTAGTAAATAAAACATCACAAACTGTGAACCTTTGTGTTATTCCCTATTACATTCTCGTCTTTTTATTTTCACATTCCTGTTCCCTGAAGTAACTATTACTCATAAGTTAGTGTTTATCATTTCTATGTATTTCTTTATTTTTTGCTTTATATGCATGTATCCCCAAAAATAATAATGCTTTGTTTCCCTTGATTTCTAGCATTTGTAAGGCACTATACCCTGCTTTCTGTTCCACTTGAAGTCTGTGAAACTTATTCATGTTTAGCATGTAACTGAAGTTCATTCATTTTTGCTGCTGTATAATGTATGTAGCATTTATTTATCCAATTTCTTAATGATAGTTTTTAGTATTTTTTCATTAAAAATGCTGATGCTGCACACATTCATGTTCATCATCTTGTGCAGCTTCCACTGGGTTTCTACATAGTTGTGGCCAAAGGTCTGCCCACCATTACTGCTCCTAGACATTGTTCATTTTGATTCTAGACATTGGCCCTTTTCTTTCCAAGGGAGCTGCTTTAGACATCCCACTGCTGCACTTCCTCCTCAACTCAGTACTCTCAGAATTCAGGTTTTGTTAATCTGACGCCCTATTACCAGTGATTTTTCAAACCTTTCCATGTATTTTTTGGTCATGAATGGTTCCTTTCCTATAAACTCCTTTGTGTTCATATCACTTGCCCATTTTATTGTTTAAGTTGTTTGCCCTGTTTTTCAGTGGACACATAGATCTGAAATGAGCATTATGGTGACTCTATACTGGAGAAAGTCATCCAAAAGGGGCAGGGGCACTGGGAAGAGAGGCCGATTGGATTGGCTGATGATAAAGTTGATTAACCATTGGTCGATCAATCCACAGTGCCTCTCCCCATTCCTCCTGATGGTGAGGAGCCCAGGGAGGTCTCCAAACCATCTGTATTTTAGAAAAAACTCTATATGCAGAACCGAGTCAGCCTCATTCTCCCAAAGAATCAATTTGGGGGTCTTTATTATAAACTTCTGAAACCAACTCTAGCTACTTTAAGCCAAAATGGGATTTATCGAAAGGGTGCTGGTGAAAGAGTAAGAGAGTTGAAGAATCAGATGTGGATAAGAGCTTCTGACACAGGAAATCTGCCTCACAGCCATTTCCAGAACCGGCGGGAGCGGGTAGGGGGAGATCCCACTGGCCACAAATGCTCCAGCTGTGCTCAACCCACACATGGGCAGCTCAATTGACTTTCACATTGCGGATCTTACTGAAAACTGTGGCACAAGTGGTTGTACTGTTGTAATGAAAAGTTTTGAGTGGATTCAGGAGAGAACAGGAGGTGAGGGAGTGGAAACAGGCCCATGTAGAGAAGTCCCTATAATGGGAAGTGGAGGAATGAGCCAGCAGGTAGAGAGGAGCATGGGGTCAAGGTGATTTTTTAAAATGGGACTATGGCAGCGTGACCGCATACTCCTGGGAGTGGTCCCACAGGAGAGAGCAGATGGTCGTGGGAGCCAGCTGCTGGAGCAGAGGGAAGGGGTGGCATATTTGTGAGGGGCAGACCAGCTTCCCAGGGAAATGGTGGGAAGCCACAATGCGTGGGGTCAGATGCGGGCTGCCAGCAGTCTGGGCAAGGTGTGACTTAGTTCTTTTCCAATTCCTTCTGTTTTCTCTGTAGAATAAGCAAGGTCAGCTTAAGAAAGGGACCAGGGCTTGAGAACAAGAGAAAAATAAGAAAAACCATCCAAGTTCCAAGGTTTATATTTTTTATGCCTGATTTTAAAATATTCTGTGATAAAAATCAAATAAAAAAAACTCTTAAACATTTGCTAATGAACAAACAGATTATACATAAAAGTATAAAATAGAATATTATATATAAATATAAAGCAGAATACTATATATATAATCTCCAGTCTAAGCAGTTTATCAAAGAACTACGTTGAGTCCTGGCGAATATAAACTACTATTTACCTTTCTCCAGAAATGAAATAGAGCAGCTAACATCTGCTTGTTCTAAGCTGAAAGTCCAAATTGTCATATTGACTCAGCCTGACCTTCAGAGAGCACAAAAGGAATCTTTCAGAGCAAAGGAAAACCTTTAACCAATGACTGTGCCATGTGGCAAGCGCTGCATTTAGGAGAAAAGAGGAGGAAGCCAGAAGCAGCCTCTTCAGATCTTGAAATAGTTTTATAGCAGGAGAAGCAAATAACCTTTATGGGTGTGTAAATAGCACCAAATACTCTGCCACCCAGCGGACCCATGGCCAGGCACTGGGGCGGTTTCAAAACCAGTGTTTTGAAACTCACTGCCCACACTTACCGCCTCCATTTACCCTCTGAATTTCAACACTGGCCTGGTGGTGCAATGTTGATATTCCCCTGGCAAAAAAAAGCCTGCTCAGAAGCCTGAGATGGGGCAGTGGTTTCCTCCAGTGATTTCATAGTGTACCACTGATTTGTAAATAAATTGACTTCGAAAGTTTATGTTCAGCACAAAATTTTGCTAGGCCATACATTTTCTCTTTGGCCCTTTTCCCAAAGTTAAACCTTGGATGCCACTCACTGTGAGCACCAACAAGAGCATGAATTTGTCACTAAGTTATTCAGTCTTATTTAAAATGCTGTTGACTCTCCCTCCCTCCCCCTAGCTAGATTTCTAATTTCTTTAGAGACCTGTGCCTGTGGGCTCCTGTTAATTTGTTAATTGAGTTAGACTGCTGCCATATCATTAGAAGACCTTTATTTGAGCTCTATCCTGTGCTAAGGATGGCACGATGGCTGTAATGAATTATATTGGTTGAAAAAAAAGTGAGAGCCGATGAATTATCATAGACCCTATGTGACAGTGTTGACAGTAAATCATTCGGAGGCCTCAAAACTTCGGAGCTTGTAAGTCAGGTCTGGAAGTGGGGAAGGGAAGCCGCACTCACTCACCTTCCTTTTATTTTTTTTTTTTCTGAAAAGAAAATTTCTAGGTTACATAAGTTTGAATGGGAAATTCTGGTCTATTTTTATTATTTTGTTTTTAAAAATGGACATGGGCAAATTGTGCACATTTCTGGGTTTTGTTTTGTTTTAATTTTTAAAATAAAGTTTCCAGGACATAATGACGACATTCCCCTTTTGGTTGTGGTGGTGGGGGCTGGGACACCGATATAGCCCATTTTGGTTGTATTTACCTGGCATGTTTGGGAATGTGCATACATTGTATAATGCTCAGATCGGAGGGGCGGCCTCTTCCTCCAGAAGGCTGACAGTCAGGCAGTGCCTCTCCGGCCGGGAGTCATGACTCAGCGCCTGGCTCCTCCACCTTCTCCAGTCCCCAGAATCCCAGTTTCAGTGCTCTTCAGTCCCTCCTCTGTGACTCAGCTGTTACAACCTCTCTGGGCAAGTTTTGTGAGCCAGGACTCTGACTCTGACTGCAAAGCCCTTATCAGTTAAACAGATGGACCTGCAGCTGCCACTTCCCAGGGAAGCCAGGAGATCCCCTGGGTCACCAGGAACGGGTGTCCTAGGAGGATACCACGTGCAGAGTCCACTGGGATGAAAAGCATTCTGAGGACGTGCGCTATCACAACGAAGCTCCCCAAGCCTTCCCTGAGTCGATATAAATAACTCTGCACGGGCAGCAGATGGGAGGAGAGCCAAAGAGTAATGAATACTAGGACAAACAAACAGGCCTCCGGGATGCCGGCCCAGCCACTGGAAACCGCGACAGGCAACAGGCTTGGAGGTGGCGGTGGGCGAAGCTGTACTGACAACATTGCATTAATCACTTGCGAGTGAAAGGAGGAAGCACTTAGAATAACACAAGCTCAAATAATTAGGAAGGCCGCACCACACAAGACTAGAGCATTGATTTGAAAGGGGCATTGCTGTGAGGCATGTTAATTTGTCTGATTTGATGTTTAAAATACTAACCAGCAAATCAGTAGTTGTATAATGGACACTTCCTATTTACTAAGCACTTGGCTTGAGAGGTAACAGAGGGATTTGACAGCATTTCAGCACCTCCCCTAACCCCACCACAGAACAAAAAGTTAAGTGGAAATAAGTGAAAGGAGGAGGAAGTCTAGCAGTATTAGCCATAACAACTGACTTCTTTATTAAATAGTCTTGTGTTCTTGTGTGTGCTTTGGAGGAGTACTGGGGATCCAACCAAGGGGTGATCTACCACTACACTACATTCTCAGTGCCACCCCCTCTGACATTATTTTATTTTGAGACATGGTCTCACTAACTTGCTCAGCTAAGATTAGAACTTTTTTTTGAAAATTTTTTTTTATATTGAAGAGAATAAAACCAAACAAAATAAAACAGAATAGAGTCAATCAAAACAAAACAATGAGCATGGTATATGACTTCAAAAAGAGATAAAAAGAAAAAAGATTAAAAAAGATAAAGAGATAAAAAGAAATCAATAATGGCTACCATAGTGCTTCTTACTCTCTTCAAAATAACTGTCTATACCATCAGGCATAAATAAACTCTAACAAAACAGCACAGAATAAAACCAATAAAAATAAAATAATGGAAGCAATACAGGACTTCAAAGCAATAGTAAAACAACAGTGGTTACCATAATACCTTTTGTTATCTTCTAAGTAGTTGCCTATATCATCAGACATAATAGAATCAAACAAATCAATATGGAATAAAATCAATCAAAACAGAACAATGAAAGCAATACAGGGCTTCAAAACAAGGTAATAGAAACTCAATAATGGCTATCATAATATGTTTTGTTATCTTTGAAATAACTATCCATGCCATCAAATATAATAAAATTAGACAAACCAAAACAGAGTAAAACCAAACTAAACAGAACAATGAAAACAATACGGGATTCAAATCACGATAACAGGTTAACAATGGCCACTGCCTTCCTTTTTTAGACACTTCCTCTCCTTTCATTTTCCCAATATGTATTGTGTATTTTGGATCCCACTAACTCCTTTAATTAGATTTTTTATCCTAGGGAGACAACGCATTGTTCACCCATGTGACTCTGAATCATTTCGTCTGTGAGCATGATCTCAATTTGTATCCATTTACCTACAAGAGCCTCGAGGTTATCTTTCTTTATAGCTGAGTAGCTTTCCATTGTATAAAAATGCCATGTCTTCCTTGTTCACTCCACAGCTAATGGACAAGCTACCCTCACTTCTTTCTGGTTCCCTGTCACATAGAGCATTGTTCTCTCTCCTTTGACTTTCAGTCTATGAACCCCCTTTTTGGTTAAATGTGTTTCTTGTATAGAGCATATTGATGGATCCTGTCTACTGATCCACTCTGCCTGTGTTTCTTTTTATTGGTGAACTGAGGCCATCTGCATTAACAGTTATGGCCAACATGTACTGCCTCGTCTCTGCCATGCTATTTTCCTGCCATTGGCTGCCTATTTTTCCTCTCCATTCAATTGTCTGCCCTACTCAGTGATACCTCTCTGCTGCTGTTCCTGGAGCCATGGTCTTTTTGATTTATCTCTTTCTAGAATGTCCTTCAGTGCCTTGATCTGGGACACCAGTTAGGTTGGTCAGCCTGAGCCAGTAGAGGTAAACCTATGTCACGTGTGTTGTTCTGCTTTTAAAACAAAAGGTGTTAACATATGAGCCCTTTTTTCTAAACTAAAACTTCAGTATTCAGGTTTATAATAGAATTGGTCCTTTGGAATACATAAGTGAATTTTAGGTTGATGTTTGGGCACTGGTCTCTAAAAGATTCGCCATCATTGAAAAGCCATGGGTTGCCAACAAAAGGGAAGGGTAGAAATGGGCACTCTTGCATTAGGTTGGGATAGGGCCACTTCCCCTCAATAGAAGCAAACCCAAATCTTCTCTGGATAAAAGTATTTCCATCATAAACCCTCAGAATTCTCATAAAGTAAGATCAGCAGAATAACTTTTAAATCCACGAACATGAAAGACAAGCAAACAGGCCACTATAAGTGAGAATCAACAGGAACAATGAACCACAGAATTAAATCCCCTTCCTTCAGGCAAGGAAATTGTCAGACTCAAAATAGAAATAACAGTGGATAATTGTTTAAAGGGTGAAAAAAGAATTGCAAAAATAATGAAGCCTATGAAAGTGATCAGGGAGATTTTGAAAAAGGAAAACACTGGAAATTTGAAAAATGAAAAATAGAATAGTAATCAATTGTTAAACCCCCAATTCACTGGGTGGGTAAAATAGCAAATTAGATAAAACTACAAAGAGTATTTTATTTATTCTCTATTAAGAATCAGGCATTGCTTGAGAATGCCTGACTGCAATCACACTTGAAGTGGTGGTTATGAACTTAATTTCAAATTTAACTGTAGAATGTTGTTTCAAATGGTTCATAAAGCTCCCTTAATCCAGGCATGTCTGGGATTCCTTCCTGTTTAGGGTCTTTTCCTTCCTCCACTCCCTCAGCTTTCTGGATTTCCCTGACTCCTTCTGTTAGATTTGCTTCCACCCCATCTCTGTTCCTGTCTTTCATTCCATTTAGCATTGACAGCCTATTATGGTCATTGTCTCTTGACCTCAGCCAGGAGCTCCTGAAGGACAACAGTTGAGCTGCAATCATTGAATGCAATGCTCAATGAATTAGACTAAGTTTTATAAAATTTTAACAAATGATTTCCAAAAAAGGCTAAGTGGTGAATGTTTATGATAAGAGTCTTTGGAGTTGTTATCAGGTTTGGTTTGTCTTTAATTTAAGGACATTACTGAATGTGCAATCAATATTTTAGTGATTATGTACAAATAGTCTCTGTTATAAATCAAAACTTTGGCCCTGCCCTTGGATACCATCCTGTTTTCGTGGGGTCCGCTGCCTCAGTCAGCATTTAGCACCATTCCTGTATGAAGCTGCACACTGGGGTTAGTTAAAATCATCTTATTAAAGTGGGGCAAGTGTGACCCTCCTGGCACAGCTTGGGTAAATCTTAAGCACCTCTCTCTCAATGGGAGAATCCAGCCTCTGAGTCAGAATGCAGGATTCTAGCCAGAGTTTGTGATGTTTTTGTCCAGGCCATTATGACCTCTTGCATAAAACTCTCCAAGGAATTTTCAGGACCTAAATTCATTCAACTCAAAGTCAATTCTGCTTTCTTTAAGATTCAAGGGCATCACCAGGAAACAGAGTTGAGGTCAGTGTTCTCCATGGGCACCTGGAGCTCCTTCTGCAGGCTGCAGCAGACTGCTCCTCAGCGGCCTAACCCTGACTCACTTCATCGGGTGAACCCTGGCTCTTCCCCAGGTGTGGTTCTTGGTTCATTTTCATCAGAAGCACTTTTGGAGTTTAAAAAAATGCAGCTTCCAAAGCTTTACTCAGGCCTCCTGAACCTCTTTGGTGGGTAAACTCAAGGAATCTTGTCTTCTGAGAAGCACCCTGTGGGAACCAAGGCAGGGACTCTTGTGAATGTCATTTATAGGGGGGGTGACCCCTGAGAAGGGAGGGCAGGGATGAACAGGGCAAGAGAAAAAGGTGTTAAGCACAGATGTGATCTTCACGTGATATGGACTTCAGCCCTGTCCCACGGGGAGCTTGCGAATGCAGGCTGCCCCTCAGAGTAACCCCATCAGGATTCAAGGAAACCGGCATTTGTATCCTCCTTAACCCTTCATTTTCTAATGAGAGAAAGCTGTTATCATGTGGCAAGAGACAGCTGAATTGACACTGGCCACACACACAAGACTTGGACAACTTATAATCAAAAGATAAAATACTGCATCTCTCAATTCTATCTCGACATTGCATATGCTAATACTGTCCACAAAGACTTTGCTCTGAAGATGGCAAGGACATTATGGAAAGGCTTACTAACTGCTTTGTATTTTGTTTTGTTTTATCTTATTTATTTATTATCCTTTCGTACTGGGGATCAAACTCACAACCTCGCACCTGCCAGGCAGGCACTTAGGCCACTGAGCTAAATCCCCGACCCTATTTTTTGAGGCAGGGTCTCGCTATGCAGTTCAGGCTGGCCTTGAACTCACTCTGGAGCCCAGGCTGGTCTCAAACTCACAACAATCCTCCTGCCTCAGCCTCCTGAGTGCTGGGATTAAAGGCATGCGTCACCACACCCGGCTCACTAACTGCTTTTTAAAAGGCTCATCACACAGGATGTGGTGACACACTTGTAATTCTAGTGCTTAGGAGGTTGGGGGAGGAGGACAGCAAGTTTAAGAGCAGTTTGGGCTATGCAGAAAGTTCCAAACCTGGACTACACAGCAATAGCAAGACTGTCTCAAACACAAAGAAATAAACAAACAAACAAACAAAAAAGCAAACACACACACAAGAAAGACTCATCAGTATGTTCAGAGTACTGCTCTCTGCTCTCTGCTTGTTCCAGGCAACATCAATGCACCTGTTTTTCCATGAACCAAAACCCACTGGACCTGAAATCCCACCTATAGCACCCCAATTCTCATGTAAGTCATTATGAGAGAACTGTATACCCCACTCCATTCTTGCCTTTAGTTCAAAATAAATTAAAAGCCCCAGCCAAAGATTCTAACAGGAAACAAAAACAAAAACCTAATTTACCAAAAGAACTAGTCATTTACCCCCTGGAGGTATGAGTAGTTCGTGGCTTGCTCTGAATCAGGGTGCTGAATAAAAAACTCATGTGTTAAATATATATTTAAGCCTTACTTCAGACGGATGACTAATGGCTTGTTATGCTGTGTGTGTTTTTGTTGTTGTTGTTAAGCCCACAGAGATAATTATTTACTTAATAAAATTTGAAATGTTTTCATAGCTTAATTGGAAGGCAAGGGTAGTATTTTTCTCTCCCTACCCCTTCCCAGCTGCAATTGACACAGTTCTGGAGTAGATAACATTTAGTTTGCCTCCGTGGGTTCATGACAGTTTATGGGTAGGAGATCCACAAGGCTATGACTTCCTTAACAGCCTCCCTGAAGGTACTCTTTCCAAACTCCCAATCTGAAGTGTCACCCCTGCGGTCTCTTTTTCCTAGCCCCAGGAGAAGGGTCTGTCTTTCAAGATTGGACAGAAGAGGATGGCCATGTGTAAGTTCTCTTCTTTTTCATGTGTGAGTTTTTAAAGGATTAGGGATAGTTTCGAATTGTTGAAGAACACCACTGGGCAACTGACTGGCAGTCTGAAGACAAGACTAGAAAATATTAGCTGAGACCTGGGTCCTGACACACACAGCCTACCCATCATGGAGGTGAGCTGAGCAGGGATGTTTCCCCGCCATCAGGAAAGGAGTTGGTTCTAGACCCAGAATGGTTCATGGTCACCTCTCTCTGGTGCTCGTGAGCACTGTCCCCATCTTACATTGTGGTCCTTTCTCAGAAAGTCCGTTGTGTCGCTTCTAACTCAGGAATATACCAACCTTCCTGAGTGACTGAATTTCCACACAGCATCCTGGAAATTGTGATATCCAGGAAGCAAATTAACCTCTATTTGGAATTTATTTTATAAATTATTCTAGTTCATCAAAATGTGGTTCCAGAATCATGACCATAAAGCCTAATTTTGGTGCATGAGAATACAAAACTCCATTTCAGCTGCATTCTGGATTTCCATTTAACTCCTTCTGCTTACGGGATGGGTAAGGAGATGGGAGCAGTCACAAGATTTCAATCTATGTGGGTCCGTGGGTCCTTTGTGTGGCACCAGGAGAGCTGCCTTTCTTGGAAACCTATAGCCAAAGGCTTCACTGCCTTCCCTTCCAACTAGACCCCAGCTTCCTGCACAACCACAGAGATGACTGGCTATTACCCATGAGCCCCGCAGACACTCCGTGGCTCAGCAGCACCTCCGAGTCATTCTTAAAGAGCACTAGGAAATAAGGGGCAAAGGCTTTACGTGCAAGCGAGCTTTATCCTGGAGAAGATGAGAGGAGCAGGAATCCTGGTGTCAGTCATTCTGTCTCTTGCTCACTTCTTTGATTAGCTTCAGGAATGCTTCCATTTCTGATCTTTTCTGCCGCCAGTGCCAGTCAACTGGAAACCATGAGAATGCCAGGTGGTTGTTCTTTGTAAAATCTACCAGTCCTCTGAAAACGCCTTGTCCCCTGGCCACCAAAGCGGAAATACAGAACGCCATCAAGATTTAAATCATCCTTAATGAGGACACTTCTTTATTGGAAAAAGTATTATTCTTTCCCAAAGGGGACAAAGCCATATTGACTAGTTGGTTGTTTAAGTTCATGGGCACACAGCATGGGCTGCTGATGCTTTTCAATAACAACTGTAAATGAAGAAAAAGGCAAGAAAATTTGAGGATTTTTCTCCTCGAAAATGAAATATGTGTTCAAGTGCTTTCAAATATAGCGAGATATATTACCTTGGAGAAATATATCAAATAACAGGAAGAAAAGTACTTTCGTGTTTTAGTCTGAGGTGTTAACTGTTAAAACATTTTTCTCAGACAAAATGCCTTGATGAACTGAATCCTCACAACCAGTGACCACAGATTTGAACCCTACTGAAGACCTGCAGGGTCATTCCTCTGGCCTCTACAACTCAACCCCCTCCTCAATGCAACCAATTCTTACCAAAATTATATATATATGTATGTATTTTTTTTTTCTGCAGCTTTGTGACCCTATTTCCAGTAGCCCATAGTTGCCTCCTTTTTCCTTAGGTCACGTGCTGGGCTGTTTGAGGCCACAAGCTGCTGGGGGTCTTCGGTTTCCCTCCAGACTCATGGATGTTTCACAGCAGACTGCTTGGACAATGAGCATTATATAGCCCATCAGTGTTGGCGAACCTTTTAGAGCTTTCAGTGATACAAACAGCCCGATGTGGCACGTGTGCCATAGGTTTGCCACCACTGGCCTAGTTGCTGGCGATCCAGTGAGTGGAGCTGTGCCTCAGTCTCCTCGTCTGTGGTAAGAAGATATTTATACCTATGGTCTGAGTATGGGTTTGCTCTGTCCCAAGAGCAGAGTCTGAGTAATGATTTGGGAACAGATATATTATTTGGCAAGTATATTAGTCTGCTCGAGTTGCCATAACAAACAACCAGGGAGGCTGAATAACAGAAACGTACCTCCCTCAATTCTGGAGGCCAGAACATGTTGGCAGGGCCCACTCCCACAGCAGGTTCTGGGGTAGAACCCCTCCTTGTCTCGTCCTGGTTTCTGGGGGTTGCTCACCATCCTTGGTTTGTAATTGCGCCCCTCCAGTCTCTGCCTCCATTGTCACACAGCTTTCTCTGTGTCTCTGTGTGTCCTTTTCTGTGCCTTATAAGGACACTTGCTGGATTGAGGGCTCACGCTATCCAGTATGATCTCATCTCAAATTTTAATTACTTCTGAAAAGACTCTATTTCCAAGAAAGCTTGCATTCTGAGGGTCCAGGCGAACATGAAATGGGAAGTGGGCTTCAACTAGGACCAGGGCTTAAGGCTCCTGCAGTGGTGGAGTTACCTAATGTTGACAGTGGAACTAACCTGAAAGGCAGGAAAGGTGGCTGTCCCAGAAGAGAACAGCATAGTCAGGGCTCCACTTACTGCTTGTCTGAAAGTTGCTCAGAAATGATTTCTAAGCAGTTTGACTCAAGCTTCAAGACTCAAGCCTGTGAGAAATGGCACATACAGTATCTGCATGGAGGTACTTCCTCAAGCTGTAGTCATCAAAGGCATGGGACACATTAGAACATCTGGCTGGGGGTGGGCCAAGGGCTTTTTACAAAAGACAGCTGCCCAGGAATTCTGCAAGCAGGGGAGGAGTGCCTTGCAAACAGCATAATTTCTCCAGTAAAGTATTGTCACTCCGGCAAATGTTTTATAGCTCTGAGGGGCATGGCTTCTGTGTCAAGCCACCGTTAGTGGCTTCTTGCAGGTAGTGCTCCTTGCACTTGTTTGGGGGAGGGAGTGGGGTAAGAGTAGAGAAAACAGCAAGTTCACCAGAAAGCGGCCAGCTGAAAGGGTAAACAACCCAAATCTCACTCACTGCACATTTCCTAGAGTAATAGGCCCTAAATTTGTAGCCAATGGCAGACTGAGTTTGGCACAGTAGTTGAAGTCATGTGTGAAGTACGTGGCTGAGCAGAGCTGCATTAGGAAAGATTTTGGGGCTGCATCTGGGCTAAGTGGGCAGAGACACATGACAAAGTCTCAGGGTGCCACAAATATCCACCGGGACACATGACATAAATTCGTCACCCCAGTAAACTTTTTTTTTAAGGATCATTTTCTAAATATGCTGTTGTCAGACAAAGGTAAAATTTTCGTGTCTTGGTTAAAAAATATATAAACAAGCGAAGTCATAGAAATGAGCTATTTCTGTGCCATTATTTGTTTCCGTATTTCTAAAGACAGCTGGTTGCTCAATGTACAAATCTTGTGATTTTTGAATCATAAATTCTTCGAGGCAAGGCTTCACATCTATTTATACTCGCTAGCTGAGTAGTTGCTTGATATCAGTTGTGTAACCAGGATGACTGGGTCTGTGCCAGGCCTGAGCTAAGCAAGTTGGAGTTGGGGTGGCCAAATGAACGAGAAGTTGGGAACAAGGGTGTCTTCATCCAGGTTCTGCCCTAGAGGCCAGCTCCACCACCGTGAGTGGTTGATTTCAGCCTCAGCTTCTCTATTCTAAAATGGGAGTAATAATTCTGCCTCTGTTCTCTGTCACAGTTTGCAGTGAGGCAGTGCGAGGCCCTGCATGGAGCAGGCAAGCCCCGAGCAGAGCTAGAGGTGTCTTCAAGAAATCATTGCTGCTCATTCAGAGGGCAGTGCCATGTCACTTAAGAATGTTTGCATGTGGCAGGCACTGTCCAGGAGGTCCAGTTCTGAATGTTAAAGAGAGACGGGAAGCATCCATGGCCAACCTTTCTGAAGATACCAAACCAGCAAACATAACTGCCTGAAAAGTCACCTGTGGCCCCCGGGAGGCTGGAGATAGACGGGTGGTTGAAGGAGTTGAACTTTCCATTCCTCAGCACCATCTGCAGGAGCCCAGGACAGCCAGCCAAGGACATTTGACCTCCCAGTTAATCCCTGAGAACATTAAAAAAGGGCACCAAGAAGTATCCAGTTACTTGTTTGCTTGTTTCTTTAAAAATAAGGAAGTCATTTTTGCCAGGATCCTAAACCAAACCATGGCTGAAAACAGACAAGAACTCTACTTTCCAGTGGCAGAGAAGATAGTTTAGAGGGAGCCCAGGGAAACCCTAGAAGGAAAGCCCTAATGACTTACAGCATGGTAGGTACAAAGATGGGCAAGACTTAAGGGATGCGAGACAGCTGGGTTCCTTCCTATGCCAAGAGGTTATGACTTGAGCAGGAAAAAATAAACTTTTGGGGTTTTAGTCTTTAAATCTATTTAATCCAGTATAATAAAATCAGCATGTAAGAAGTTATAGGGTTGTGAGAGCAGAAAGGGATGTTCCTGAGACCCAAAATATGGTGCTAAGGCCAGCAAATTTTCTAGTTAAAGTCTGTAGAAGATTAAAAGGGAGTGGGGGCCAATGATATAACAATTGTGGGTTGGGGGAGCAGTTGGCCCTGGTGCAGGGAATGTGAGGGTCAGGGGTCAATGTATGTAGAGCATTTAACACTAAGAAGACTCTCTAGAAGCTGGTTTGCTTTTTATTCTCATCACATGCTGGCAATCCAAATAATTTTAGACAATACTCCTGCCTGAATAATCTTTTGTTGGCATAAGATCTAAACAACTGCAGCTACTATTGAATTTAGTAGTATATATGAAAGCCTAAATGAGCACATTTTGATTGCTTATCCTTTAATAAGCAATATATTCCACATGGAAGTTAATTGGGCAGTCAACTCACAAGAACTCAGCTATACATATTTGTTTCAAAAGGTGGGTGAGAATTAAACAATGGTGTTGATGGTGGGGACAGGGGACTAGAACTTGAGTAAATTCAATTCTGTCATTCTATGTGACCATGCAAACATATCTGCAAACTGTCAGAATGTGTCTGGAACAATACTGTGATTTAGATGATGGTCTCTTAAAGGCCTGCTTGTTAAACGATTGGTCACCAGCCTATAGCACTACAGAGAGCTGGTGAAATCTTTCAGATGTCAAACCTTGTGGGGGGAAATTAGGTCAGTAGGGATCTGCTCTGGAAGGGGACACAGGGGCCCCAGGCCATTCCATTCTCATTTGCTTCCTTGCCGCCATGAGGCAAGCAGCTTTGCTCCCCTCCACACACTCCTACCATAACTTGCTGTGCTGACACAGGCCTGGAAAAAAACAGATCCAACAAACCATGGACTGAAAACTCTGAAACCATGCGCCAAAATAAACCATTCTTCCTTATAAGTTGTTTGTCTTATTATGTCGTTATAGTAAGACAAAGCTGGCAACACAAGCAGATACACCAAAGTTGAAAATTATTCTTTAAAGATCAATGCAGAGAAACTGCAGAGAAGGCTGTTACTTCTGTCCCCTCTGCCCCAGTGAGAAAATAGTAAAGTTAAAAAGAGAACCAACGTACAAAGAGGAAACATTAGAAAAAGTGACCAAAAGTGTCAGTCTTACACAGTCAGAAGAAATTTAAGGCAAGGTTTAAAGCCTCAATCTAATTCACCAGGAAACAGGCAAGAATGCAATGACTCAAGTCTGTTTGCTGAAATTTAGCTACTTCCTCTGATTTTTACAGAAAAAAAAAAAACTTGAGATTTAAAATGTAATGGCAATTTATGATAAAATTCCTGGTGATGGTTTTTTAACAAAAAAAAATTCCAACTATGGAGACACTTGGAAGCTTCCAGGATTGATCCTGAAGAAACAAAGACGTGAATTGTATCACTGTTTCTGGAATTTGTTGTGACACGAAATTTAATGGACCACTGACAAATTTATTCCTATGTTCAAGACTTTTCTTAATTCTTTATACTTCTCCCACTATAGGGGAAAGAAAATTTCAGAAGTTAACATGAATGAAAACTTTTTATTGATGATGAGTGAAGATGGTTTGATAAATATGGCCACACTGCCAGAATATGAATAGGCATGGAAGATAAACTTTGATAAAAATCACTAATAAGTTTGTACAATTCTCAAAACCAAAACCTGCAATGTTCTATTCATTACCAACATGTGAGTGAAAGTTTCCCCCCTTTTTCAGAAAAAAATGACTAATTTTAAAATGTTTATTTTTCCCTCTTTTTAGAAATATTTATTTATCTGCTATCATTATATGTGTGAAGTTTAGTAAGAGAAAATTTTTGTTTTCTACATTTCTCCCTGCCATTATTATTTGTTCAATTTTATAATTATTACCAAAGCTAATTTTTTTTAGTACTGGTAGTTGGACCCAGGGCCTTCAAACTAAGTTGTATCCCCAATGCTTTTTTATTTTTTATTTTGAGACAAGGTTTCACAAAGTCACCAAGTTGCTCATTTGGGGTTAAATTTGCAAACCTCCTACTTCAGCCTCCCAGAGTACAAGGATTACAGGTATGGACCACCATACCCAGCACAAAAACTGTATTTTGTTACATGTTAGGGGAGTTGCTAAAAAAACCATCACTTCCTAAAGCCAGGTGAAGTGGTGCATGCCTGAAATTCCAACATGCTGAGAGGCTGAGGTAAGAGGATCACAAGTTCTAACTCAGTTTAGGCAACAGAGTGACTTAGCAAGAGTTTATCTCAAAATGAAAAATAAATAAAGGGTTGGGGATATAACTTAGTGCAAAGGCACTGGATTCAATCCCAAGGACCCCAAGGAGAGAAAAACAATTGGCTCCATGTGCCAAATATGCCAGCTTTCCTGCTAGAGCAGTTATAGCATTTCAGGGGAGTCTGCCAGGTAGAGGTGACATTTGCTCCTGTGATGGTTTAGATCTAGCAGGTTCCCTCAGAATCTCGTGTTCAGAGAGGGGGCCTTTGGAAAGTACCTGGGTCATCAGGGCACCTTACTCCTCAGTGGATTGCAGTAGGGCCTGCTTAGAAGTGATTGCTGTGGAGGGACTTCCGGGAAGATGGCTGAGTAGTAAGCAGCAGAGAAAACAGCCTCTCTGAGAGACTCCATCTAGTTGTGGGAATACACCATCTCGAGGAAGACAAAAAGGAGGAAAGTGGGTTCCTTGGACCCAGGAAGAGTCTGAAGTCTGAATTGAAGCCCACAGAGTAAGTGAAACGAAAAGCTTCAAAGAAGAAGCAGGCAGTGCCTTTGCCTGCAGTTGGACTCACTGCATGAGGCGAGTTGTTGGAGCCTGGGGACACATGGTCTTAGTGTCCATGGCGGCTGGCGACCCCGGGACACTCTGCAGAGTGATTTGGCAGTGGAGGAGAATGGCAGACGGGGAGGACTATGCTGGCTGGCAGTGAGTGCAGAGGACTCAGTCCTCCCGTGGGAGAGAGTGATTGACCAGGAGCCATTTTGGAGTCTGGCCAGATAAGGCTGGAGCTAAAACTGTTACTGGCTTCCTCCAGCAGCCCCTAGCTGGGCACAGGCCCATGGAGATTGCTTGGACTGTGGTGAGCCCAGTGAATCTGGTCTCTGGGCAAGTCTACTAAGGTTGTCTACTACCTGGTCGTCGAGTAGTTGCTGGCTTGCGGGGATACAGTGTCGCAATTTGGGTTGCTGTCTCCATAGGCTGTCTACTAGCGAATCCAGAGAGAATCCTGGAAGTGGACTTTTTTTTCTTTTCTTTTTTGTTTGTTTTATTTAGTTTGTTTTTTATTTTTTCTTTATTATTATTATTTTTTTGAGTGTGAGTGTGGTTTCTACCCTCCTTCTGGGCGTGGTTTTGTTCTGTTCTACCTTTTGTCTCTTTTAGCTCTCTTTTCCTTCAGTCTTCTGTATTGGCCTCCCTAAGTTGGTGGGACCCATCTTTGTCCTCCAACCTACTTGTAGTCTCTTCCTTTTTCCACTTCTCTGTCTTCTCCTTAATCCATTTTGGGTCCTGACCCTTGAAGACAGAATTGACATATTGCAGACTTATATATTGTATATGATTGTTCTGCATTCTGTTGTATGGTCAAAAATTCAGCTTATATGGTTGAGGGTTGCAAATCAGGGGTTGGCTCAGTTTATTGTTTTGCTGGCTGTGTTTGGTGCTGTGGGTGCCACTTCAGCCAAAATTGACACAATTGTTCTGGAAGCTGTTGGCCCTGATGGTCCAGGACTGAGATTGACTGGGGGTCACAGAGAGTGCTGAGGTATGGTGCCAAAGAACCAGGGACTGGGCTAGGTGAGCAATAGCTTCTCATCTCTAACAAACTGAGGAGGTGGGATCTTCCAACAGACTTGGAGCCCAGGAACCAGCTACACCTGGAAGATACCTCAAGATGTGATCATCACCTGGATGTCCTTAATACCATCAATAAAGCAACCCACCATAGGCAACTAACCCACTATAGGCACACTAGGAATTAAACTAAAAAAGAAAAGAAATGAGAAGACACTTAAAACAGACACAGCCTCAGACACCCAGTTCACCAAAGGCAAACCCAAGGGGCAATGACACTGGAAAATCTGAAAGCCCCTTACCAGGTCTCTCTGAAGTGTTAACAAAGCAATTGAATGAGGCTCTGGAAAAAATGAAATCAGAAATAATTTCTCAAATAACCACAGAGATCACCAAAGTACACACCATGCTTAGTGATGTTAGAGCAGACACAGACAAAAAAAATAAATGAGCTTAAACAAATTATGGAAGCACAACATAGGAGACAAATGGATTCCATAAAGCAGATTCAAGCAGATATTCAGGAGAATAAAAACTCCACTGAAAGTATTTGAAGCAGATTAGGCCAATGTGAGGACAAGATCTCAGATATTGAAGACAGGTTTGTAGTTAGTGACAAGGAAAAGAAATATTTCTCAAAACTAGGAAGGGAATATGAGAAATCAATCCAGCAGCTGCTTGATGAGACGAAGAATAACTTAAGATTAATTGGAGTCAGTGAACAAGCAGGAGATACCATAAACGATGTGAAAAACATCCTCACAGACATCACGACAGAAAACTTTCCTGTAGAGAAAAAGAATTTGACATACAAATAAGCAAGGTATATAGAACTCCAATTAGCAATGATAAAAAAAATCTACTTCCAGGCATATCATAGTCAAGATTCCAGAAATTCAACACAAGAATAAAATTTTAAAAGCTGTTAGGGAAAAGAAACAAATAACTTACAAAGGAAAACCCATCAGAATTACAACTGACTTCTCAGCACAAACTCTCAAGTCAAGGAGAGCTTGGTGTTAGGTACTCCAAGTTCTAAAGGAAAACAGCTTTCAACCCAGATTGATGCATCCCACAAAATTATCATTGAAAATAGATGAAGAAATAAAAAACTTCCATGACAAAGAATATCTGAGGAAATTCACAACCACCAAACCAGCACTCCAAGATCTTCTGAAGGACATTTTAGAAAGAGATAATAAGGACTACAGCTCCATGAACCCCAACAGAAGAAATCCACCAAGAAAGACAAACAATTAGAGGGAAGGGAAAAAGGAAAAAAAATAACAGGGGGAGCCAATAATAGGAAAACAACATGACAAGGATAAGTCAATACATATCAGTTTTAACCATTAATATTAATGGTCTCAATTCACCAGTCAAAAGACACGGACTGACAGAATGGATTAAGAAGCAAGATCCAACAATTTTCTGTATACAAGAAACACATTTAATTCAAAAAGAAACTCATAGACTGAAAGTCAAAGGAGGGAAAACAATACTGCATGCAACAGGAATTCAGAAAAAAGCAGGAGTTACTATTCTATTTGCATATAAAATCAATTTCAAGACAAGACTGATTAAGAAAGACAAAGAAAGTCACTATATCTTGGTAAAGGGAACAATCCAAGAGGAAGAGATAGCAATCATAAACATATATGCAATAAATATCACTGCACCCAGTTATATAAAATAATTATTAATGGACATGAAAAATTGCATAAACCTTAATACTACTGTATTGGGAGACCTCAATACACCGCTGTCACAAATAGACAGATCAACTAGACAAAAAAAATCAATAATGAAATACTAGAACTAAATCAAACTTTTGAGGAAATGGACGTGGTAGATGTCCTACAGCATCAGAGTACACATTGTTTTCAGCTGCACATGGGAAATTCTCCAAAATAGACCATATACTGGCATATAGAACTTGCTTAAATAAATGTAAAGGAATTGAAATTGTCCCATGCATACTATTAGATCACAGTGCAATGAAATTGGAAATCCGTGGCAAAGGAAACCACAAGAACTTCATCAACACATGGAAATCAAATAGCACCCTACTGAAAAATCAATGGGTCACAGATGAAATTAAAGAAATTAGACAGATTTTACAGTTGAATGACAATGACAATACAGCATACTGAAACTTGTGGGACACAAGAAGCAGTCTTAAGAGGGAAATTTATAGCAGTCAATACCTATATCAGGAAAACAGAGCAAGCTCATATAAACAACTTAATGTTGAACCTCAAACTTCTAGAAAAAGAAGAGCAGGCTAAACCAAAAGCTTATATAAGGGAGGAAATTATAAGGATCAGAGCAGAAATTAACACACCGGAGTCTAAAAAATCAATACAAAGAATCGATGAATTGAAGAGTTGATTCTTTCAAAGATTAAATAAAATTGACAAACCCTTGGCCAATCTTATCAAAAAAAGGAAAGAAAAGATTCAAATCCATGCAATTAGGAATGAAAAGGGTGAAATCACAACAGACCCTGTAGAAATCCAGAAAATCATCTATACCTACTTGGAAAACTTGTATTCTAATAAGATGGAAAATACAGAAGAAATGGAAAATACAGAATAAATTCTAGGTACATAAGAATTACCAAAGTTGAATCAAGAAGATATAAAAATCCTAAACAACCCAATATAAATAAATGAAATTAAAGATGTAATTAAAAACCTATCTACAGAGAAAAGCCCAGGGCCTGATGGATTCACTGCTGAATTCTTCAAGAAATTTAATGAAGACCTAACACCACTACTTCTCAAACTCTTTAATGAAACTGAAAGGAAAGCAATACTCCCAAATTCATTCCTGGAAGCAAGCATTACTCTGATTCTAAAACCAGAGAAGGACCCAACTAAGAAAGAGAATTACAGGCCAGTCTCCCTAATGAACACTGACACAAAAATCCTCAGTAAGATACTGGCAAACAGACTGCAGCAAATCACCAAAAAGATTGTATATCATGATCAAGTGAGATTCATCCCAGGGATGCAGGGATGGTTCAACATACGTGAATCTGTAAATGTAATACATCATACTAACAAAGCCAAGGATAAAAATCATATGATTATCTCAATAGATGCAGAAAAAGCTTTTGATAAAGTCCAGCATCCATTCATGATACAAAGTCTACAGAAAATTGGAATAGATGGTCTCTATCTCAATCTGATAAAAGTCATCTATGATAAACTAACAGCCAACATCATATAAATGGACAAAAACTGAAAGCTTTTACTCTAAAATCAGGAACAAGACAAGGATGTCCACTGTCTCCACTCTTACTTAACATAGTCCTGCAAACTTTAGCCAGAGCAATTGGACAAGAGAAAGAAATAAAAGGAATAAAGATAGGACAGGAAGAAGTTAAACTATCATTATTTGTAAATGACATGATACTCTACCTAGAAGATCCCAAAAACTCCACCAAAAGACTTCTAGACTTAATAAGCAGATTTAGTAATGTAGCTGGTTACAAAGTCAATACTCAAATATCATGGCCTTCTTGTACCTAAATTAGAATCTCACTGAGAGAGAGATTAGGGAAACAATACCATTTACAATAGTATCCAAATAAATAAAATACTTAGGAATCATTCTAATGAAAGATGTAAAAGACCTCTATATTGAAAGCTATAGTAATCTGAAAAAGGAGATTGAAAAGGATTTTAGAAATGGAGAGATATACTGTGCTCTTGGGTAGGAAGAATCAATATAGTGAAAATGGCCATACTTGCAAAACTGTTATACAGGTTCAATGCAATCCCAATCAAAATTCCAATAGTATATCTCTAGAGTTAGAGAAAACAATCCTAAAATTCATCTGGAACCAGAAGAGACCTAGAATAGCAAATGCAATCCTGGGCAACAAAGACAAGACATGGGGCATCACAATTCCTGACCTGAAATTATACTATAAAGCTACTGTGATTAAAACAGTGTGGTACTGGCAAAAAAACAAACCCAAAGATCAATGGAATAGATTAGAAGATGTAGAAACAACTGCAGACACAGTAAGCTACCTTATCTTTGACAAAGATGCCAAATACATTCGTTGGAAGAAAGATAGCCTCTTTAATAAATGGTATTGGAAAAACTGGCTCTACACATGCCGAAGATTAAAACTGGAACCATATCTTTCACCATGTACTAAGTTAAAATCTGAATGGATTAAAGATCTCAACATTAAAACAGAAACATCAAATCTCCTGGAAGATAGAGTAGGTAAAACTCCTGAAGACATTGGTGTAGGCAAAGACTTTACGTATAAAAGCCAGATTGCACAAGAACTATTGTAAAGAATCAACAAATGGGATCTCATCCTACTGAAAAGCTTTTGCACAGCAAGAGAAACCACCAACAGAGTGAAGAGATAACCCACAATGTGGGAGAAAATATTTGCCAGCTGTCCCTCAGATAGAGGTAATTTATCAAGAATGTATAAAGAACTTAAAACATCAGTGCTCCAAGATTTAAAGACCCAATCAAAAAATGGGCATCTGAGATGAATACACTTTTCAGATGAAGGAGTACAAACAGCAAACAAATACGTGAAAAAATGTTCAACAGCACTGGTCATTCAAGAGATGCAAATTAAAACAACACTGAGATTCCACCTCACCCCAGAAAGAATGACTAGTATTAAGAAGTCAACCAATAACAAATGCTGGAGGGGCTGTGGAGAAAAAGGAACCCTTCTCCACTCTTGGTAGGAATGCAGGCTGGTGCAACCATTGTGGATGTCAGTGTGGCGACTCCTCAAAAAGCTAGGATTGGAGGCCCCATTTGATCCAATTATTCCCCTCCTGGGTATCTTCCCAAAAGAACTAAAAGCATCATATCATAGTGATATATGTGCACCTATGTTTATGGCTGCACAGTTCATAATAGCCAGATCTGGGAAACAACCTAAATGCCCACCGACTGAGGAATGGACAAAAAAGATGTGGTATTTCTATATAATGGAATACTACTCAGCTATAAGGAACAATAAACTAGACACTTTCATACTTAAATGGATGTGCCTTGAGAATATACGTATCAGTGAACTAAATAAGTCACACATATGTAACCAGCATACTGTTGCATTTGTATGACAAACTGAAAGAAAAACTAAGTATATGTTTATGGAAATGTATATAAAAAATTAGTTAAGATAGTTAAAGAGAAAGAATTTTGAGTGAAAAGTAGTTTTCACGGTCATTTTCACATGTCATTTTTGCTGTGAGTTGTTCTTTTAAAAATAGTGTAGTGTTTGTGACGTTTGTGTTTCTTGCCAATATTTTTCCAGTGTATTGCACATTCTTTTTTGTTATTAAAAAATTTAAAAAAAAAAAAAGAAAAGAAAAAAGAAGCGATCGCTAGGGCTGTGACCCGGACTGGTGTATTCTTGCCCACGGCGCCTCGCTTCTTGCTCTCTGATTCCTGGTTGCTATGGAGTGAGCTGCTGTCTTTCACATGTGCTTCCACTATTCGACCTCTGACTTAGAACCTGCAACCACAAACTGAACCTTGTCAAACAGTGAGCCAAAATGAGCTTCTCCTTTAAATTGTGGGTGTTGGAGATTTTGTCCCAGCAATAGAAAAATGACTAATATGACCCTCATCAAGAGATCATAGCAATATATATCTTTGCATTAAAAACACTGACACTCACTTCAGGTGCTTTGATCAAATAGCAGGTTTTCACTGTCTGCTTCTCTTCTTGGCTGACAAGGGAGTTTTCTGAATCTTCTTGGACATAGTTACCTCGCTTGGAAATGTCACCTTCTATTTTCAGATTCTCAAATTTCAACCCAAGACCTACCCTACCTAGGATTGTGAAATCTAGGTGATTTGTCTTTGCAGTCTTCCCTCTGGTCTCTTCTTCCCAGGGGTTCAATTTTCTGTATACCTCCCCTGGCCCCCTACCTTGGCTCTGTATCAAATGCTCACCCCTGGAAGGCTGTGTGATATTCTGGAGAAAGCAAGTGTCTTCAGGGTAAGGCAGACCTATTTAGGTTTATACCAGTCCTGTCACTTACTAGCTGTATGATCTTAGACAATTCACTCTCTTAGCCTCAATTTTTCTATCTGGGAGAGGAATTTTAAAAGGTCTACTCTCTCCTATCCTAAACAATGTAATAAATGGCATATTGCTTTGACCCTGCTGTTGGGAACCCACGATAAGTTCTCATCGGAGTTTCATCTCAGGGCTCACTCTTAGATAGCTGTATTGAGAGGGATTATGAGGCTTTGGCTTTGCCCCATGAAAACCAGGGCTCCGGTGATTAACAACACCTGCCATGGATGAGGAACCAAAAGTTGCTGGCCAACGCAGCTTCACAGTGAGTATCCCTGGTCTTGCCTGCTAGCTGCTGAGGCCAAGCCTGTGTCCCACGCCTTAAGGCTACTTTTTATTATGTGCTTGACACAGCCATGGAATAAAATTTAATTAGTTAAGTAAATATAAATATAGACTGGGCTGATTTGAATCCAGATAACTCTTTCTTTCTTTCTTTCTTTCTTTCTTCTTTTTATCAGGATCTTTGAGCCAGGATCTTAATTTGAGAGGTGGGGCCAGGCCAAATCTTCAAGAGTTGTTTGGCAACCCTCACAACTGGCAAAGTGAAAGGAAATTGGTAAACAGTGTTTTAAAAAATACACTAAATGCCAAACATTCTGTATTTAGTTTCAAGTATTTATTTATGGGTCCCAGCAGTCATTTTTCAGGACTAGCAATAGTAAGTATTCCACGGTTCCAAACCCCCATCCTGTGGTTAAGTAGAGTTTTTGAAACACATCTGTACTTAAAATGGTCTCCCAGAGTAGATGGACGAACAGGGCAGAAGTGGTGCAGGGGGCTCATAAAGAAAAATTGAGCAGAGTCCATGCCAGAGCCTTTCTGAAGCTGACCTCAAGGGGAGCGGCTTTCTTCCGGGCGCAAGTCCCCCGTCCTTGCACTTCCCTGGGCTGCCTGGACTCTTGGAGCCAGCATCTCTTACAACCTTTAATGACCAGCTAAGATTAACACAGCCTAAATATTCTTAAACTTCTTTGTTTGAATACCACATCTTAGAGTAAAAATAAATAAATGAAAAATGAATAGATTCATCCTAATGCAAAAGAAGGATTCACTTGTATGTACCCGCAAACCACCTTCTTTGTATTCTCAGAGATTATTCTCTGCATGTGGTAGTTAGGAATTTAGTAAAACAACCACTCAGATTTTCAAAGTTAATCATAAACCTCATGAATTTGCAAACTTCCAATACATCTTCTCAAGTTGTTACCTCGGAAAACTCTCCCATAAAATTCTTCCATCTCTGGTCATTTTGGTGCTACCCTCATTTTACCATGATGGCTCCCAAGCTGTGGACACATCTGTGTCCCAGAGTCAGTGGGAGCACCAGAGCTCTGCAGGGCTGGTGGTTCTCTTCCTCCTTTCTTGGGGGGAAGATAAATCCAACTCCCCTTGACCTAGAGAGACATATAAATCCTCCTTTATCCAGAACAGAGAAGTTGTTTTGTACTCTGGATCAGAGCAACCAGCTAGATCCATACTGGAAGATTTGGGTGAAGAAAATCATTTCTGTAGATTGGGATTCTGGGTGAACTTTCCCAAAAGCCCACGTGAAGCTTGAAGGGTATGGTTCTGGCTCCTGGGGCTTGCCTAGAAGGGCTGCAAAAGAAGTAGGTGGTCTGGATCAGAAGGACCAAACTTGAATGGATTTCAAGACACAACAGACTACATTTCAAGCCTCCAGGCTGAAAGAACAGGAACAAAATCTGTTTACATCAGAAGTAATTATGTCTCATTATTTAGTGATAGTGTCTTTCTTATAGGGATGGAGTGTCCCCTTAAAACTGGTCAAAGCTTAGCTCGAAAATTTCAGCAGCTATTCAGGACCAAGCAGTGGGCACTGAAGAGTGTACTTACTGAACAGAAGCCTAAAGGATCACAACACATGGTCTTTGAAAAAGACTGCAGCAATCCTGTAGCTTAATGTGCACAACTTGGTGTGGACAATGAACGTTATTAAGAACTTTGGAGCTTGCTGTATCTCTCCAACCTGAGCTCTCTTCATTGTACACCCTTTCTTTCTTCTTTTAGTAATTGTCCTAGGGCTGCACAATTGAATACATAAACATAGCTGTAGTTGGATGTGGCTATTTAAAACTACATTAATTAAAATTAAATACAATTAACAAGTCATTTCCTTAGTTGCAATAGACACCTTTCAATGCTCAACAGCTACAGCAGGTTAATGGCACCACATGGGACAGCTCAGATACAGAAAGTTTCTCACAACGTTCTGTTGACATTTACTCAGTGAAGACAGCATGATCTTGGACTTACATTTATTTTAAATGATTACTGCCCCCTAACAAAAGACCGAACAGAACTTTAACTCCATCTATTCAACTCTCACTTCTGCGCTATTGTTGGCGTATATTTTATTTGTACGTATGGCAAGCCCCAAATGAATTTTATCGTTTTAAACATTAAGCTTTAATTCATGTTACCATTTTCCTTTTCCGTGCTCTTTTCTATCTGTATTACCCTAATTTCATCTAGGGTCCTTTTTCTTTTTTATCTGAAGAATTTCCTTAGTATGTATTACTTTTATTTTGTATTAAGTATACAGATGAATAATTCCTTTGGGTTTTTTAAAAATATGTTTATTTTGCTTCTATTTTTACAGAATATTTTTATGGGTAAAATTATAAGTTGACTTCTTTTTCCCTTGAGCATTTAAAATATGCTATTCCATTGTCTTGCTGCTATGCAAGAGATTATTTGTTAGTTTTACCATTGCAGTTAAAGGTAATGTATCTTTTCTCT
The DNA here is from genome assembly GCA_004363535.1 of Dasyprocta punctata. NCBI lineage: Eukaryota > Metazoa > Chordata > Mammalia > Rodentia > Dasyproctidae > Dasyprocta > Dasyprocta punctata. The sequence continues at coordinate 116,637 of RJWM01000595.1, forward strand.
TTGGTTGCTTCCAAGCTTTTTGTTTGTATTTTAATTTTATCCATTTGACTATGATATTGCCTACCTATAGTTTGTATTTATATTACTTGGAGTTTTTGGTGATTCTATAACTTAATGTCTGTCTTCATCTGAAAAATTTCAGACAATACCTCAACACATATTTCATATGTTCCATTTTCTATTTTCTCTCTCTGTCTGGGATCCCAATTACATGTGTTAACTCTTTTAACCATGTGTCACATGTTAAGTATGATCTTCTCTATTTTAAAATTGATTTTATCTCCATGTTTCAGAATTGATACTTTTATCCTGATTTCCTTTCTATTTCACTCTCTTCTGCTATGTCTACTCTTCTATAAATCTTTTTCATTAAATTCTTGATTTTAGTTGGGTATTTTTAGTTCTAAGATTCTACTTGATGCTTTTTTAAAAATATGAGTTCATTTCCATTTTCAAATCTACTTTCTGAACTACATTAATCAGAACTATTAAAAATCCAAGTTTGATCCACTGTCTGCATCATCTGTGGGCCCATTTCTTTTGTCTACTTTTTCTCTTGGTTTTTGATCAGTTTGTTTTGCGACCTGGCAAGTCTCACAATTTTGGATTGAAAGAAGCCTGCACATGGTTTATATATAGAAGAGGTTTAGGTTGTTTTTATTATCTTCCAAAGGGTATTGAATTTTCTTCAGGCAGGAAGTTTGAGTACAGGCAGATCAACTTGATCCAATCAGGGACTGAGGGGGATTATTGACAAGCTGATTCGGTAACAAGAGTCCCAACCTGTCTGGAGCAAGCATTGTTTATTTATTTATTTTACAGCAATGAGAGTTAACTGGATCACTTTTAAGGCTTATTCTGATGTGAGTGACCATTTCTTGGGTGGGAACCACACAATTCTTTCCACTTTTAGGGTAGAATGAACAGCGGAGTTATCTTTTAAAGTGAATACAGGGGCACCCAAAGATCCCTGCTCTCTTTCACCATCTCCTTGGCGATGAATAAATGAGAAAGACTCTTGTACAGAGAGACAGCAGTGTAAGAATGTTCATTGCCTTAAAGGTGCTGATATTTATTTTTCCTGAGATCAAATTTTGGATCTTTCCAAGTCGTAATTGTGGATGATGGCTAAATCAACAAACTGCTTTCCTTGTAAAGGAAAATGAGGCCTGCAACTTTGATGAGAGAGGAAATAAGGGGATATAGAAGAAACTGAAGGCAATTGATAACAGATTCACCTACTATTTCTTGAATGGCTCAGAAAGTGCAGCCAATCTTTGGAGGACTGATGGCCCCAAACTGGTTTGGGGACATCAGCATACCTGGCTTTGTCTTTGGGGGCCCTTCCTCAAGGCCATTCTGCAGGCAAATTGGCGGAGAGCAGGGCGTCCGTATTCCAAACTCCTCATTATTCATAAACTGAACCAACTTGAAGGTGGTGAAGATGCAGAGGAGAGGATTTGCTCGTGTGTCCTCCAAACTTCGTAGAGTGGCAGCAAGGAGAGGAGAGCAAGTTCATCATTAAGGACTTGCCACGTGTGACCCTTTTGTTAGGAAGTTTCACGCTGTATTTTCAACTCTCATCACTGCAGGATGGGAAGAACATTTTTTTCCAGTTCATGGCTGAGGAAGCTCATGAAGCTGGTGTTCAACAGATTTGTCACTTAGAAAGAGCAAATGTTCTTTTGTAGACAATAAATGGGCAAATGTCTTTTGAAGTATACAGTCTGGGCAGCCTGGGAAGGCTCCTCAGAGTTTCTTTCTACTCAGTGCCCTTGGTTTTGGCATGGGCTTGCTGGCTGGCTCACCCGTCTGCACTCCCATGTTGAAACACTTACAGAGATTTTGATAGAAAAAGTTGGCTCAAGTCCTTTCTTCTGTCTTAAGTATTTCAAATCCAACTGGAAATGCACTCTATCCTGTCGTGGTGTCGCAAGGCCCTATCCTTCTCAGCTGGCCACTGAGTGTTCCTGAAGGGTGTTAACGGGCACAGTGCTCTCTCAGCCTACCCAGGGCAGATGGTGCCCGCCAGTGAGCCCTGACAGTGCCTTCTCTGCCTACCTGACTTCGGCCATGCGGGGTGCCAGGTTGACCCTGAGACAGACACCTCCTGTATTATATCCTGTGTCCACCCAGAGCCACCAGACAAATTTTTCTTTCGCGTGTTGCCAACTGCTTTTGTGATGCATCCAATATTGAGAGTCCTGCCCTTACTCCCTGACAGGAAGGTGGAAGGAACTGATCCTAGACTAGGCACTTCCGGAGGGAAGCAGTAGAAGGTTCTGTCTAATCTGAAGATGACGCCAGGCGCTAAGGGTTGGTAATGTCTTCTAAACCTGCCTCCTGAGCTTCTCACTGCTGGGATCTGGCTCCAATATTTGCGGGATCGTGAAGGGGAACTAGAAGGGGCCCAACCTTAAACGGAGCTCCACCTAGTGGAGTTGTTTTTGAATACAAGCGTTTTGCTGCGCAGGCAAACCCGTGGCCCAGGAGCGCGCAACTCCTTCAGTTTTAGGCACTCAGTCAGCAGCATGATGGAGCGTTTCCCGAGGCCAAGAACGCCGAGTAACGTGCCGTGGATTTTCACAGGGCGTTCACTAACTGCGCAAGGGTTTCAAAGCCCAATACACTGAGTTTCACGTGCCCTTCACTGGACGGAGAAGGGTGGACAGTGAGGCGGAGATCCCGGCAGCTGGGGAAAGGCAGGGAAAGACAGAGAGAAGGCAAGTGTCTGGGAGTTTCTGCCAGAGATCAGGCCCTGCCAGAGATCAGGTCCTCCCCGCGGAAACAGAAGCAGACAGATGCCCTGGCAGTACCAGGCTTCGGAAGCTGGCTATCACCCGTCCAGAGAGGAAAATCCCCTCTCTAATCTGCCCAGGTGGGTGGGGGTTGCAGAGATCTTTAACGCTGGGATGCTTTCCACGCCAGCTGCGGCTCAGTGTAGCGCACAGGTAAGTTCAGGACCTCACCCCTTGTGGAGAGGCAGCTTGCTAGGATTTTACAGGCTCGGAAACCCAGGGAATGAAAAACTGCTCGGGTCAGCACCTACCCCGCAGCCATTAAGTTCTGTGTGCGCGAGGTCGTGTGTTCACTCCCCGTGGCTGGCCTAGCAAAGTCTACTACAAACTGGGTGGCTTGACACAACAGAAATTTCCTCTCAGTTTCGGAAGCCAGAGTCTGAGATGAGGTTGTTGGCGGGGCCGTGTTCTCTGTCTCTGGAGAGCGTCTGACGCCTGCCTTTCTCTTCCTTCCTGCGTTGTTAGGGAGCCCCGGGGTTCCTTGGTACCTTACTGCAGTCTCTGCCTGTTATCTGTGTGTGTGCGTGTGTTTATGGCTATCTTCGTGTTTTTCTCTTCTCTGCGTGTGTGCGTGTGCATGTGTGTGTATGTGCATGCATGTATGTGCATGTGTGTGTGTTTTGTACTCTTATAGGATGCCAGTCATGTTGGATTGGTGGCTCACCCTCGTCTTAACTTACAGCACAAAACCAATTCAAGACTTACACATCTTTGGGGAGGGCCGATTTAACCAAGAAACAGGAAGGGACAGTGGCATGTAGGAAACTGTAAGTTGAACTCCGGTTGCCAGGTAGAATTGCGCATGCTCACTCTCACAGACCTCTGTTAATGAGGTTCTGTGTGCTGCGCCAGAGGAGACTGTGATGCTTGATACTGAATATTATTTTGCTGGGGTTAGAAATGTATTTTGAAAATAACAATTTTTCTCAGAAAGGTAATAAGGGCCCATGATTTGTTTGGGACACCTTCCAATTTGTGTGTCACTAGCCTGCTGTCTTTACTTTTAGTGGGTGGAGAGGAAATAACTGTGACCTGTTTACCACAGTGCATTTCCACTGACCTGGAGGGTCAACCTGTGCAAACTTTCCTCCAGGCCATTCTGTCCAGAGCTCCTCTTTATTTAATATATTCTCTGTCCAGTAGATAGTTCAATACATCCTGTTGCACTAACGTGTAATAACCACCTGATTCCTTATGCTGTTGGCAAAACGTGTTACTTTCCACTGACAATATAAGCATGTAGGAAATCCCTGAGTACTGCCCTGAAGGAAGCACTTTATTCCTCCTTTCAAATAGACAAAAAATAATACATATTAACCGACTGCCTTCTATGTGCCAGCCTTTGAGCTGACCAGCTTATGTGCATTATTTTATTTAATCCTTAAAATAAACTTCTATGCTATAAGCACCATTATTCCTAACTAACAGATGAGGAAACTGGCACTTGGATAATCTTACCCTAAATTGCAGAGTTTGTCTGCAGAAGAGCTGGAATTGAAGACTGAGTTTATGATTCCAAACTCATATTGGACTGACTTTGTATAATGTGTCCTTCAGGAATCCTGGTGGATTTACCTCGATACATCTAGTTTCTTTTCCTCCCAGTAATTTTTTTTTTTTTGGAGGGGGGGAGGGAGGTCTTGTTTGGTTTTGTGGTACCAAGAATTGACCTCAGGACCTTGTGCTTGTCAGGCAGGTGCTGTGGCACTGAGCTATATCCCCAGCCCTCCTTCCACTAATCTTTGATTTATAAGAAAATCACTCCAGTTTTGGGCGCACAGAACGGAACCCAGTGGTCCAAACCTATTTCAGTGGTCCCACGTTTTACTTTTGACCACTAGGTGGAGATATACCTATTTTCTCTCCAAAAGATCTTGAAGCTCTACCATTCACATTAGTGAACTCTTGGCTTTGAGTTCCCAAAGTCCAAATGTCTATAGAACCAGAACCAGGTTACTAGCAAATCAGAAAACAGAGAATCATGTCTATAGACTAACTTATTCATCACAGAACTTCTCTAAGCTTTCTTAAAAGTTAAGAAAGAAAGAAAGAAAGAAAGAAAGAAAGAAAGGAAGAAAGAAAGAAGCCAGTTGGTGGTACTCACCTGTGATCCCAGTTACTTAGGAGGGTGAGACAGGAGGAAAACAACTTTGGAATCAGCTTGGACAACTTAGCAAGACACTGTCTCAAAATAAAATTAAAAAGATTGAGGATATAGGTGTGTCAGGCCTTGGGTGTAATCCCCAGCACCACACACACACACTAAAAAAAAAACCCACAAAAATCCACAGTGATTATAAATGATGCTTAAATCAACAGCCTGCTTATGTGCAATAAATGTAATATAGATTTGGACCTACATGAATGTATTTTTGACCCATAAAGAACCACATCAGTCTAATAATCACCATAATAAAATTATTTTTCTAACAAAGGTGGAGAAGTGTTGGACATCTTTTAAATGGCCTCAGTAGCTTTTATGAGAACATATCCAGCCTGTGCAAACTATTGAACCATATACCTGGAGCAGATGTTCGATGGAGTATGTAGCCTTTCTGTAGTGTGTAATTGACGCTACCAAACTTTCAGCGATTCATTTACTTATATAACACGTATCTATTGAGGGCCTCCACTGTCAGGCCGTGTGCTAGACCTGGCAGACACACTGGTGAATGAAATGCCATGGCCCTTAGCTCATACCATGCCTGCGCATGTAGGTGCGCCACAAGAAGATGATACCCACCCTAGGAGGTGTGTGTGTGTGTGTGTGTGTGTCTGGTTGATATTCATTACTCTCAAATTCCACATTTTTGAATTTGTGGATTCATGACAATGTCACTTCAAAATCACTACTCATGTTTCTTTAGTGCTATTTGTAACCCACGGAGTAGCCAAAAACTGAATCACCCAATATGCATGTTCCTGGCTGAGTTCAAACAGTGATGCTCTGCCTCCTTGTGTAAGTTCTCATGCCAGAAACAAATGCCTTGGCTCCAAGCTATTTAGTGCCACATTATTTTGTGCTTTTTGTGGTGATTTTGCTGCTTAAAATGCTCTCCACACGTAGTGCTGGAATGCTGTCTCATGTTTCTAAGTGCCAGAAGGTTGCGATGTCCCTTATGGAGAAAATATGTGTATTAAATAAGTTCTGTCAAGGCATCAGTTATAGGTCCATGGGCCACGAATTTAATGTCAATTAATCAACAATATATATGAAATAAGGAGTCTTTAAATAAAAAACATAGTAAAGCAAGGTTATGTATTGCCAATATATGAAAGAAAATGGGACCAAAAGCTTATAGGAACCTAACCCTCTATTTTCCCTAGGTGTGGTGTTCACCAAGTCAATGTTCATAGTGACTTTATAGACCATAGTAACTGTTGATAGCAAGAATTGACTCTCTCTCTTTCTCTCTCTCCCTCTGTGTGTGTGTGTGTGTGTGTGTGTGTGTGTGTGTGTACTGTAGTAGAAATAGAAATCCAGATGACCCTGATGAGGGCTGGCATTGACAGATGCTTTGTGAGCTCCCAATGAGTCACAGGCCCACCAGACAGGATAAGGGACGCATGGATTAAGGTAACTACACAGGGAAGAAAGAAGTTACTAGATTTTAATGGAACTTCTAATTTGTAGTTCAAATGCTCTAATCTTGCCACCTTTCATACAGTGCAGCAAGGTGCAGATCAGAATGAGGTGAGGGGACTCGTGAGTGCCCCCACAAATGCACTCGCAGATGGGAGGACCGGGAGCACTGACTCGTGTGTCTCATAGGGCGATTGAGAAGGGCCACCTCCAGCATTACTTGTGTCACAGTAGGTTTCAGGGGTGACTATTATAGGTGCTAAAGATTCCTTATTATTTCCCCATTTTTTTAAAACCTGTTTCTCTGCCCTAGCCGGGGTCAACTGCTGAGGATGACTTCAAAAACACTGCAGTACTTCTGACCTTACTTGGAGTTGGAGCAAAGCGTACAGGTACGCTGAGTTCCTTCCTGCAGAGCCCAATGGGTGAAGAAAGACTAGAGAAAAGGAGGTGGAGGTCGCTAAGAAGAGAAGTTAGACAATTGCTGGGGGTCCTGAAAAGAGAAGCAAAAGGAAATCCATCATCACCCAAAAATTGTTCTAAGACAGTGCCCACAGATAAATATTCTTATAGCCAACCACATGAAGACGTCCCCCTAAAAGAGGTCTGGATCTTTATGACCCACATAAAAAAAATCTGGAGACTGCAGTGATCAGAGCTTGTGAAAATACTGGGGCCAACCCAGAAGGACTTACGGATCCACCAGAGCCAGAGAACAAGGAAGAGGACTTGGAAGCTTGAAGGAGCATACAGTATACACACCTGCGGGAAAGAACAGGACCTACTGAGAAGTACTCAATAAAGCTTTTGTATCTCTATCAAGGAAAACAATCTTTCTACCGGGAAGAGTATAATGAAAAGCAGCTTAGAGAGATGTGAGGCCCAGAGAGGGAGGAGCCTGCAGCTTTAACATCCCGGTAAGTGCAGGAAACAGAGAGAGCAGGCTGGCATGAGACCTACTGCAGGTGAGGAGTTTTGCAGGGGTGGTAGCTGAAGAAGCAGGGCAACAATTGAGAAATGGTGGACCCCGACAGGGTCTGAGGTAATGATTTCAGAAAACAAAGGAAAGGTCGAATCTGGGGAGTGTAGACAAGTTAGTGTTTATTCCCAGTCAAAAATTACAATTTGACATGAAGCAGTTTTTCAGCCCTTAGCTCTGAGCACTAAGAACAAGTGGTGCCAGTTTAACCACCTTTCCCCCTTCCCCTGGGATTAATACTAGATTTGCAGGCCTGGGGGGGGGGTGTCTCTAGAGATTCTGAGTGTGAATTTTGGTGAAGACGCTTGTGGTTTCATGTACATGAGATGGAGAAATGTGAATTGGATTATATCATATTATAACCCCTGGGCTGCTGGACAGCCTGATGTGGAGTATAGGCTGGCTGACAGCAAAGGGCCTCCCAGTTCACAAACACAAGAAACTGAGGCAAAGCCAATCGTCAGCTAGAAGCCAGTGACTGAGTAAATCTCTATTATCTCACTTGGTACTGGGGGTACACAGAGGCATCGTTTCCATGAGTCAACCCATTTCTTAAGAGGTTAAATCAAGCAATTCCACTAAAAGTTCACTTAAAACGTATACATGAATGCTCATGGCAGCACTATTTTTAATGGTTAAAAGATAACCCAAATGTTTGTAAACTAATGAATAGATACATAAAATGTAATATAGCCACATTGAAAATTTGTACATTTCACTGCCCAGGGATGTCACCTAAAAAAAATCAAGCAACAGAAAGCGAGGGATGTCCATGCAACTGAATAGGATTTGTCAATAAAAAGGAACTAAACACTGATACACCCTATGACATTGAAGAACCTTTAACACATTTGCCAACTGAAAGAAGACAGTCACAAAAGACTACATATGGTAAGATTTCGTTTTAATTTCTTTGTACGAAATGCTTTGAACAGATCAAGTTATAGAGCAGAGCAGAAAGATGAATGGTTGCCTAGGTGAGCCTTCTTTTGGGAATGATGAAAAAGGTCTAAAATTGAAGGTGATTGTACAATTGTGTAAATATATAAAAATATATAAAAAGTCACTGTGCACTTCAAATGGGTAAATTACGTGGTATGTGATAGTGGTTCCATGTGGTGAGTATAAATTGCTTTTTATAGTAAAGATATTGCTGTTGTTGTGTTGTTATTTGTGGTATTAGGGATTGAACTCAGGACCTTGGCACACACCCCACCCCATTTTATTTTTATTTTGAGACAGGGTCTTGCAGAGTTGCCTGGGCTAGGCTTGAACTTGCTATCCTCCAGCCTCGGCCTCCCAGAGTGCTGGAATTACAGGTATGTGCCACCATGTCCAGCAGTAAAGATAGTATCTAAAAATGTGAACTCCACTAGTCGAAACACATATAAACAATTCCAGTACACTCTGGATGGTCCCATAGCCAAAGTTCTATGATTTATGCATTTACTTATCTCCTCTACCTCCTGGCACATTCCTCTAAGGAAGGAACCGTGGATGGGCCTTTTTTTTCTTTTTTCTTTTTGGTCTTTTGGAGACAGGGTCTCACTCTGTAGTTTAGGCAGGGCTTGAACTCACAGCAATCCTCCTGTCTCAGCCTCCTGAGTGCTAAGATTACAGTCATGCGCCACGACTCCTGGCTGGATTGGCCATTTTTGTGTCCCCAGCTTCTAACACAGTTCTTAGCCCACAGAAGATATGGCCTTTGAATGGGTGACAAATTGGTCTCATGCTAGCTGGCAGCCAATTAAAGGCAAGGGCAGCAGATCCTCAGGGTGCTGTTTTTGTAAACATATGAAATTGAATATTTCTTTAAAGTTAATCCTTCACTTTAAAGACCCACTTTCTATTATCAAAATGCTAAAATAGGCCAAAAACAAAAAGAAAAGCTATCACAAATCGGTATTTTGCAAACATTTATTCAGCATTAAAAACAAAATATGTAATGTAAATTACATGTAAGCATTTTTTTGCCTGGTCAGGGTGAGGTAGAATTTTTGTTGGTTTGTTTGTTTGTTCTGGGAATTGAACTCCATCCACTGCACTGAGCTAAACTTCCAGCTTCTTTTTCTCTCTCCTCCCCTCTCCTTTCTTTCCTCTTCTCCTCTTCTCCCTTCCTCCTTCCTTTTCCCCTCCCCCTTCCCTCTCTCCTTCCCTCTTTCTCTCTTTCTCTCTTTCTGTCTTTCTGTCTGTCTTTCTTTCTTTCTTTCTTTCTTTCTTTCTTTCTTTCTTTCTTTCTTTCCTCATTTAGTTTGTTTTGTGATAGTCTCACTAAATTACTATAAATTGCCCAGGATAGGCTTGGAATTGTGATCCTCATACTACAGCCTCCTGAGATGGAATTTCTAAGAGTACCATAAAGTTTTTTGGGGGGTTTTTTTGGGGGGTTGTTTGTTTATTTGTTTTTGAGTCAGGGTCTCACTATATAGCTCAGGCTGGCTTTGAACTCACTGCAACCCTCCTGCGTCAGCCTCCTGAGTGCTGGGATTACATATTGTGTATCACCATGCCAGGCAAGTACCACAAAGTTTTGAGTGAATGTATGGTGTCCTTTTCCTTTATGTCTCTTTCACTTTAAGCAGTGGTTTCTGTTACTGCACCAAGAGCTTCCGATACCACAGTTAGGCTCAACATTCTCAAGAACTATCTCTTCACTGTTTCATGTGTGTGAATGACTCTGCACATACTCAGTGTCATATGCTGCTAACCAAGCTCTTTGAGACTTCTTGTTCTATGAATTGTGGCTATTCCAGTTCCATAAGTGTCCCATGGCTAATCTGCCTTGGATGAAAAATTAATAATTCAAGTCCATCTGTAAGAAAAACTTCTTTATTCAGTACCAAATACAGCCCAGAACAAGTGGTGCCACATTAACCACATTTTCCCTTTTGATGGGATTACTGCTTGATTTGCAAAACTTCTTTGACAATCCTAAAGGCATTATTATCCAAAGGAATCCTGTCTCTTTGGAATTTAGCTCTTAGCATATGGGTTGCAGAGGGAAAGATGAGCTTCACTAAGATTATTTCTCACTTCTCAGAGAGAAAATCCAAAAGTGCAATAATATATTAATTGATGGTGGAAATGCTAAGTGGTACAATCCATTTAGAGGAGAATTTGGTAATAGCAAAACTATATATATTATCTCTTGACTTGCAACCTCACTTCTAGTAATCTTTTCCAAAGAGGTGCTCTCGAAAATAAGAAACACATATGCACAGGACTTTTCATTAGACACTACAAGTGTTAAAAACAAGAAATAGCTCAAAGATCCATTAGCTGGGTAACAGCTGAATACACCGAAGTATGCATTAAAGTGCCATGCAGCTGTAAAAAAGAATGAAGAAGTTTTCTATGTACTAATATGAGTACAAATTGTTCTTTTGTTTATTTTTTTAAAATTTTGAACAGAATAAAATCAAACAAAATAAAACAGAATAGTCAATCAAAACAAAACAATGAGCATGGTACATGACTTCAAAAAATGATAAAAGAAAATCCATAATGGTTACCATAATGACTTTTGTTATCTTCAAAATAACTGCCCATACCATCAGGCATAATAAAATCAAACAAAATAGTACAGAATAAAATCAAGAAAAACAAAATAATGGAAACAATACAGGACTTCAAAGCAATAGTAAAACAGTAGTGGTTATCATAATGCCTCTTGTTATCTTCTAAGTAGTTGCCTATATCATCAGATACAATAATATGAAACAAATCAAAATAGAATAAAATCACTCAAAACAAAACAATGAAAGCAATACAGGGCTTCAAAACAAGGTAATAAGAAATCAATAATGGCTACCATAATGTATTTTGTTATCTTTGAAATAGCTGTCCATTCCATCAAATATAATAAAATTGGACAAACTGAAACAGAATAAAACCAAACTAAGCAGAACAATGAGAAGAATACGGGATTCAGATCATGATAATAGATTAACAATGGCCACTGCCTTCCCTTTTTTTTTTTTTTTTCTTTTTTTTGTGGCTCCAGGGATCGAACTCACAACCTCGCACCTGTCAGGCAGGGACATAAGCTGCTGAGCCAAACTCCCAACTGCCTTCCCTTTTTAGACTCTTCCACCCCTTTCACTTTCACAATATGTACTGTGTATTTTGGATCCCACTAACTCCTTTAGTTTTTTATACTAGGGAGACAACATGATGTTCTCCATGTGACTGAATCATTTCATCTATGAGCATGATCTCAAGATGTGTCCATTTACCTACAAGGGCCTTGAGGTTGTCTTTCTTTATAGCTGAGTAGCTTTCCATTGTATAAAAATGCCATGTCTTTCTTATCCACTCTGCAGCTAATGGGTGAGCTACCCCCACTTTTTTCTGGCTCCCTGTCACATAGAGCATTGTTCTCTCTCTTTTGACTTTCAGTCTACGAAACCCCTTTTGGGTTAAATGTGTTTCTTGTACAAGAATATTGTTGGATCCTGTTTCCTGTTCCACTCTGCCTGTGTTTCTTTTTATTGGTGAATTGAGGCCATCTACATTAATGGTTATGGCCGACATGCACTGCCTTGTCTCTGCTATGCTATTTTCCTGCCATTGGCTGCCTACTTTTCCTCTCCATTCAATTGTCTGCCCTACTCGTGATCCCTATCTGCCACTGGTTTTGGAACTGTGGTCTTTTTTAATCTCTCTAGAATGTCCTTCAGTATTCTTTGTAGGGTTGGTTTGATGGTCATGAATTCCTTCAGTTGTTTCTTTGTCAACAGAAGTATCTTGCTTCTCTGTTAATTTTGAAAGATAATTTTTCAAGGTACATCAATCTGGGTTGGAAGTTGTTTTCTTTCAGGACTTAAAATACTTCACTCCAAGCTCTTCTTGACTTGTGGTTTGTGTTGAGAAGTCTGTCATGATTCTGATGGGCTTTCCTTTATAGGTGATCTGTTTCTTTCCTCTAACAGCTTTTAATATTCTGTTCTTGTGTAGAATTTCTGGGATTTTGATTGTTATGTCTGGATGTAGATTTATTTTGGTTATGGCTAGTTGGAGTTCTGTATGCTTTACTTATCTGAATGTCACTTTCTTTTCCTATGCTTGGGAAGTTTTCTGATATTATTTCTGTAAATAGACTTTTAATGTCATTTGTGTTGATGCTTGCTTTTTCACTCACACCTTTTATTCTTAAGTTATGTTTCTTTGGGTTGTCTTGCAGCCACTGAATTGTTTCTTCCAGGTTCCTTGTTATTTTTAAGAAATCTTTCCTTTCACGATCACAAGCTGCAAACCTGTCTTCAAGATTTGAAAGTCTACCTTCAGTTCTTTCAAGTGGTTTTGCCAGCTTTCAGTGGAGTTTTTAATTTCTTGAATATCTTTTGAATCTGTTTCTTGTATTCTAAATCTTTTTTGTATTGTTCATTCAAGGTTTCCCTCATTTTCCTATGTTCCTCCATTTTTTTTAAATCTATGTCTTCCTTAGAGATGCTTAGCAATTCTTTTATTATGTGTTTCATTTTTTCCTTTATCTAAGTTAGTATTTCTGTTCTAATTTCTTTTATAGCCTCAAGAAATTGTACTTTACTTCAGCTGCCATCACTTCAGCAACTTCAGGTGTGTGACCCCTGATCTCTTCCATGTTTGCATCTCCTGGACTTGCTCGGCTTGGATTGGAAGCCTGAGACTGCCTTTGTCTTCATCTTGACATTTTCCTGGGTTCTGGACAGGTGGGTACTGGGGTCCCAGGCACTTCCTACATTGGCTACAATTTCTCTGAAGTGAGACTGCTTGGTTCTTCTAACAGTGCTGGCTACAGGTATCTGATGGTGGCCATTGGGTGTGCAGGTGCAGGGCGCCCTGATGAGTGGTGCAGTGTGTGTGGGGGTGGGGCTGGCTGCTGCCTGCAGTCCTGGGCTGGTCACCAGTGGAATTCTCCACTACCACCCTTGGAGCATGTGCAAAGCTGCTGCCTCCAGACTAAGCTGGCTACCCACAGGGAGCCTCCGCAATGGCTGCCAGAATGCATGTGGGGGCAGGGCTGGCCACCACCAGGGGACCTGGGCTGATCACAGGTGGGATCCTCCACTTCCACCTGTGGAGTGTGCACAGGGGTGGGGCTGGCCGCCGCCTCCAGACTGAGCTGGCTACCAGCAGGGAACCTCCAGATGGCCCCTAGAATGGGCGTGGGGACAGGACTCAGTCCAAGCAATTTCCATGGGTCTGCAACCAGCTAAGAGCTGCTGGAGGAAGCTGGGAGCAATTCTGGTTCCAGGCTTATCTACCCGACTCCAAAACGGTTCCCAGCCAATTGCTCTCTCCTGCGGGAGGACCGAGTCCTCTGCACTCACTGTCAGCCAGTTCAGTCCTCCAGGTCTGCTCCCCCTGCCCATTGCCACTCTTCTCCAATGCTGCCTCTCTCGGCAGAGGCCTCCAGGGTCACCACCACCACGTCACCTTAATCCTGTGTCCTCAGGGTCCAGCAGCTCCTCTCGCATTGTGGGTCTGGCTCCAGGCAAAGACGCAGCTAGCTACTGCCTTCTTCTTCATTTAAATTTTTCTTTTTACTCTTTCTGTGGGCTTCAGTCCTCACTTCAGATTCTCCCTGGGTCCAAATGACCCACTTCCTTCCTTCTTGTCTTCCCCATGTTGCTATATTCCAGCATCTGGATGGTATCTCTCAGGGAGGCTGTTTACTCTGCTGCTTACTGTTCTGCCATCTTCCTGGGAGCCTCGAGAATTATTTTTTAAGTCTAATGTAAGTACAGAATATGTATGTAATAGGTTATCTTTTTTTCTAAGAGTAGAAAGATTGAATATGTGTGTGCACACATTTATTCAATTATATCAAAATAATTAAAAGCAAATAAAATTTTTTAAAATTGTTAAAGGGAGAGAGACAGTAGAAGGGGACAAATAGACTTTTCTGAGTGACCTTATTTTGTATTTATGACTTTTAACTATATATATATCAACCTAAATCCAAAATTAAATACAAATAGAAAAACTATTAAAAATAAAACAGCAAATGCCAAATAAACCTAAATGTATGTCAATTGACAATCACCTGGAAAAGACTTTAAAGCACTAATTTAACTATAGACTTCTAGTGAAAAAAAATACACATATATCCCAAGTACCAAAACCACACACACACACACTCTCACACTCACTGTACAAAGAACCCTTAAAGACTGCTCAGTAACCATATCATTGGTAATAATATGGTATTATTTTGAACTATTATTTTGGACACATTCGTAAGATAAAATAAATAGGAAATTATGCTATCATTAAGAAGCGATATTTTTAGCATAAAGAAAACAGATAAAAATATAAAAATTCAAAGAAACAAAATTCCTACAGTTCTATTTTTTATTTACAGAAATCAGTATAAACTCATAATGTGTAGTATCTTTTAAAAATGTATTTTTTAGTTTTTTTTCACTAAAAAGATCTAAAAATAACCAACCAAATCACAAAATGTACTCTCGGTGGGCAGACTCTGTGTCCTTTCTCTCTCTCTCTCTCTCTCTCTCTCTCTCTCTATATATATATATATATATATATATATATATATATATATATATGCCTGTCTGTATGTCTCTCTCTCTCTCCCTCTGAGGCAGGGTCTTACTATGTAGTTTAGGCTGGCCTTGAACTCACTCTGTAGCCCAGGCTGGTCTTGAACTTGAACTCACAGTGATCCTCCTGCTTCAGCCTGCTGAGTGCTGGGATGACAGGCAAGTGATATCATTCCTGGCCAGACTGTGGTCTCTAAATAGTTTCCCAATGAAAGGAATCAGAGCTCCTTCACCGAGTAGCTGATTCCAGCTCAGAGGCAGGAGATGTGGAAGATGCACCTGGGATATTTTCTCATATAAGAAATAGAAGAAGGCATCAAAGACCAGTACAGTTATGTTTAAAGAACACAGGAACTGATCTGAAGGGTCCCATTTGCCACAGGGGAGACAGTTTGAACATCAAAAAGAAAAGAACAGTAAAGAATTGAAGCATATGAATTATGTTAAAACCTATGAGTTCATTTTTTAAAAAGCCAAAGTCAGGCGTGGTGGTGCATGCCTGTAATCCCAGCACTCAGGAGGCTGAGGCAGGAGGATCATTGCGAGTCTGAGATCAGCCTGGGTTACAAAGTGAACTCAAAGCCACCCTGAACTGCATAGTGAGACCCTGTCTCAAAAAGACTAAACAAACAAACAAACAAACAAATAAATAAATAAAAGAAGCCTTAGCAGTCATCTTAAGCAGTTACTAGGTGAGTCTCTCATTGTTCAAAAAACTGGTAAATACAGTAAAGAATTAAGCATTTGTTCTTCCTTTTCTATGTAAACAATACCTCACGGTAACCAAATATTTGTTAAGGAAAAGTTATTCTTTATAGAAGAATTCCAACTAATATTTACAAAGAGAATTATCTTTACATTAAATACAGAGAACAAGGAAATATACTGGGTAACAGAAGGATACAGAAAAATTCAGAATGTGACAAAAGCTACAGGACCAGTAACTCACTGTTCTTAAATGAATAAATGGCAAGAGGGAAAAAACAGAAAGAAAGGGAGGGAAGTTATAGAATAAAACTTACTTAAGAGACACACCAAGCAAAAGCAATGTATGGTTCTTGTTTGGGTTCTGGCTTTGTGCACACTACCTGATAAAAACGGATCAGGAAATTAGGGACATCTGAATACTGGTATTTGATGATATTGAAGTTGTTATTAATATTTTTATATCTGATTATATGATATTGTGGTGTTTTAAAATGGTTTTATCTTTGGAAATACAAACCAAAATATTTTTAGGTGAAATTATATGATGCCTGGGATTTTCTTTAAAATGATGCATTAGGGATGAAGGACAAAGTAGGTTGAAGTTTAGAACAATTAGGATTGATCAAATGTTGATAATCATTGAATTTGGTTGATAGGTCCAGAGGAGTTCACAGTATTAATCTTATGCCTTTTGTATGTGCCTTGATTACTTTTCTCTCATTGCTGAGACAAAATACCCAATGCCCAAATTAAGAAGGAAAGGATTATTTAGCTCACAGTTTGTGGAGGGTTCAGTCAGTAATCAGCTGGCTCTAAGGCAGGGTGGCTCATGGCAGAGGGGCATCAGTTCATGGTGGCAAAAGAAAGCAGAAGCAACAAGAGCAAAAGAGGAGGAGTGTGGAGAGAAGACTCTTTTATCCCTTATATTGTATGTAGGCCATCTACCCTAGGGTGGGTGTAGCACTCACAACCATAGTCCCAGCATTGGACCATGAATCAATCACAAACTCTAGACGACCACCCCTATAACTACATGAGGCTTCAGGGAGAATACCAGACACAAACCATAGCAGTATGTTTGAGGAATTTGCAGGTAAATTAACATTTGTTGTGAGTCCTAAATTTACACTTGCTTGTCCTAGAATATTATTTAATGTTTCTGATTCTATCATTGACTCCTAAACTGTAATATTAAATTAATCAATGATCAAGTCACCTTTCTTTCCTACTTCTAATTGTGTTATGTAAATCAAAAAGACTGCTTTCTTTGCTACCCTGAGCCTAAATAATTTGATGAATTCCATAAGTTTCCACTGGTTTGTCAGTGTGTGTGTGTGTATGTGCATGCACAGATGTATGTGTGGTTAAAAATACACTTACTGTTTAATGAAACGGTTTGAACTAAGAGTTTCTTTTGTATACGTTCATATTGGACTCCCATTATCAGGTTTAGAAACAAGTCTTTCTTGCTGCCTAGGAGACAGGTCTCCATAACTTGCAAGGTATCCCAGTTGAACCTTGCTCCCATCTCTCAGCATCAAGTTCAGAAAATTCTTGAACCAGCTTATGCCAGCCTGGAGTCTGAATGTTGAGCCTCTTGATGTGAGTATATAGCATACTGTGTCCTGGATTACTTTGAGGTGGATAAGGTGAGCCTCTGCCATATATGCAGACTGGATTACATATTTGCAAATCTATTTTAGCCATAGAGATAGTTAAGTTTCCAGAAGTTGTGATGTGACCTTTATTTTCCCAGATGAGCTGGTCATCTTTCTATTACTATAATGAATACCTAAGGTAATCAGTTTAGAAAGTGACAAGGTAGATTTTGGCTCACAGTTTTAGAGGTGTCAGTCCATGATCAGTTGGTCCAATGGCTCTGGGTCTGTGGCAGAGCATCATGGCAGGGGTACACAGTGGAGCAAAACCACTTCCTTCATGACTGGAAAGTAAGAGAGAGTGAGGAGGGGTCTGAGGTCCTACAATCCCCTTCCAGGACAAATCCCCATTCAAGACCACCCATTATACTCTTGTAGGTTCTGCTGCCTCCCAACACTATGCTTTTGGGGAATACTTACCCAAACCATAGCAGACCTTATCATCCCAAACGTGCACATCTCTCTCCTATGATATTGCGATCTAAATCTAGATTGTAGCTATTTAAATTTAAATTAATTAAAATTAAATAAAACTAAAAATTCATTGGCTCAGTGGCAGTAGCCACATTTCAAGTGCTCAGTAGCTGAATGTAGCCATTGGCTGCTACCACGTGAACAGCATAGACTCAGAGCATTTTCCGTTGTCTTAGACACTTTTGTGGGACAGCTCTGATCTAGATGGTTGCATATCCATCCTTGATAATATTTCCAGTTTTTCACCCTATCCAAGTTCTTCATCTTTTAGAAATTAAATCTTACCGATGTCATGTAAACCAGCTGTATATCTGATCTTGAAAGTGGTTTGATCCCATAGTTAACATTGGCCAACACAATGTGAAACATCTTTTTTTTTTTTTTTTTTTGTACTAGGGATTAAATTCAGGGCCTCACTCTGAGCTATATCTCCAGTCATTTTTTTTTAGACAGAAGTTTCTCAGGCTGGGCTCCTCCTGCCTCAACTTATGATCTCCTGTCTTCGTCTCTCAAAATTGCTGGATTACAGGCATGTACCACTCACTGTACCAAGGTACATTCTTCATTGTTAAATGGTGATTCCTCTGAGTTTTTTAAATAGACTTTATATTTTATGCATTACATTTTCTTTTCTCAGTTACATTAATGAATAAAAAATTGTTAAAGTGAGAAGAAAAATGTAGAAAACTACAAAGAGCAGCAAGAGAGAGAAACATTTGCTTGAGGTGTGAGTGCTGGCGGGCTGATTTCTGCTGATTGGTCATGAGACAAACATAAACAGGAATCTATGCAGTTACTAATAAGGTATTATTGTAATAGGGTATTATAACAGTAAGGATTACAAAGTAGCCATTATGTATCAGAATTAACTTGACACACCTTAATCTTCAAAACCAACATAATTGATTTCAATGTCTTCATAGCTTGATATCCAAATAAATGGTGTATGAGGAAGTCTTGCTAATGTAAGGCTTCAGTCTAGAGTGGAAAATCTTCAAATCTAGTAGAAGATGATTGCAGTGGGTTTTTTCCTGTTTCTACCTAGGCTGGTGGCCCTTAACAAAATATCTCAGACTATAGAAGTTACCTTATATGAGCAGTTTTATAGAGATGGGGAGCAACCCTGTTCTCTGAAACATTACTTTTGACTATTTGATTAAATCCTCTTTAAATGTTTTTTTCTTAGGCAAATAGAAGCATAATTACTGTCTAGACCATTCTCAGAAGAGCTCCACTGATGGTGTTTCTACTATTTTTCTTCAAGAAGAAACGTTTAGAAAGTGTTGCTCAGGGACCTAGAATCTCTCTGAAAGTTCACAGAATATTCCTGGCATGGGTTTGACATTACACACATACTGGCATTGATAACTAATAGTTATTATACACCATCTTACACTGGAAGTTTCTAGCATGCTTTATGAATTTAAATTAATATTGGGAAATATGACTGGTATGGTAATAAGAAGATTTTGGTAGAACCAGTTGTGGAGCTCTTGAGAATTACAATTGACAAAATATACCAAGATGGCTGGAATATCCATTATGAAATAACTTTCCAGCTTGACATTTTAGGAATCTAATATTTTTCAGCATTCTCAGAGAAAAGACAGAGCACTCTGGAAGTTAAGCTGGTATCTCTGAATAATGAGAATCCAGAATTACGACAAAAATGAGATAGGAACTGGATGGAGGAGAGAAGAGCAAGCAGATGCTAGTCGACCTCTGCAGGGAAGGCAAATTATATTTTTTTTTATGGTGCTGCAATTGAACCCAGGGCCACTTGTAGGCTAGACGGATCCTCTAGCCCTAAGCTGTGTCCCTATGATAGAAGACACATTGGCTCAATCATTCATTCATTCTCTCAGTTATTCTTTATTCAACTAATAATGTTTGTGGGAGAATGGAATTTTCTATTCCGCTTACAGTCTTTCTTTCTCCTATCACAATGAAGAGAGGGCCTTGGAAAGATAGTTTTAATATGATAGTACATATCGATGATCAGTATTAGCAAGAAGCACTTGCTTCTCTTGTTCACATCTTGCTTCAAGCAAGTTGAAAGTCTTACTGCCTACACCAACAGGAAGGACCCAACTCAGATTTCCTCGACAGTTCAGGGAGAATGGTCCTCATGACCCTGTGGGCTACTACAAGGATGGAGGCAGGATTGGGAGGTAGGGGCGGAGAAGGCAGGAGAAAGCAGGAGAGAAGGCAGAGAGACCACAGACCATCAAAGGGACCCAGGGAGGAGAGCTATGTATGGAGGAATGATTGAGGGAAAAGAAAAGGAAATGTCAGGACCAATCTTCTGGAAGCCATGTGTGTGTTCAATTGTTTAGAAATAAGAATTTTGGGGCAGGGATTTAGCTCAGCAGTGTAAGAACCTGCCTGGCAAGTGCAAGGTCATGAGTTCGATCCCCAGTACAAAAAAAAGAAGAGGTTTTTTTTTTCCTCTAAGAGACTGTTCTACTGATCCTCAGACCCCCAGGGAATTACAAGGGGGACTACTCGAGGACTTGTTTATCCACAGGCCCTGGAGGCTCTTTGTGAGGAGCCTTAGAAACTTTATAAAGGGGTGATTTCCAGCAGCTCCTTCTGATGACTGATTATTGAAAGACTTACAAGTGACCAAGTAGACATAGCTAGTGGAAACTTGGAAACTGATAAGAGAAAGAAGCCAAACATTCACACGTTCCTCCATGCTGGGCACCTATGAGTAACACTAGACTCTCTCAAGAAATCTCCATGAACAGATGTTTTAGAGCTAAGTTTCAAAACACCTCAGTAAATCTGCTTGCTATAATAGACAGCACAATGGCTGAGATAATGGACTTATAAGAGAAAAGATTTACCATGGCTCACAGATCTGGAGGTTCCAATTCAAGGTTGAGAGGACCCATTTCTTTGGGCCTCTGGTGAGTGTCAGGTAGACATGGCATGTAGCGCACGCTGGAGCAAACTTCTCAGTCCATGTCCAGAAAGTGAAAGAAAGAAAAGAGCTGTGCCCCACAGTCTCACCTGAGGACATAGCTCCAATGACTGAGGAAAACACACGAGATTGTACCTCTTAGAGGCTCCCTGCTTCCCAATGGCACCATCCTGGAGACCAAACCTTTCGGGGGCATTCAACGTCCAAATGATAGCAATTGCCTAAACCTTGGAACCTGTTAGTACATTTATCTCACTTGGCAAAGATACTTTGCAGATGTGATTAAGCTGAAGATTTTGAGATAGAAGTTTAGCCTGGATTGTCTGGGTAGCTTCAATGTAATTGCAAAGGTCCGTAGAATTAAAAGAGGAAAGTAGGAAAGTCTGAGTCAGAGAAGCAGATGTGGCAACAGAAGCAGAGGATGGAATGATGTGATTTTGGCTTTGAAGATAGAGGAAGGTGTTCCCAGCCAAAGAAGCCTCTGGAAACTGAAAAAAGCAAGAAAACAGATTTGCCCGAGCCTCCAACAAGAATGTAGCCCTGCTGACACCATGATATCAGCCTCGGGAGACCTGATTAGGAGTTCTGACCTCCGGAACTGCAAGATAATAAGCTTGTATAGTTTAAGCCACTGAGTTTGTGGTCATGTGTTGCAACCATATGAAACTGATAGACTTGCCCTCGACCAGATGGTTATCTATAAGGAAGAGAGCTGTTTGCATATCCCTTAGGAATAAGAAATATTAACTTGGAAAGACAAAATAAAGCACGATTACCAAATAGGACATAGCATGTAAGTTCCTCCCAAATAAGGGGAACACTTATCTACTAATGTCCTACTTTTTGCAGTCTGAAAGTATGGAGGGAGAGCCTGCCCCACCCGTGTACCAGCCAAAGGGCCCCCCCACAGTATAGGACGTACAACATACCTCCTTCCTACCAAGCATCACGGCTTGGCCTGCCCCTGGCCCATTCCTCCCCAACTCTGCCTGCCTATTGCCCAGGATTCGTTCTCTGCTGGGTGCTTCTCCAGTGAGCCTTGTCTCTGAGCCTTGTCTGTGTGCCTCTTAAAAGATCAACAGTCTTCTCTTCCTGCAGAATTGATCAGCAGGTTGTATGCCAGCCCAGGTGACAGGGACCACCTAGCCAAGTATAGGGAAAAGGGGCAGATAGACAGGGAGATAACAGGATATGAAGACCTCAGTAAGCTTTCTGACAGCTCCTGACTAGAAAGAGTTAAACTTTTGCTAGAAGAGCAATTTGGAGAAGCAGGAGAGTTGATAAACAGAACATGGCTCCCCAGGTGCCCCAGCCCTAGTTAGCTGCACCTCCCCACCATGCAGTAAATCACAAAGGAGACCAAAGTGGGGGGAGGGCGCTACATCACAGAAAACTCAATATATAGAATATATTCCCACACCTGACATACACATGCACACGCACGCACACACATTTATTATTATTATGCTCACTATGTTTCTACGCTGAGTGTACATGTACCCCCTTTACTTAATTTCTAACACAACCTTGTACACAAAGACCTTTTAACAAGCCCATTAATTCTAAAAATAGGAGTCTGACAAGACAAAGAAACCCAAATGACGCTCACCTAGGAATTTGCACATAGGCAATGGTGGTGGCCAGTGGCCAAGCTAAGGGTCAAATGGTGACAAGCTCCAGAGGGGACAGTCTTTCTGCCACACTAATAAAAAGTGCTGAAGACAAAACCCTTGAGTTTTCCAGCTCCAGACCCCCTACTCTCTCATGGGGTAGCTTTCTGTCCACTTTTTTCCTCTCTTACAAATAAAGTGTCTTTGTTTTCCCTTTTAAATTTAGTTACTGGAGCTGGATTTACAAATCCTGATGAGCTGCTCAGACAGAAGAGTGGAGGTGGGTGCATCGTGGCGACACGATGGTAATATTTCAAGAATTGGTGACAAGTCTGTCTCACCCTAAATTGGGGGCAGTGCTGTGTCCTTCAAGTCCCAGGTTTCCAGGAGCCCCTGATGACTGAGACCCCAAATGTTCCTGAGAGGCAAGATATAATAAATCAACTACATCTCACTTCCTGGGGTAAACACATTGTGAAAGAAGTAAAGGTATTTTCCCTTCTTCTTTCTAAGAAAGCAGCCCAGGCATGGAGTCCTGGGTGACTGGGTTTGTCTCTTGAGGATGAATTTCAAAAATCTAGGCCAAAAAGCTCAGTTGTTTATGGGAAAAGGAACCCTACTAGTTTCTAGTTGCTGCTGTAACAAACTTGGAGCTTAAAAGAACTCAACTATTATCATTTTAGAGGTCAGAAGTATGAACTCGGCAGGGCTTGGTCCTTCTGGAGGCTCTGAGGGAGAGCGTTTCTTCACCTTTTCCTGCTTCTTGAGACTGCGTACTGTCCTTCCTCCATGCTGCAACTGCTTCACTCCCATCTCCGCCTCTAGCATCGCATGACCTTCTGCTGTAATCACATGTGTCTTTGCCTTCCTCTTCCAGGGGAGCACGTAATTCAGTGTACAATCCACCTGGATAATGCAGGCTAATGTCATCTCAAACTTCTTAACCAATCACATCAAGTCTTTTTGTCATAAAAGGTGCATTCTCAAGTCCTAGGGATTAGGATGCTGGCACTTTAGGCACCCATGACTCAGCCTGCCACAAGGAGGCTTAGAGGTGAGCAGTGAAAGTGACCTCTAAGAGAGTAGTTCCCAAGCCCATATGGGGTGGATTTCTTTTCCCATCCCATTCTCCTGTTGGTACCGGGCTTTCTCATAGGGTAACCATCAGCTCAATCCCTGGTCTTTGAGGCTAAAGGTCTTTGTGTCCATGCTTTGCTCAGGAAGAACGTGGCCGTCCATCTCTGATGGGCTACATGAACTGAGACAGCAAGCCTGGAGGATCCATAGCATCAGTGAGGATGGGCATAGAGCTGTAGGTCTTTCATTTCTGCTCATTTTCTATAAGGACTTATCTATAGGGAAGTAGACAGGCATCCCAAAACCTAACCAATTATAAATTTCTTGTCAAACATGGTCTCAGAACTATGTTTAATTTGAGTTTAAAGAAAATGTAGTAACAGGCCACATTCCACGCCTGTATGCCGGGGATAAACCTGTGTGTTGGAGGTGGGCCCAGCTGGCCACTGTGGCAGTACCCTCGATGATGTGTCTGCCTGCCATCGCGCCCTGGCTGTCTGCTCAGAGGCCTCCCTGCTTTAGATAAAACGAATGTTCTCATCTTCAAGGCTTCACAACTCTTTGATTTCTAGGTCATGGGGGTTGAGAACCACAAAGACTAGACTCATGTAGTATGGCCAGTTTAGTCTCAGTATCAAGTGGGCCATCTGAAAGCAGCCGGGTTCCTATCACAAGAATACTCTCCTTTTCCCAACTTTTATTTTCCATCTCAGAAAGAGGCACATGGTGTGGGGTTGATGTCAGGCCTGTGGGGGCTGTGCGCATAGCTGGGTTTCACTGCTAAACTCTGCAGACTGCCTGCACCCAGAGGACGGTGGGGTGAGAGCCAGGAATGCAGTGGCTGGATGGGCAGGAGCACCCCAGAGGATCCTGGAGGAGTGAGGGGCCTCTGAGAGGACAGTGAGCACAGTCACACAGGGAGCTGGCCAGGCTTGCCTTATAAGCCAGAGTGGACATCTTGTTACTGAGATGACCATCACTGCTTCTCCATTGGAAGGGCAGTGGCTTCACTCATTTCCATGCAAAACAAATCCCACCTTGCTTGGGTCACTTAGGAAAAACAGCAGTGCCAGAAGTCAGGGGAAAGACTTCTGGAAAATGAGTAAGGCGACTGAAAGGGCTGGGGATGAGAATGGACATGGACATGACCAAGTAACAGAGGCCGTGGGGAAATCTGCCCTGTCCTCAGCACGGTGGAACTGGGTGCAACTTGATTGGGGTTTCAACAGGGTCATAATAATGGTACCACGTATTTATTAGCCCTTCGCTGATGAGACCTGAATACGAAGTCCATGCCCAGCAGCCCACCCTCCTGATGACCAAATCTTGACCGGCACCATCCCTCAGAGGGTTTTCTTCGGGTAGGGAAAGCGGGGCTGGAGGCATGTGCTGTATTCCTTCACGGGCTGTGAACGTTTGTGTTCATGCTTGACTAAATAAAATAATACATTATTGTAATTAACATTTTCCAATTTTTTATCAATCATTTTTTATGAAATCTTAAATTTAAATTGTGGTAAAATATGCATAACATTTACCATTTTGATCATCTTAAGTATACAGTTTAATGACATCAAATACATTTAAATTTTTGTGCAACTGTCACCACCATCCATTTCCAGAATTTTTTAATATTCCCAAACTAAAACTCTGTGCCTTTTAAACAATAACTCCCCATTCTCTACTCACTTCAGCCTCTGACAGCCACAGATCATACTGCACACTATGGATGAACCACATTTACCCATCAATAAGCAGCTGAGATGTTTCTACCTCTCGGCTCTGTAGTCTGACGCTGTGGAGAACATAAGTGTACAAATACTCGATTGAGTTCCTGCTTTAATTCCTTTGGGTACACAGCATGCCCAGAAGTCAAATCGTTAAGTCATATGGCAATTCTGTGTTTAATTTTTTGAGGAACTGCCACATCGTTTTGCACGGCAGCTGTACCTTTTTACATTCCCAGCAATACCCCAGGGTTCCAATTTTTCCAAATCCCCATCGACACTTGCTATTTTTTGTGTCTTAAAAATAACAACCCAGTGGGTGTTACCTGAATTTTTAGAGATTATTTAAATAGAATCACATTGTCTGTATTTTTATCTCTTGTATTTCATTCAAGTTTTTGCGGTCTATCCATGCTACTATTTGTAGGATTATATTCGTTCTCACTTTCGTACAGAATTTCACTGAACAACCTGTCACCACTGTATTCTGTTGTCAGTGGACATGTTGGGGTTACTTTAGTAACTGTGCAGCCAAAGTGAGCACAATTTGGGGGTTATTTTGAGGAAAGACACTTGGAGCTTCTAACTGAGGTATGTTACTGTGTGTCTGTCAGGTGGATGTCCCAGAGTGGATGTTCCATGTCAGAGGACACACACCTTATGCCTTGTCACAAAGTGCAAAAATGTTCAGGAAGGTGTCTGTCCTTGACCCACACTCCTGCCTGCAGGGAAAGAACTCTTTGCATCTTTGTTTTTCACAGCAATCAATACTGCTACAACTGTTCAAATTTTGCCAGTCTGGGGGAATAGATGATCATATCTCACTGTGGCTTTCTTTAGCATTTTCTTACTACAAAATGAGACTGGGAAGCTCTCGTGTGTTTACCAACTATTCAGATTTTCCCTTTCATGAAGTTCCTGTTGGAGTGTTTTGCTTATTTTTAGAATTAGTTCTTTTTCTTGCTGTCCTTTTTTATGGCTAGGAGTCCTTTGTATATTTTGGATACTAGTAATTTGTTAGTTCCCTACATTTTAAATATTGTCTTCTATTCTGTAGCTTTCAGTTGTACTCTTTTTCGGGTATGCGTCTTTTGGTGAAGAGCAGTTGCGTTTTCCAGTTGTTTCTTCAAGGCTAATACCTTTTGCATCTTCTTTATGAATTTGCTCCTGTTTCAAGGTCATGACAGTATTCTGCTGTTTGTTCCCTCAAACATCTTTAACCAGTTCTCTCATCCTCAGCCACACCTGCTTCCCTTCTTCCTGAGGCTTCGGTCACCTGAGCTCTTCCGGGATTCTGAAACACTAATAACCCCTCTGCTTGGTTCTACCCACTTTCAGCAAAGGTGTCAACTTTCTCTGATCTGCTGTTACCTTTCATCCATCCACCTTTTGGCTTCCGAAACTTTGGTACTTTCATCTTCTTCTCCTCTTATCTTTGTCCTTGTGGGTTTTAACTATATATACCTATGAAAGTGTGTGTCACATTGGTGGTCATGCTGAACTGTTGGTTTTTCCAGAGGGAAAAGCAATGAATATGTCTCCTAATCTATGCAAATAGAAGTCACAGTAGCATTGTCTACAATGGCAAACAAAATTAGTAACAGTGTAAATATTGAACCTCTTTGCTTAAATTATTTGGATATAAAGAATAGTAAATGGCCACTTTGTCTAAATGTGTGAATGATGGAGTCAGCATTGCTCTTTCTGCTATTTGTTTCCTAGGCTGTTGCAGACCACATGTGTGCTGGGGCCACAGGTAGGTGTCACCTTCAGGGACAAGGACAAGAACAGGAATAGAAATGTCCCTCTCGTAGTAGCTCTGTGAGTGCTATGGCCTTGTCTTGTATTCACTAATGAGTCTGCCATGGGGCCTGATACTGAAAAGAAAAATACTCACTTAATGCAAGAGAGAAGAGAGGGAAGGAAGGAGAAAGGATATGAGAAGCGGGTGCCTTTAACAAGACCTCTTCCTGGTGCCACCAGCTGGCTATCATATCTTTCATCCTGGAACTTCGAGCTGTTTGATGGGAGGGTCTATCTTTGTATTTCTGCTGCTTGTTACTTATCCCAGTACATAGCAGGGGCTAAGTAAGACACATCTTGAGTGACTGGGGAAAAAAACAGGACCAGAGACAGTGTTTCAGTCATCCGTAACTAGCTAATAAAACACTCCAAAGGTTAGTGCTTAAAATGCCCAGTGCCCATGATTCTGAGCTCAGCTGGGAAGTCTTAGGTAGGGTCATTCATGAGGCTGTAGTGTCCTCCAGAGATTCACCAGGGGCTGCAGGGAACAAGAAGTCCTTATTCTTATGCTCGGGTTATTAGCTAGGGAGCCTTAGTTCTCTTCCATGAGGCCTCTCCAGGAAGAATATCTCAGGTTTTCTCCATGGTGGTAGCAGAATTAATTCTCAATGGTCAGTCCTAACTTTATTGGGCTTCTTCTTGGGTCACAAATACTGTTGCCTGTATTAATCAGCTTTTCTGTTGCTGGGACAAACTATCTGACATACACGCTTAAAGGAGGAGAGGTTTATTTTTACTCTTATTTTCAGAGGGTTTGGCCATGCTTGGCTGGCTCCAAGGCAAGCTCCCAGTGGCCCACCTCCACCTGGGCACCACCTCCGTGCGGCATGTGCAGCTGTGAACACAGATGAATAAATCCGCTGATGAGAATAGCACCCTCATGGTCCAACCGCCTTAATCTAGTCAAGTTGAAAATTAATCTTAATTGTCCCAGTGTCCATTGGGTAAAGCAAGTCGTATGGCCACACACAGCCTTACTAGGGGAGGGAATTACTCCAGACCATGGATACAGAGAAGTGTGACTCATTAAAGGCCGTGGTTTCTATAACAAGCTACCACAGATGCCCAGAATTCTGGAAGAATCCTTTCCTTTCTGTCCCTGACTATTAATAATCTTCAAATAGAGGTGAATTCACAATAGTATCAGTTACAAAATCAAGGATAAGTTAGTATCAAGACAGAATAATTCAAGGGTTAATTACATAGGCATCCAGTTCTTTGGAACACTGCGGCTCATAGCAGAAAGTTAAGATGTAGTAGGACACCTCCCACCCCAGACCCCCCTCTAGCTGTCTTGGTGGGAGCAACATGACACTGACATTGGCTCATTTCTTCAGATCTTCAGGGAGGTCATAGAACTGGTTGGAATGGAGCAAAGGCGTTTTGGACCAGGGATTTTCTGTTAGGTGTTTCTAATGATGGAGGATGAACTGATGGAAATCATTTCCTTATGTTGGCAACTATAAAAGAATTCCTTCTCAAGTCCCTAATCCTTGTGGGTGGTGCTTGTGTTCATCTGCTGCTAGCAAATATGTATTGGCCTTTGTTCAGACTGAGACATTATCCCAGACATATGTTGTGGTGAAGTGGTTCTCAAACTTTGAGAAGTGCAAACCCATTCACAGGTGCTCAAGACATTTCTGGACCATTTCCCTTCCTTCCCCAATTAAAAATAGAGCATGGGGGAGAACAGCACTGATAGATGAGCCACAGTAAGATTCTGTTAGTTAATGACTAAAATCAGTTGACAATATCCTTTTGGTCTCTGAGTCTGTCAAGGGCCAGCTGAACCATTGCTCCTGCACTTGAGTAATGTGAGAACTCAATGAAAAGACCAAAATCTTCTACCTTGTCCCAGGCTCACCTGTGCCTGCCTCCAACTACAGGCACAGGTGACTGAACAGCCTGGGGCAGGCTTTCCCGGCCTGATGTGCGTTGCCCTCACTCCGACCAAGAAAACTTTGCCTGTGTCTGTGCCCCGGGTCGCAGAGTTGGACACCTCGGGAGCTCTCACCTTGGGAGACACATGCATGACCTCATCCTACAGGAAACAGGTGCTCTCTACCACGGAGCTACATCCCCAGGACTTTTTATTTTTTATTTTGAGACAAGGTCTTGCTAAATTGCCCAGGTGGGAATGGAACTTACTAGTGTCCTGACTCAGCCGCCCTCAGTACTGGGATTACAGGCATGCATGACTGCACCTTTCTACTCCGACTGGGCCTGAGTAGTTCTGGGTCATGGTGCTAAGAGTGGGCTTCTCGTTATTCCCTGCCCAACCCTTCAGGCCTGAAGACCTCAAGAGACACAGCTAGAAGCTATTCTGGGGAGACTAAAACAATAGTCCCTGATCTATCTCAATTTACACATTCAACGGTTGTACTAGGGACAATTAGCTGAAATTTTTCAGAAGCCTCTGTGTTTCATTTGTAAAGTGCTGGTTTTACAGAGAGTGTTCTGTTCCCTTGGTTTGTGAACTGCTGCTGGACCACAGGCTAGAGAGGGCCAAGGAGTCCTGTTGGGCTGGTGGTTTTCCTCCTTGTCATTCACTGTCACGCTGCTGCTGAACGTATTTTTGTTTTATTTTTAGTCTTCAAGGCTAATGAAGAGAAACTGCAAAATCAGTGCTCCAAAGACTGTGCGCCCTTCAAGCTGTATTTACATCTTTACACTGGTTTATATAACTATTTTTATTACCAAGCTAATTCTCTTATCATATTCCATTTGAACCAATGGTAATTATTTAAAATTAGTTTGTAGCATTGCTGTAATAAATGAGAAATGAAATCAGTTGCCTTAGGCAATGAGAGGAGCAAGAGAGAAATTTGGGGCAACTCATTATGCTAAACTGACTGGCCATCGTTTCGAAAGTGGATAATGTATCATGTAGACAGACAACTGAAGAACAAAAACAAAAAACGAAGCCATTGTTCTAATTATGGCTTTGGTTTTCCCCAGAGTACAGGAATCTTCACATTCTTTTCAAAGCAGCATTAAGGAAGTAGAAAATTTCCTGTTAATGAAAATACAATCTCATTTGAATGTTTAAAAATACCTCTGGAACATAGCTATTGGTATTCTACCTACTGACTGAGTAACGGGGATGCTAGGTATAAAAGTTTTAATTAAATAATAATAATAAAGACATCATTTAAGAGTGCGATTAGCTGGATTATCCAGAATAGTTTATCTCATCATTGATTTCTTTAAATAGATCTAAAGCTGGTAGAAGCCTTGCTTCTAAGGGATACAGCCAAATAAACAAAACAAATTCTGATCATCATTAACAACTATTTTAAAGTATTTTTAGAGTGACTTTGTGAAAAACACCGATTACTCGCAAGGATATGGAGCAACTGAACCTCTCACACATTGCTGCATTGTAAACACATACGGTGTGACTGAAAACATAGTTAATACTTAAATTTTAAAAATTATTACATTGCCATTAATCCCCCTCAAAATTACGCCTCTCCCTTCAAACACAATTATCCTTTCATTCTTGCCACTTTCTGAAGCTGTTCTGGAGTCCTTTTTCCTGAGTATCTGTAGTTGAGCTGTCATGCCTGCCTCGATGTCCTGAGCTGATTTAAAACATTTACCTTTCATGGTTGTTTTGACATTGAGGGAGATCCAGAAGTCACAGAGTGCCAGATCTGGTGAATAAGGTTGATGGAAATACAGTGTAACGTACTTGCAGGCCTGCCTTTCCATTGGATTGAACCTAGCTGCCTGATTCACTGTATTTTTGATAATACTATATAAAGACTCTCACAAAAGAGGACTTCCAGAACTGCTTCAGAACATGGAAAGAATGAGGGATAAGTGTGTTTGAAGTGAGAGGCAGCATTTTGACAGAGATTAATGGCAATACATTTTTTATTCTGGTAAATTTTTAAAAATTTAAGCATTCATTGTATATTTTTGATCACCACTTCCACACGCTACGGTCTCAATCTATGTATCTTTCCCAAAATTTGTATGTTGAAACTGAACTTCCAAAGTGAGTGATGGTATTTAAAGGTAGGACCTTTGGGAGGTGATCAGAACCTCTTACTTTGCTTAAAACTTTTCCTTTTCCCTCCCTTTTCCATCCAAACTTAAACTCCTCCCGAGTTCTGTGCTTCTTTACGCTGGTTCTGTCATACTAAATCAGCATTTTGCTAGCTTATCCTCTGATGTCTATAAGTTCTGAGTGAAGATATTTTGTGTTGTTTTATTTTGATGAAAAAAATAATCCACTTCTATTCTAACATTTGCTATACCATGAACACATCCTGTGGCATTATGCTAAGTGAAGCCAGCCAGTCACAAGAGGACACGTACTATTGGATTCCACTCATGGGAGGTATTTAGACTCATAGAGACAGAAAGAAGGGTGGTTTCCAGGTGCCGTGAGGAGGGGAGAAGGATGAGTTGCTATTTAATGAGTGTACAGTTTCTGTTTTGCAAGATGAAAAATGTTCTGGGAGTGGATAGTGGTAATGACTGCACAAGAATGTGATGTATGTAATGGCACTGAACTGCCATTTAAAATGATCGAAATGAAAAATATTACTTATATTTTACCCCAAATAAAAATAACTTAAAAACAAAGAACCCCATGCAATGTGCTTGATTTTTGAATGTTTCATGTTGTGAAAGGAACTTCTGTAGTTTAATTTTAGTGCCAACTAAAATTAGAGAATTCCATAAACAATTTAACGGAAGAATCTGATTCCAAAAGAGAAATTTAGGGAAGGTTACGCATGTGTTCGAGAATCATGATTTCATTAAGATTTACAGATGTTACTGCTCTCTCAGGGAGGTGTCATGTGACCCAAAGGTCCCCTGGCTCTGCTCAGTGCCCAGCTGGGTGTTTCTGTTCCTGACACCCGCCGATTCCTGGCTTAGCCAGAATGACTTAGTCTCTCAGAAAGTGAGCTTGTGCCTTTCGGACAAGTAGGGAATCTTGCCAGGAAGAAAGGGCAATATTGTGAAGTAACTGAAAAAGGAGAGTAACTTGTTTTGTTGATGTCTTTAATCAGAGCCTTAAGAGCAATAGTCCACATTTCAGTGAAAATTAACAATGCCTTAGAAGTCACTGAAAATCACTGCTTATTTGCCCAAAGCTTGAACTAATCTTTAGGAATCCTGCCAGTGGTCAGTAAGCTTAATTTTTCTATTTTTTGAACCACTAATGTGTCTCAGTGTTTTTTGTTTTTCCTACTTTCTCTGGCATTTAGAGATCTGTTGGTATAAAAACTGTCTCCAGAAACTGTGTTTCTAGAACAATAAGAGTCTTGGTCCTTCTGATCGAAAATGGCCTGGGGTAGGAGCTCGGCTGTAAGATGAGAGACAGAGGTTATGTCAACTGCAGCTCTGTCAGCTCCTGGTTTTGCTTTTTCTTGGAGGAATTTCTAAATATCTACCCTGCCCCATTGCTTCGTCACAGAATATTGCCTGGACTCACTCACCGGTGTGACAGCCCTTCAGTCTTGTTTCCCTTCACTTGCCTGATTATTCCACTTTTAATTTTCTCCTCTGCATATAGAGGCCTTCTTCAGAATTTACCGGGGTGTGAAAACTCAGCGAGAAAGCCACATGTCAAGGATGATGATCAGTGAGGTTTAGGAGTACTCCTGAGGCTCCTGGGAATATCACTTGCTTTCATTCATTCAACACATATTGATTTAGTATCTACATATGCCAGGTTTTGCATTAACTGCTAGATACCATGACGTGGGTGGGGAGAGTGCTGGTGGTGGTGAGACATCTCCTAGAAAATTCTGAAACAAATTG
This sequence comes from Dasyprocta punctata, assembly GCA_004363535.1. Lineage (NCBI taxonomy): Eukaryota > Metazoa > Chordata > Mammalia > Rodentia > Dasyproctidae > Dasyprocta > Dasyprocta punctata. Next base: position 149,305 of record RJWM01000595.1, read on the forward strand.
ATTATTATAAACTGGAATGATCCTATAAAGGGAAATTCCAGCATCTCTAAGTGCCACAAACAGGGGGACTCAACCTGATCTGTAGGAGAGAAGGTAGTTAAGGTTCCCATGAGGAAGTGCTTTTTGAACTGAGGTACAATTTGAATTTAACCTGAAGAAGAACTGGTGAATAATGCTGCTGAGAAGGCAGCAAATGCAAAGTCCCTGAGGCTGGAGAGATCAGTACAGTTGGAGGGGAAGACGGAGGGAATTGGGACAGAGGTCTGTGAAGACCATTTGAAAATTGGTCTGTATTCTAAGAGCAATGGGGAAGCACAGAATTTTAAATGGAGGGAATGGGATTAGACTTAAATGTTATATTTTTAAGAGCACATACTCTTTGGAGTGGTGGCTGCAGACAAATCCATGATGCTCTGATTCCCCTTCTCTCATCTTCTGTCCATCTCTCTCACGGTCTGCTTCCCCAGGGCACCTTTTTATCCTTCTGAGCAATTACTGGAGCACCTCCTGTCTACCTGCTCACATTTTAAAGGCTCCCTTTCCAGCCACCCAGTAAGGTCTTAGTCCAAAAGGAACATATTTTCCTTCCAAATGCCCCAGAGAGGAAAAGAAAGGCTGAAGAGCCCCGTTGTGCCCTTGTCTCCCTCCTGTCGTGGTCTCTGCACTCTGCTGAGCACTGGTCCCACGCACACGGATGGTTATCTGCAGCTGAGGGGAAGCTCCAGCTCCAGAGTTACAATCAGACTAACTTCAGCCACCTGCTCTGCCATCGTTCACGGAACTGAGTCCACGGCAGTGGGGCCTGACTCTGCGTCACCGTCACATCGGGGCGCCAGTCCAGCTGGCCCTGTGACACCCTTGGTATCTTCCTTGCCAGGGCACCTCACATAGAAGGACCTTTCTCGACCTGAGGGCCTCCATCCCTGGGGCTCCTGAGCTTGCCTGCAGTTTGCCCTCCTGGTCTGCTAGGCCCAGCTTGGTAGAACAAGGAACAGCTCTGGGCCACTGCTGTCAGGGCACAAGAGCTCCTATATCCCAAGCCCACAGAAACCAACTGGCCTCACGTTTGTTCAAGGCCACTTACTTTCCATTTCCAGACATAAAGGGTAATGGTATTAGGCCTTGTTTTTCATTTTTTCCTCATCCAGAACCTCATTATGGTATTACTAGTAATACATGAAATCAGAAAATGTCCACAAACCCCACCCATAGATATTTACTAAAGAGAAATAAAAACACATCCACGTCTTTACTGTGTCATCATTTGTAATTGCCACAAACTGAAAAGAACTTAAATGTTGGTGAATAGATAAGCTGTGGTACATCCATACAATGAACTATTACTCAACAATAAAAAGGAGTTCACTATTGATGTACCCAACATTTTGGATGGATTTGAACAGCACTATGCTGAAAGATGCCAGACTCTAAGTTTCATATAATTCCATTTAAATGACACACTGGAAGGAATGAAAGGGTGGGGACATAGACCAGATAGTGACTACCAGTGTCAGGAGGGCCTACAAAGGAGGACCCTGACTACAAAAGAAAACAGGAATGTTAGCGTGGTGACAATACTTTTTGTTTTTACTGGGGTGGTGGTGGCTACCCGATAACAAATTTTTTGTTGGAAATCATAAAATTGTGTACCTAATAAAAGCTAATTTTATTTTATATAACAAACTCAATAGACCTAATATGAAAAATTGTTTATTTTGCCATGGCAAACATTTAGTGAAAGCTCTTCTTAGTTTTAATATGCATTTTCATGGCTTCTTCACCTTTTAAATAGAGGCCATAAAAGCCAATAAAAATGAACTTGCTTTTTCCTTTTAGAATCAGGTGTGTTACTGCCTCTGCTGGAGAACATAACCACTGACAGGCTTAGGAGAAAGTGGTTTTTCTGCTAACTTTCAAGTCTACGCAGTCCTTTGCTTTTTGAGCAACCAAGAGTCTTCTGTGGGGTATAGCGAAGCTTCTGCTGGATTCCGGTCTCCTTCTGCAGGGGTGCCAGTGTCTCCCCTGCTGAGCTGATGACCTGTTTATTATTCTTCCCAAACTGAAAGAGGTACCAGGAATATCTGGCAGGGGTGGAGAGAGACACAGACACACAGACACCCACCCACACAGACACCCACCCACACAGACACGCACTCACACACAACCTTTCAACCCACACACCTGGGAATTCTTCACTATTCTCAGATTCTTGGGCTACAAGAGAAAGACCTCCAGTGCCCACTTCAATTCTTGTCTGAAGACAGTACAATGTGAAGTTAAACTGTATCAGTCACTACCATCTGGGCCACGTCATTAGCAGATGACGGCTTTGGGGTCGACCACCACGGTATTGTCAATCAGCTGTGGAAAAGGTGCTTCCCTCTAACCCACTTTCAGAGAGTAGGACACGTCTGTGGCACATGGCAGGGCTCAGTTACGGTTGTGTGGTCTGACCCGGGAAGGGACCGTGATGAATGAGATGGTTCCTGTGTCCGAGAGGGGACAGGTGTGGGAGACAGAGGGAAAGTGGCATGCAACACTTGGATCTGTCCTGCTTGTGTCTTTAGGAACTCTTGTGGGGTGTGGTTGGACTTTATCCCATGCCATTCTTACACCCTCCCTATAAACTAATATCGTTATCACTAAGCAAACGTGGAAAACCAGGCTGACAAGTGTGGTAAATCCATAGTGGCAGGGCCGAACTGTGAACCAGGGCTGATTGCAAAGCTTCTGCTTACTCTGCTACATACAGGAAGAGGTAAGTCCACCAGCTCCTTGGCTAGACTGATGTTACAGATAAGACTCGTAATTCACAATTTAATCTTTTTTCATTTTTATTTTTTGGTACCAGAGATCGAACTCTCAACCTCATGCCTGCCAGGCAGGTGCTTACGCCACTGAGCTCAATTCCCAGCCTTATTTTTTGAGACAAGATCTCACTATGCAGTTCAGGCTGGCCATGAACTCACTTTGTAGCCCAGGCTGGTCTTGAACTTGCAACAATCCTCCTGCCTCAGCCTTCCAAGTGTTGGGATTACAGGCCTGTGCCACTATGCCCAGCTCACAATTTAATCCTTTAAAGTTAAAAATATTATTATTATTCTTACAAAACTTTTGGAAGCATTCCTGTATGTCAGTGTTTCACAAAAAGGAATCAAGGAGAGAGGTGTTAGCCAAGAATCAGTGCCAGCCTCATAACTGTGAATCAAGCAGGGAGGAAGAAAGAAAATTAGAACCACAAATAGCTGTGGTGGAGGGGCGCGGGGAGGCACTGCTGGAGGTCAGGTAGATGCCTCTTCTTGTTCAAATGCTGGGCACGCGGGTTGTTGGGTCAACAGGGGCAGCTCCTAATGGGGGCTGCTAGGGCTGTGTCATCTAGGGTTTTCAGTGGGTGAGGGTGCTCTGCACCCATGGGCTTAGCCTCACCTGGACTTCACTTGTGCCTGGTTCTGGCTGCTCCACCCTACCCTACCGTACCCATCCCTCCCCCGCTTCAGGTCCCATCTCGTCCTGGCTTTAGTAGTTGGAAAGTAGCTGGTTCACAGGCACTGTCCCGGGGCTCTGGAAGTCCACATGCACCCTTTCCCCGCAGCCCTCTCGGGGTCCTGCCTTTCCCAGTCCTAGGGGCTTCATCTCCTCCTGCTGGGCGCCCCAGGGCCCAGATGTTAGAAGTACACTAAATGCAAATGAGACTCACCAGTGGGGCATGCAGGGGCTTGAAAGCTTTATTCCCATTCCCAAATCAGACTGTGCAACTTGCACCCAGAGCACCACACGGTGCCTCAAAGCAGATGGACTAGTGGAACCATACGCTTTCAAGACCGCCGAGAGCAAACAGGTCTGTACTACACACGTCTTGGTGCTTGGCTCATGTCCATGTTTTCCCAGTACATAAAAAGCGTATTTGTTGAAGCACAGTAAAGGTGAACACTAGCTCTTTTATCTGCTTATTAACTGGTTCCTCTACCCAGTTTTCTTGGTTTTAGAGGGTCACGTTTCAGTTTTCTGTGCAATGGAGTATGGCAGTAGTATCATAGACCCAATTCCCAAATCATCTTCATTTACCCTGGAAGAGATTTGGATACTTAAATATGAATGTGAATGTCTCTTCCACCGGAGGAATTCAATCGTAGGAGAGGGAACCTTTCATTTATCAGGAGCTGGGAAATGTGCCTGTTTTGTTTCCAGACAGAACTCTTTTCTGCACCATTTTATTCCAAACAAGGTCCCTGTGGGAAATATATGACAAAAGGGTCCCTGTCTTCCCCTTTTTGTAACCCACCATGCTATGCTACTCTGAAGCTCTTCCTAAGGGGATGTATTTCCCCATCTCTTTAATCTACACTGGCCTTGTGACTTGCTTTGGCCCACAGAAGTGGCCAAAGGAAAGTGCATCAATCAGTGCCTACACCTCAAGAAGCCTGCCAGGGATTTACCTGCTTTCCCAAGGCCCTGACATCACCAGAAGAACCAGCCCTCCTTGGTGGGTGGAAGGACAAGCGACCATGTGAAGCTCAGGGTAGCCCAGAGCTCCCCCAGCAACCAGCTGGTTCACTGCAACTGGGGGAGGGAGCCCAGTCTTGCTGGAACTACGCCTGAAAAACCACCCAAGCTGATCCAATCCTGAAATGTAAACTAAGTGGCAGTTGTTTTAAGCCACTGAGTTTTGGAATGGTTGCTTACACAGTAAGACTACTTCCCCCTGCCCTACGACGTTTCCATTCATTATATCCAAACCACTTTTCACATTCTCAGGTAGCAAAAGAAATTAATTCTGACTTCTAGTAGTCAAGTAAATGTGGGTAGGCAACATTACCCTCTATAGGTACTTCCCTTTCAACTCTCACTAGGTAGGAGGACTGCATTTAGTTTTCTTGTGAGATTCACAGTAGACACATCATCAAAGAATTTTTTTCTCCCAAGCCTGTTGTCAAGAAAATCAATAAAAGACAAAATAAAACCAACAGGTGACACCTTAGCATAACATACAGATCAGGAGTAAACTGGATCACAATGTTAAAATGAAACCTGTTTTAGCAAGCCATGAAAAATCTTTTATGGTCAAATATAAGTTTAATAATCTCTTTATCATGTCCCCCAAATAATATTTTATTGCTCTCATTTTATTCTGTTTACATTTTGTCACCTACGTCTCTAAACAGATACAGACCTATATTTGCTATCCATTTCCTATCATTTAGTTGTCTTTGGAATAATACAGCATTAGTAGACATCTATGGGAAAGAAAATCATTTTTCTGAATTTAGATTGTAATGTATTAATATAGCACCTTTTATTTAAGGAGCTCAAGGTACTTTAACATTCACTGTAGCATCCATTTGATACCTCTGGGTAAAAAAAAACTATGATAAATTATCATTATTGTCATTTCACAGAAAGTAAAGTTAAAGCAGAGAGGTGAAGTAAGATAATGACAGTCACAGTAGAAACTGGGTTTTTAGCTCAGCATCCTACTTTGTGAACTATTATTTTGTCTGTTAAATATGTTCTGAATCAAAAAGTAAAATGTTTTTCCCCCATTTTTGTTATATCTTGCTCTGGATGGATGTTAACTAAAAGGATAGAAAAGACGGTAAATTCCCACCAGCCGATCATTCTGACATTGCAGTTATTCCTGCAGTTCTTTACATCTGCAGAGTGAAGACCCCATACAGTAGAAAGCTGTCTTCTGCTTCTGCATCGGAAGTCACAACCGACTGCTGTCACCCAGCACTTCCAGGAGAACTGGATCCAGGAGAAGGACAATGAGGCGTAGCCATTCTCTTTAGACGGACATCTATGACCATTGCAGTCTGCAGCAGCTACCAGATGTGCAAAATGACTTAATTTGGTTCGATGATTTCATGTTTCTCCAGTATTGAGGAAAACCATTCTGGCTCGCAGGCCACAACAGATAAATCCACCCGTGTGACTTCTCTCCAGGCTGACTCACATTCTGTTTTCTTGCAAGAGGACCAATTGCAAGAGAAAAATAAGGGAGGATAATAAGCTGTCTTATATTCACAACATGAGAATTTGGTTTGTAATTTAAACGCACTGGAAAAAGTAGGGATCTTTCATCGAGGCTAACCTAGAGATGCGCAATTACTTAGGAAGAAAAGAGGGCCTACTGCTTACACATATTTATGGCATTTATCTCTAGAAAGAGAAAATGCAAATTAATCTCAATTTTATTCTTTCTTGAACTTCCCTGACACCTTCTTTTCACTTTGTGGGCAGGCAGCCCCAGTGTCCTTTTTTTTTTTTTTTTTCATCTTCTTCAGAGAGACATCAAGATTAAGAATGTCAACTATAAAAATTTTTAGAGATCTAGTTGCCAATTTTTTTTTAAGATAGTTGCTAAGTACCTGTTGCCTCTGATGGTGTGGATAAATAAACTAGGTAGGGGACAAGGCCATGCACTGAAACTAGTTCTGCACCAGGAGCTGCACAAACTTAAAAACATTCATGGGGAAAAACAGCATTTCCCGTTTTCTTCCTTTAAGAAAAGTGGGGACACTGAACATTTCTCAGAAAATAAAAGCCCCTCTACATGTACCCCGCACCTGATCCCAGGATTCTAGGCTTCTCAGATCGCGCCTTTCCCTGAAAGTTCTTAGACACACACTAGGAAAGCCATCAGCAGAACACTGTGAGGAGTGGAAAGAATATATATATATTCACTTTTAAGAAGACTTGAAAAATTCCTTAAATAAGAAAAAAAAGGGTGCAGGAAAAAGTATCAAGAAATATGAAAGGAAGTGAATATAAACACAGCTTGCAGAAGCAGACCTAGACAACACAAGACAGTCATAACCAAAGACGTGGGAAAGGGGCAGTCACTCAAGAAGTGGCGGAGCGGGCAGGGGAGGAAGCCCAAGGGCAGCGAAGGCCCACGGCCCGCAGCCAGCGGGGGCAGGGCGTCCCCACGCTGAGAAGTCCCCGGTCCGCTGAAGGCGCCGAGAGCGCCGGGTGACTGCCCACGCCCGGCCGAGCTCGGAGGAGGTGAGGGGACGCGGCCGGCCCGCGCCCCGCGCCCCGCGCCCCGCGCCCCGCGCCCCGCGCCCCGCGCCCCGCGCCCCGCGCCCCGCGCCCCGCGCCCCGCGCCCCGCGCCCCGCGCCCCGCGCCCCGCGCCCCGCGCCCCGCGCCCGCTCAGCCCGCGCCCTGCTCCTGCACCGGCCGCGAGGCCTTGCCCGGCGCCCGCAGCGCCTCGGCGGCCGCGCCCGTGTCCGCGAAGCGGGGCGCGTTGCCCGCGAAGGAGTCGCAGCGCGCCAGCGTCTCCTCCTGCACCGGGCGCCCCACGGGCTCCGCGCCCGCGCTCCCCGGCCCCGCCGCGCCCTCCTGCGACGTCTGGCTGACGTAGACCACGATGATGTCGCCCTTGAAGTTCATCACTTGTCCGCTGGAAATGAACGTCGAGTTACTGTTTCCGGTCACGGTGCCTAGAGGGAGAGGGCGAGAACATGGAGAGGGTGAGTCAGCGCCTCCTGGCGACGCCTGGGTCTTGTGAGGGGCAAGTTCCCAGCGGATGGGGCGGCGAGGGCGCGCGTCCAGCAGCCGCCTCTCCTCAGGAGGTGCCGTCGGGCTCCCCTCTGGGAAGTGCAGGGTGACCCCACCTGGCCTAGCGGGCAGGACAGAGGGAGGAAAGGAGGAGGTGCAGCGGGAAGGGCAGTGAGACGAGGCTGCAGGCCACGCTGATGCTTCACCGCTTGTCTGTCAAGGCGACTCTGGGATACTGGCAGGAGAGCGCACCTGGACCGCGGAATCACAGCCAAGATTCAGAGGTTATCAGTGTGTGTGTGTATGTGAGAAAGAGAGAGAGAGAGAGAGAGAGAGAGAGAGAGAGAGAGAGAGAGAGAGACGGACAGACAGAGACAGACGGAGAGACCGAGACAGAGAGACAGAGAGAGACTGAGAGACAGAGAGAGACTGAGAGACAGAGAGACAGACAAGAGAGACAGAGACAGACAGTGAGAGACAGAGAGACAGACAGAGACAGACAAGAGAGACAGAGACAGACAGAGAGACAGAGACAGAGAGACAGTGAGAGACTGAGACAGAGAGACAGAGAGAGAGAGAGCTAATGATCCAACTATGGTCACTGAGCAGACATCTGTCCACCCCCCTCTCCGACTGGACTCTAGCACAAGGTCCCTGCCACTCCTCCCAGCTTTCGTGGATTTCCCTAGGGCTCAGTCCTGGAGGATGATGGGGCCGAGTGAGCTCAGCTTTTAGAAGAGGCTAATACATTTCCTTAACATTAAAACATTTTTACTGGGCTGGGAGTTCGGCTCAGAGGCTTAAGTGCCTGCCTGGCAGGTGTGAGGTTGTGAGTTTGACCCCTGGTGCTAAAAAAAAAAAAAAAAAAAAAAAGAAAGAAAGATAGATTTTTACTCCTAGGGGGAAAAATGCTAAAAAAAGAAAAATATAATCCTATAAATCACTTTTTCCTTCCGAGCCCTGAAGGTTTTCAGTCGAAGTTCTAGCATCATTTCTTTGTGGGTGGCCAGCAGTAGCCAGTCTTTAAAAGACCTTTTGAAAAATAAAAAGTTCAACAAGCATTCAGAAACTTGCCACCTTTTATAATTCTTCTATTTTAAAGATCGGTGATCCAGAAACTTTCTGGGTGAACATGAGTACCCCAAGCAGACTTAGAAACTCCCTGAGGCTCAGCACCAAACAGACTCTTTTAGTCTGACTGCAGGACGTGAATATCAAAATGGTTCCTCAGTGTTCACCTTCATTACCTGTTCTCTATCATCACCTGACTCCCCATCATTTATACAAACAAAATGAAGTTCCTGTCACCACTCATGAAAACATCTCCTCCAAAACGGAAGGCACATCTTAAACCATCCGAATGAAATCGGTACCCACAGCCATATGTACTGGAATTTCCATTAGAGAACCAAGGCAGAGGCACAGTGAAAAGCCCATGAAAACACAGGAATTTCAAGTGACAGCCACAAGCCAAAAGTCACAAAGGGGAGGACTGGCTTCTGGGGTGTCCCCTCTAGATGACTGGAAGGGGGAATACTCCTAAGTGGGTAGTGGCAGGGATTTGTCCAGTAACTCCCCAGTCAACAGGAGGGAGGCCAGCTGGCCAGCTGCGTCGCCACTCCCCTGAAGGACACTGCCAGGTGCTCTTAACAGTGCACTCGGGGCCTTCCCTCCAGGATGTCTGTCTTAGCCTTCTGCTCTCACCAGCTCATCAAGTCAGTTCTCAAGCCTATTTTTACCAAATAAGCTCATTAGGAAAAAGTCAAAATGACCAAAAAACAAAACAAAACAAAACAAAAATCCCAACAAACAAAAAAACCATACCATAAACATTGTATTCTGATTAAAAACTTACCATGTTTATTTGCTAAAGTCAGTAATTTTAAATTTCTTTGAAGTATAGCTTTTCTCAGCATAGCTCCTCTACTGTTTTATTACTGTGACATCACTGCTGATTTTGTTGTTCTTTAATATAAAGCTACACAGAACCTATCTCTAGCCACTGCGTGATTGAGTCATGGCTTTGAATTTAATCTCTTCCTTATTCTCTGCATTTTTAGATTTATCTGGTGGGATCATGTATATAAGATTTATCCATCATTTAAAATTTCATTTTCCAACAAATTATCATCATGAATTTAGTTTATTTTTCTGTGTCAAAATCTTCAGTTATGCTGAGCCTCTGGAAAAGCCTATGTTTTTTTGGCATCATGTTGCACATAAAGATTTCCTGTAAAATCTCACATCTTGAGAATTTGAGTCTAGGTCACTGCTCCATGGAAAATAATATCTTTGATACTGATATCCTTAAAAATTCGATGTGACCAATATTCATTCTTGTTTTCTATTTTTACTTCCAAATGGAACTCAAACCCTTTTACCTAAAGGACACAGTTAAGTAGTCCGGAATCCTTTGATTCATAGACTGTATCAAGAATAAGAAAATCAGAACTTTTAAATTTCTGAAAACTAGGAAGTAAAGTTATCTTTTTAAGAAAAGAGTATGAGATTCTCAAGTTTATTCTTTGGATGTTTATCAAAGGCATAATTTATGAAAAAGGCAACCTTGGCTCAAGTTCACCATGCTAACTTTTGTGGGCAGTAGTAAACTGGAACAAACTGAACTTTAAAAAAATTCCGACTGCTTGCCAATAACAGTAAGTCACCAGCAACGTGGTCTTCCGAGGTGTAAGACTTGCGCAGCTGCGCAGGGCCCTGGGCTTGGCTGAATGCTCCGCTGTCACCCACTGAAAAGCCTGTTGGTTTCTGCACAAAGGACGGTGCATCTTTACTTTTCACTGGAATCTGCAAATCATATTCCCAGTTCAGAGGAGGAGGCAAGTTTTAGGAGTATTGCTCTGGGTTTTTAACTCCCATAGATGCCCTAACTTAGCATCAGTGTTTTAGGAGGCAACATTTCATCAGCTGGACATGCTTGAGTACTGCTGAAGTGTTTGCCTATCAACTTTTCCCTATTAATGAAGTAAATACTCAGTAAAACGCTGAAGGTTATCCATTGGTGCTCTGAAAATGCAGACCCTAGGATATATTTTGCTGATGTTCAAGCCTCCTGCCACATGCTGCAAAACTCAACACAGACGCTGTCATAGAGAGCTCAGTTCTATTCCTTTGATAATGGGTCTACTGACTGTGTCAATTATACCTTTAATACTTCGCTGACAATCTCTATTTTTGGTTTCTGTGAAGTGGAATGAAAATGAAAAGTCACTTGGCTAATAGTCTACGTCCATCATGGCTTTAAAGCTTTATTCTCCAACCTTTTATAGCTGTCTTACCCACTTCCATCCACTACAATACCGAAATAGTTCAGTAACTTATTACAATATTTAGATTCTTATTCAATAGTTGTCATACAAACAGTCCTCATGCTTACCAAACTCATTTTTGTCAGTTAATATAGCGAAGTTTCAATTACACGGAGACCATCTCACACCCGCAGCACTGGGACCACCCATGGGTTCTGGTAAGCACGGCCATTTACGGCGTGAGAGCAGAGGGCACAGGCAACCAACGAGCTGTGAGCAGTCAGTGTGCTTAGGGCTTCCGTGGGCTCCTTTCACAGAGGAAAGGAGAACGTGAGTCCATCTGAGGGCTAAGTGGACATAGGTCAAGGGGGTATCTATTACAATAATGAGGATACTAGAAACAACACTCCAAATCCAGAAGTTTCTGAGTGCTAGGTGTATGATGAACACTAGCCTTCAGGTGCTTTGCATGTGAACATTTCTTGTTTATTTTTCTCCCATCTACTAGCCAACCTGGTTTTCAGGATGAAAAGTGTCTAACAGCCTCTTTTGCCATGGCTTGTCATAGTCCAGACTCACCTGACATCAGTATTATGGTGGGGTTTTGGTCTCTGCTAAATAGAGACCAGTAAGCGGTGACTGAAAGAGACAGAGGTAGGAATTGGTTGCTTGACTAAAGGATGGTGAGAAATGGGGTGGGAAAGCAGAGACAGCAGGGGTCCCAGAGTTCTCTGTTCTTGTCCTGACTTGGTTGTCACTAGTAAGAATTTGGGACAAACTACCTAGAAGCTCTCTATGGTTTAGTTTGTTCATTTATAAAATGAGCACCGATTATCATATCATGCTAGCTGGGCATGTGCAGCCACACAGAGCAAGCACATCATTCATATTTGTTAAATAAGTGAACAGATGAATGTGTGACGACCCTTCGGGATGGCACAAGGTCAAACAAGATGGTGGATTTGAAAATGCTTGAGAAATAGCAAAGAATTAGCCACAGTTACAATGATGGCATTACTACTCCCAGAAAGTAATATTAGCACCCAGGGAGCTCCCAAGGACACAGAGGTTCATGAAACAGACTGAACTGTGATATTATATCTCCATCCCTATCTCACTGGAAGATTTCGATATCACAAAACCTGAAAGGGCACTTTTCTGTGGAAACAGAACAACTTTCTTCTTTCTCTTCTGAAATCATCCATCATTATGATTGCCTCTGGTCAGAACGTTCATCTATGTGTATCGACACTGAGTCCCACAGTCTCATTTCTTGTCATGCTAGTCAGCACGCTCTGAATGCTGCACTAGATTAGATCAAGGCTCAGAATGAATTGGTGGTATCTTTGTCCTTTAATATGGCTCAGTCCTGAACTATCCTTACTAAAAGCAATAATTTCTTTAAAAAATTACATTCTATGTTTTAGTTTTTCTCTTTTCTTTTCTTTTCTTTTTTTTCCTTTCTTTTTCTGGAGACAGGGATTTACCCAGGCCGGCCTTGAACTTGTGATCCTCCTGCCTCAGCCTTTTGAGTAGCTAGGATTACAGGTAGGTGCACCATGACTCCCTAGCTTGTTCTACATTTTAGAAGAGAAGCGTGTCCAGAGTTATGCAAGTTGATCTCAGAGGGCAGGCCATGCAAACTGCACGATCGGGTGCATACTGCTAAAGGAGGCTTTGGGGTTTCCTTTTCAGCATGGTTGCCATGGCTTCTGTGGTTGATATGTGTTCCTGAATGGTAAGTTTTTACACTGAATGTGGAGGACCCCTGGCTGGCCCTCTCCCTTTCTGGTGGCTGATAAGATGGTGTATAAAAGGGGAAGGATGATTTGGATGAGGCTTACCCATGAGAGCCTAAAAAAGGCCTGAGGCTTAAGAGAATAAAAGATAAGCCAGGGCCTAGGAGAAAGTATTTGTAAAGGCCACATCTGATAAATAACTTTTACCAAATATTCAATGAACTCTTAAAATTCAACAATAATAAAACAAACAACCCAATTTAAAAATGGGCTAAAAACTACAATAGATGCTTCACCAAAATAGATACCCTCAGATATTCTGATGACAAATAGGGACATGGAAAGCTATTCAACATCACATTGAGGGAAAGGAAAATGTAAACAACAATTAGGTATCACTGTGCAGCTATTAGAGTGGCTCAGATCCATAGCACTGACAACACCAAATGCTGGTGAGATTGTAGAGCATCCGGAAGTCTCACTCATTGCTGGTAGGAATGCAAACGGTGCAGCCACTGTGGAAGGCAGTCTGGCAGCTTCTTATAAAACTAAGTAGAGGTTTACCATAAAGCCAGAAACTAGACTCCTTATTTACCCAATATTTATCCAAAGGAGTTAAGAACATATGTCTACATAAAAAGCTACACACAGATGTTTATAGAAGCTTTACTCACAATTGCCAAAGCTTAGAAACAGCCATGAGTTTTTCAGCAGGTGAATACATGTGAAGTGTGATAAAAATACATGGTGTTTAAGTTTTAAAAATTTACCACTGTAAAAGACACATTACCATTAACACTGCTTAAAATATTTGCCTTTACTTCAAACACACTTATCCCATCATTCTTGTCGTTTTCAGATGCAGTTCTGGAAGTCCTCTGTTCTGTCTTTACGAGATGTGATTTAAAAAAAAAATGTCCTGAATGTTGCTGCTAAGTGCCATCCAGTGAGAAGGCAGGCTTATAGAAACATTATGATGTCTCCTAATCCATCTTAGTCACCAGGTCTGGCATTGTGTGACTTCTGTCTCTTCTTCGAAGTCAAAATGACTATGAAAGGTAAAGGTTTTGAATCGATTCGGAACATTGAGGCAGCCACGGGTGCCACTCTCATGAAAAAGGACTTTCCAAACTGCTTCAGAAAGCAGAACTGTGGGAGGTGTTCAAAGTGAGGGGGCAGAATTTTGAGGGGGATTAATGGTAATGGTTTTTTTTTCTAAACATTACCATTACACATTTAAAAAATTTAACTCTTCTCTGTATTTTTTCTATCATGCCTGTATACTGTGGTAGACAATGGATATAGTAGGTAGTGACAAAAAGAAATGAGCTATCAAGTCATGGAAAGACACAGCAGAAACCTAAATGCATATTACTAAGTAAAAGAAACCAATGTGAATAGACTAAATACTGTATGATTCCAAATATATGGCATTTTGGAAAAGTGAAGAGTGAAAAGATCAGTGGTTGTTAGAGGGTGGTGGGGATGGAAGGATAAACGGGCAGAGTACAGAAGATTTTTAGGGCAGCAAAACTACTTTATATGATATGGCAATGGTAGGTAGATATCGTCACACATTTGTCAGGACTCACAGAATACACAACACCATGAGTGAACCTTAATGCTGACTACGGTCTTTGGGTGAATGTGTTGTGTCAGTTCAGTACAAATTCATCAATCACAACAAACATCCTCTCCCTTCCTGTGGATGTTGATAACGGAGGGAGGAGGTCACATATGTGGGGCGCAGAGGGTACATGAGGAATCTCTGTAATGTCCTCTCAACTTGCTGTGAACCTAAAAATGCTCTTCTTAAAAAGTCTGTATTTTCAAAAAGGCCCAAAGCTTTTCCATGTACCATTAATCCACAAAGCCTCCACATGCAAAGCAAAGGCCTGTCTCCCTGCCTCTCTGCTGTCTCCTCAGGCTGCCTTTTGGACAGCTGTCTCCTTCAAGGCTGCCCCCAGCATTTATATTTTAAGTTTATTTCACTTGCAAAAAAAGAAAAAAAAAAGATGGAGGTGGAGGCTTGTGGGAGAAAGGGTTTTCCCCACTAAAAAAATCAGCGATGCGAAAATAGAAACTTTCAGAGACACCTGGCAGAAGGAGTCCATTAATGGGCCAAGTAACCATCACTTAGTGCACATCCTAGAGTCCTTTCCTGGAGAGGCTTCTGAGCCTGGCCTGGCCTCTGCCTGGCACTCAACCAGAGCAGCCAATTACCCCAGGCCTGTGTTGGCCCTTATTCTGTAGAGGGCTCCCCAAGGCACAGTAATCGAATTAAATCACTGTCACTGCACTGACTTAAAAGGAGATGATGTGGTGTGTTAATGGACAAGCTTCACCACCAGGCATTTGAATCACAGCTTTGTTGCTTATTACCTATGTGATCCTGGGTGAGGAACTTGACCCAGAGGATTTCTGGGAATAATTAAAAAGACCACGTACACAATGCGCTTAGTGTCTGGTAGCTAATATCTAAAATACCATTGCTAAGGCTGCAACTTTTAGGATAGTGACACAATCTTACAGGTCTCTGAATGCAGTATAACTACTAGAATGCTACCCAAAGGTTGGACTTAAAAACCAGAATGAATTGGGAATTTTTATAAAATTAGAAATTTTAAAGAGTTTCTAACATTTAAAATAGGTTAGTTTATTTAACATTAATGCTTAGTGTGATTGAATGAGAAACATGTTCAGATAACTTGAGAGTGTTAAAAAGAGCTTCGGAAATCAACAGAAACAATGAGCAAATGATATGTCCCTTATAATCAGAAAGATGTTTATACTCTGTTAAGTTCATTTATGTAGCAGGCTCCCTGAAATCTCTTTTTCTCAGGCAGAGAGAATAAACCTAATTCTAAGAGCACAAACCCTGACAGAATTTACATTTTTAAGCAAGATAATGCACACTTTTCTTCCCAAAAACCTATTATATTGTTTAAAATGCATGGCATATGAATATTAAATCACAAGAACTATGCCAAGTAATACCACCAAATTGTCATGTAGATTTTCTTCCAAGGAACAGAACTAAAAATATACACAAATACACTCAAACTACCCAGGCTTCACTGAGTTCTTTTGGAATTTTTTAAAAATGTATTTTATATTTAACTCATATGCTTCTCATATGACTCCTTTTTATGGAAGTGCAAGCTCTGTTTCAGGCACTTGGAAGAAACTGGGTATACGAAGATAACGGAAGAGGAATATTTAATAGTTCCATTCCAAATCATGCTTGAAAACTGCAAAATCTTAGGACCAAGCCCTCCCCAAATAAGTCCTATTGGCAAAGAAAAAGGAAGGCAGGACTAAGTTAAGCAAAGTATACAATGAACACATTTTTATATATTTTGAAATAATGCATTGATTTTAGTGTCAATGCAAAATATTATTATCAAATAACCAAATTATAAAATAATTTTGACTTAAAGATTCAGCACCAAAGAACTAATTAGTGTCTACCTTACAATACTGGACTAAAAGTTGAAATTCAAGTTGGTGGGCAGCATTCATTCTAACAGGAGAGTGAAGAAAGTTAGAAATGGACTGTCCATTGCTGGAGGGACAAAAGGGAAAAGGAGGAAAATGTAGGTAGGAAAGCCTTTTCTCATCTTTTCAGAATGGAAATGGATGGTCAAGAACAGTCATTCCAAAAGCTGGTGGACCCCGGGATGCGGATTGAGAATGAGGCATAAATGGAGAGTCAGACAGGAGCAAGCATCACAATTCCCGACTCCCAGATGTCTGATTTAGACAGTCTGTGCCATTTGGATGGGCCAGCTTGTCCTTGCTCTGTGGTCTCTGCCACCTCTGCCCTGGACAGCTGGGTGTGCTCCAGACAACCAGTGCCCCTCCTTCCATCCTGTGCTTCTCTCTAGCTCTGAGGAAAAAACCAGTAAGAGGCTAAAAACATGCTGGAGGACAAAAATAGGAATGTGGTTTCTTGTGCATCTATTTATTCTGACTGGTTGATTGACTGAGATTATAATCATTTACTCCCTGCATGTACGACAACTAAACCACCTTCAGAGATACTAGAAAGACAAAGAATGACACTGTTATGACAATTCCTACTGGATGGTTGCAGCTGCTCAATCTGGGTTGTTGATCGAAGGGATGACAATATCTTGGCTCCATCAGAAATAGCCCAGGACTCCTTAGGAACAACATGAAGCAGCAGGCTGGGAACAGAGCAGTTTGAGAGGACTTCATTTCTGAAATTATTGGTTCCTTTTGCACTCTCCCTTCTCTGACATTAATCTCTACTAGTTTTCTAGCTTGTCCAAGTCTTTCTGGCTCAGTAGACCTTCAATAAAGGTTTTATAGAAAAGAAAATATGTAGCTTGGGTTTATCAAGAATTGTTGGAGGCCTAAAAATAAACAACTCTCTCCTGCTCAAAAGTGGTTGAATCAAATGAATGACTTTAGGAGTCAAAGCCAAGTCATTGGCCAATGACAGACACCTTAATTATAAGCAGCCATTATTTCTTCCATGTGAAGTAACAATTCTCCAGTGGCACAGTGGGAATTCTCTTAACTCTGCCTGAGAATGTTCGTAACCAAGGTAACCAGTCATCAGGATTAGACATCATTTAAGACATAGATTAAGGCATGGTTGCCTAAGACATAACAAAAAATATGTGTTGGCCCCTCTGTTGGTCTTCATTAATAATTCTTACTATTCTGTAAGTGTTATAACATTACTCAAGTAGCCTTAACAACCTTGGGTATTTTCTTTTAATTGTTTATACTTGTGAAGTTGTCTGAAGAACATTCACTTTAAAAAAATTCCTGGTTCAATGGAGATACTTTTTCCTACAGAAGTCCTCAGTCATTGTCATTTCTCCAGAACCACTAGATTCGGTTGTATGTTTAAACAAAATAATATTTATAAAATCCAAAATCCCCATAAAGGAGCCCCCCCGCAACAAGTCCTGAGAACACAGTGCCTTTTAGGAGACCCAGACAGATCAGACCCCTTGCTTGTTTCTTACCCAAGTCCCTCTTTCACACGTTTTATAGAACATAAACTATTACAATTAAAAAAAAAAAGAATAAGAATGTACTATTTGACCAGAAACCATAAGGCTTGTTCATGTAGAAATAATTTTGGAGACAACATCACAGCCTCAAAAGTCAATCTGGCTGCTGCTCTTCCTCAGGCGAAAATTAATTTCACCCGCTGGCTGGCAACTGAGCACGGGCAGACTCCCCACAGATGTTTTGCATGGCTGAGCACCAGACAGGGACAGAAAAAGCAGTGTAAACTTGTTGCAAATTAACACCACTCAGTTGACGACACACTTTTTGTTCCTTTCCTCTATGCCTACAGGTTTAGTGCTGGAGAAATAACGAAAATCAGAAGAGGCTGCCATTTTAACTCTTTGACAGGAGAGCAAAGATTTGACTTTTGGGTTCAGGACAATGAGCACACAGGCGCACACACACGCACACACGCACACACACGGAGAGGGAGGGGAGAGAATATGAATATGAATCTCCTTAAACTTGGCCAACCATGATCTTCCAAGAACCACTTAGGACTTCCTCGGAGTGACCAGGGCCATCTTCCCGGGGTCAAGACCTGGCTGCTGCCATAGACAGAGCTGCAGCCTTCTTGTTCCCACAGCCCTGAGATCTCGCGTTCTGTGAGCCGATCGCACCAAGGGGAAGAAAGCAAGCTGCTAGAATGGAGGCAGAACACCGCAAACAAAGAACAGGGCCTGATTTCTACTCATGGAAATTCTTTAAAACCTAAAAAACAAATTTTGAGGTCTTCTGAAGGAAAACTACACCAGTCCTTTCAAAAGTATACAAAAATGTATTTTCTCCTCTCAGCTTGACTGGTAATGATAGGACAGAATTTATATATCAGCAGATGTGTGGAGTTTCAGCAAACCACAAAGCCTGACAAATAATTAAAGCACCATTGTTTTTCAAAACAAGCCAGGAGCCCTCATTACCTTGGGGCACAATACTGTCTGCTTAAGGCACAGGTCTAGCTACCTCAGGGTTAGAGAATAATTCAAAGACAGCTGGCTGCTAGCGCCACTTGCAGTCCAAATCAAGAGACAGGAAAGAAAAAGCGTCTCTGGGCACAGGTGGCCCATAAATGCACTTTTTTTTTTTTTTTTTAGAGTTGAAGGATTTTATTAAGCCCCTTAAGTATACTTAATATATATAATGAATATATATATTCATATTCAAATGCCTCTACCTTTTGGAAGATTCTCAGTAGATCCTTGACTGCTTATGGAGCTACTAATTCCCAGAGCCAGAGGAAGGCCTCACTATCAGCTGTGACGTATGTACATGATAAAGCAGATGGCATTTTGGCCTCAGGAAAAAGTCACAATATCAATGGTGAGTTTTTTTGTGCTCAAGCAGTACTGTAAATTATCCTATGGGTTCTATAAACATACGATACATACTGGTTATAAAATGGGTTTCTCCTATAAAGCATTTGAAGACATTTTTACTGCACCATTAATTTGGTATGGAGTTAAGATGCTCCTCAAATATTAAGTAATTCACAATTAACTAAACAATTTTATTTGTGCTCTAGATATTTATAAGGGGTTTTTTGGGGAGAGATTGAAGAGATTTTGGTTAGTTTTAAAACAAAAAGCAAACACCAGGAATCTGTGGTTACACCTTGATTGAGTCTGACCTGAGGTCGATGTTGACTCTGGCAGGGGTCAGTGTGGGGTTCCAGATCTAACCTCACCCCAAGCAGCCTGATGCAGAAGGATGTGGGCTGTGTGTGAGCGCAGTTAGAGCCTTGGTGGTAGAAGACGATGCCACAGAAGTGAACACTCCACAACCCGGTACATGGACTGAACCTAAACACCTCCGGGAAAGATGCTTACTAAGAGAAAGGGCTCAGGCTGGATTTTCCCATCTTAGTTTCTTTTTCCCTAAACGGCCTGATCCCTGCCCCGAACCCTGTACCGAGAACAGGTCCTTTTGTTCCACAGTGGAAACCATGACAGCGACTTACCGGATACAGGCTGCTGGTCACCGGACGGGCTCCCAGATCCGGGGCCTCCCCTGGAGGAGCCTGGAAGCCGCGCCTCGTCCCCATCCTGGGGGGCGTCGCCGCCCTCTGCCCTGCCGGCTACGTCCTCAGCGGGGAGGCCCATGTCACAGGCACACTGGGGCAAGTGTCCACATTTCAGGGAACTCATGGGGGTGTCATGGTCCTCCCCAGGCGGGCTCCCGCAGCCGGCGCAGGTCTCTGCCCAGCGCGGGCCACCGCCATCTCCCACCTCTTTCTGTGAATATTTTCCAGGGGACCCAGGAATCCACTCAGTCCTATTCGGGGGCTTCGTGAAGTTGCAGCTTTCTGAATCCACTACGCTCTCAGTTCCTGTGAAGCACTGGCTTAAACTGTCATTCTCCCCCACCTCCAGGGGCTCGGAGAAAGGGGGTGCGGACTTGCTTCCAGGCTGGGTCCGGAAGAGGGAGCCGTCTGGGGACTGCGAGGCCCTGTCCATGTACTCGTCTTCCGTGGGAATCTGCCTGAAGGGGTCCCCCTCGATCTCCGCCAAAGAGAAAGTCCCGGCTGCTTCACCCGGTGCACAGGGCCCAGCTCCTGCACATGCGCCCCTGAAGACCCCGGCACCATCCGGACAGCACATATCTTGTGGAATCATCTTCTCCTCCAGCGTCAGCAGTAAAACACCTTCACACGCTTCGTGCTGAGGGGAGGCTGCCAAGTGAACACTGGTACGGCTATCACCCAAGGACTCCTGCAGATATAAATTCAGAAGGCAGAGGCATCAATATCCAGAGCTATTAGGCTACGTTCCGCCAACCACTGCTAAAAACAGAGTGTATCCTAATTATTTCCACCATAATATGGATAGATGGCACATTCACCACAGCACATTATTTGTTCCTTTTGTTGTGTCAGGGATATAGCTTATTGACACAGTTCCTACCTGACAAGTGCAAGGTTGTGGGTTGGACACCCGGTTTAAAAAAAATTAATTAATTTAAACTGTATTTGTTCTATTTAAAATTACAGAGTGCAGGAGAGCCCTAACATGGAATACAACCAGAAATTAATCAATCTTAATGCATTTCAAAGGAATAGCATAGTCACTCCTGTGCAAGGAAAGCACAATATGTTTTTTGTGTTGTGTTTAGTTTAGTTTTGTTTTGAGTCAGGGTCTCACCATATAGTTCAGGCTGGCTTTGAACTCACTATGCAGCCTAGCCTGTCCTCGAACTCCCAGCAATCCTCCTGCCTCAGCCTCTCGCGTGCTGGGATTATAGGAGTGCGCCACCACACCTGGCTGAGCACAACATTTTTGACCATATGCTATTCATCTAAATAGATAACAATATTATCATAAAACAAAACTGTAACTACTAAACTCGAGTTAGTAGCTCTGTGTTTTCTGTGGTAAGGTTTAGTAATTCTGAAACTACTTTCTGTGTATTCTATAACTGACCAAATGAGTAAACACACTGAAAGTAAGAGGAGCCAGATGTCGTATCACTAGAGAAAAGAAAAGATTCAAATACAAAAAAAGGGAAAGATGAGAATGAATTCTTTAGTGTTGGGACTGGAAATACAGAATTCAGTATGATCTTACAGCAGATATCTAAGAAAATAAATTTAAAAGACAAAATAGAATTGATCGAATTTTAGTATCAAATGTGAATTAGAAAATAGTATTGTACTATTATAAGTTGTTAAATTTCTTGATTTTGACAAATGTACTATGGTCATATATGAGACTGTCCTTTTTCTTAAGAAATATACACTGAGGTATTTAAAGATACAGGAATACACCATCTCCATTCACTTTAAAATGATTCAAGAAAAATACGCATATTCATATACTAAGAGAGAGAAAGCAAAAAGTAAAGCGATGTGAAAATAAATTAATGACTGGTGACAGGGGTGAGAGAATATGGCAGTTTCACTATTTTTTGCTATAATTTTGAAAGTATGTCAAAATAAAGTTACCAAAATAACTGTAAGAACAAAGGAGAGTTGTAGCTTATTCCCCCTAGGACTCTGTACTAGGCAATCAAGATTGGTACTAAAAAAATAACGTGTAGTGGGACAGCAGAAGAAGAATGAGGGCAGTGGTGGAGAGCTTGCCTAGCATGTGTGAGGGCCTGGGTTTGATCCCAGCAAAACAAACAAACATAGGATAGAACAACAATAAAAAACCAGGCATTTAGAATGAGCACTGACTTGGACCCTGGGTGATTCAGCAAGAAACATCCTTGGATCTGAGGTTGGGCACCAGAAGTGGGGGTGCCTCTTAAGCGATGGGGCTCAAGAGTTGAGTACTCACAGTCACATCAGGCTAATTTTTGAAAGCACGTAAAGAAGGCACTAAAGACTTTTAACTTTACCTTATTTCCACTTAGGCGACTGCAAGCATCATTGACCCAGTGCCACAAATTCGCTAAAAAAACAAAGCAAGGATAAGGGCTCCATATTATACTTCCCAGGTTCTTTTTTTTAAATAGATTTTTGTACATTTCCTACTTCTTTTTTTTTTACATATTTTGCATAATGAAGTTATACAACATGATGGTATAGGACCAATATGGGTAAAATAAGACAGTTACTATAGTAAATTAAATTATTCATTGCATCGCATAGTTACCCATGTGTGTGCATGTGTGTGTGTATGTGTCAAGAAGAGCTAAATTCAGTTTATTTAGTAGAAAAACCTGAATACAATAGTAATCTCCAAACTTGTGTTCCTGTATGCATGCTACTTTGTGTCCTTTGACCTACATTTCCCCCTTTCCTCTCCTCTTGCCCCTTTAACCACTGTTTTACTCTCCACCTTTGTATATTTGACTTTCTAATTTTTTTAATGATGCCACATGTGAGAACAACTTATTTTTCTGTGTCAGGCTCAGATTCTTGAACACTGTGTTAGTTCTTGAACACTATACTATTTTAAACATATTCTAGTGCTAGTGCCAGTGAGCCTGGAAGTAAATTTAAAAACAAATCAAAAGGGACTGAGGGCGTAGCTCATTGCAGACTGCTTGGCTGGCATGCGTGAGGTCCCAGGTTCATCACCAGCATAAATAAATAAATAAATAAATAAATACACTGATTTAAAGACCATGAAAACACAGGCAAGATAGAGAGATAGAGACAGAGATAGAAATAGAGATTGTAATCTAGTATGGCCAATATACCTAAAAGTGTACTTTCATTTAGTATAATTGCCTTATGTGCTTTATGTGTTTTTTTCCCCTACTAGTCTGACTGTTAATCTGTGTTAACCTGCGAAGGATTTATAAAATAGATAAATGAATCTGATGCTGGCAAAAATTAAAAAAAAGGAAAAAAATTAAATGGGGATGAAGGGGAAGGGGAAAAAATAATTGGGATGTGTTATATACATGTACCAGCTCCCCACAATACATATTAAATAAAGACCATGAAGTCATCTAACTCCTATCAAAAACAGAACTTCTTGTTCTATATAATGGAAACCATGGCCCACGAATGTTTCATGAAATACCTGTGTTCTCGTCTGAGGTTCTAAGAGCTGCTTTTAGACTACAGACAATTGCAATAGTCTTGCACTCACATTCCCTCGGCAATTTTTCTCCAACTTTGAGAGACCAAGTTAGGCATATTAGGGGACAAAGAACATGTGTGTAGGTGACTGATTTTCCAGAAAACTGGTTATTATGGTTTAGATGTAAAATATCCCCCAAAGTCTCGTGTTCAGAGGCGGAACTTTTTGGAAGGTGATTGCATCATGGGGCAACATAGTCAGAAAAGACTCAATCCACTGGTAAGTTCATAGATGAATGCACTGTTAAAAGTTGGGACCTGGTTGGAAGAAATGGATGACTGGGAATGTGACCTGAAAGGATGTATTCTTGTGTCTAGCTCCTCCCTTGTCTCTCTTTCTCTGCTTACTGGTTGCTGAGATATGAGTAGCTGCCAAGAAATGAGTAGTTTTCCTCCACTCTGACCTTCCACCATGATATATCTCTCTTGAACTCATCCAACTGAATATGGACTGAATCCCCTGAATTGTGAGCCAAAAATCTTTCCTCCTTTCAATTGTGGGTATTGGGTATTTTGTCCCAGAGATGATAAAGTAACTAAACACTAGCTCAGACATATGTACAATAAAAGTGAGGTGCAGTTTGGCATAGTAGTGCATGCCTGTAATCCTGGCACACTGGGAGACTGAAGCAGGAGGATCTCAAGTTCAAGCTCAGCCTGAGAAACTTAGCAATTTAGTGAAACCCTGTCTCAAATTTTTAAAAAAGGGATTGGGGATGTATGTCAGTACAAAGTCTCTGGGTTCTCCTCAGTACTGCTTAAGAAAAAAAAAAGTGAAATACAAGCTGGAGAGCTAAAGGTCAGACCCACTGAGTTCCAGCACCAAATCTTTTTGACTATGATTTTTTGCTTCTAAGAAGACTATGTTTTGTGGTATATACAAAAGATAACTCCATAACTTCCATAAAATAGAGGTGATGAAATCTAAAAAGTCAAATCTCTGAATTTTAAAATGAATTTGTTTAATGCAAAGATAAAATTTTAACCCACTTCTAATGAATATTCAATGTTGTATTCACTATTAAGACTAAATTTAGGATTTGTCATTTCTTCACTGGAAGATAATCACAGATAATAATAGAAAATGATCTCTCTCACCCACTGAGCTCTCAAATGTGCTGGGCACAGTGCTCACTGGATGATACATATAATATCTGGAGTATAGCCTCTGCTATGTGATCTTGTACAGTTTAACCTCTCTGAGCCTCAGTTTCCTCATCAGAAAATGGGGGAAAAAGCAGTACCTCATGGTGCTATAGTGAAAATTTGTTTAGAACATATAAATTTATATATCCATGGTGTTACATGCTAACTATCCAAATATGTCAGTTATTGCTATCATCATCATCTTCTTCTTGTTTTCCTATAATTCTAAAATTTATTGAAATACAATTACCCCTCATCAAAAGACAGTTGCAGTTCTTTCCTTATAGGAATCAGTACTACATGAGTACAAATGATACTAAAAATAATACTTATGCCCAGAGGTGATATCCATTCATCAACCCTCCTTGGATAATTACAGCATCCTTACTAACCGGTGTACCTGCACCTCTGGTAGCAGCCCCCTAATTTGTTTCCTATGCTATAACCGAAGGGCTGTTCTTGCCTCCCTTGGCTAAGAATAAGGAGTCAACCCCCTAAAAGGCCTGCGGGGTGGTGTCAGCTGACTTATCTTGCTATGGTTCTGCTGCTTTGCCCTCCAGCTGCATGAGCCTCTTTTAATCTCCCAGCTTGCTATGTCCACCAGTGTGCAATTCTCTCAGTGCATGATATTGCAACTCACCTTGGTTCCCCATGGGCTGGTTAGAAAGTTCCAGCTGGTCTGTCAGAGCTTAGCTCACCTCTTTTCTCCCCTGGGAAGAGCCCGCTGACCCAAGGCTGGGAAGACCCTTTAGCATCTGCTACCCAGCACTGGGCGTCTACCTTTGCATCCTCAGCTGCCCTTTGGAAACCTGACACTTCCCTTGCCCACTAAGATGACTCCTCCAGGAAAGTCCTGGCTGTGCCTCTGTGGCTCAGTATTGAAGCTCCAGACCAGTCCTGTCCCAGATGATCAATAAACATGTGTGGATGAAAAGAAAGCTAGTAGTCATAATTCCCAATCAAGTAATTAATGGGCTTACTGGGTTTTTTTATAAGATATGGCAGTAAAATATTATTAAATAGAAACAACAAAAGAACAAAACATGAGAAAGTTTGTCTCCTATTAGCATGACTGGTTAAGTGACCTTCACCATATGAACATATATTATCTAAATCTTGGGTCATAATGTTGTTAGACAAGTAAAAGGCCACCCTGGGAAGCATTTGTGCTGTATCATCTATGACACATTTTGAACTACACCATTTTCTTTGTTAATTCTGTCAGCAATGAATGGATCCATTTAAAAAAAAAAAAGTAGTCCTGGCTCAAACACTGCTCTCACTTAACCATTGCACCTTCAATTACCATGTTTTTCTTTAATTATCTTTTATTGCTCAGGACATTAGTCAACATAATGTTAATAGGAATATCAAGATAGAGGCCAGGGATTTAGCTCAGTGGCTCAGGTGCTTGCCTGGTTGCCTGGTAAGCACAAGGTCATGAGTTTGATCCCCGGTACCAAAAAAAAAAAAAAAAAAAAAAAAAGGAATATCAGGATACACATAGAGCTCCATGATGTCCTGGATGTGATGTGGGAGAACTGACCAAATCACAGCAGAGCAGAGGTGGGTGAAAGAGACAGGTGAGTAACTGCAAATGGAAAAGGATGGCAAAATGACAGGTGCTTCAGAAAAGAATGATCTGAGCATGAAAGGATTAAGAAATACCTCTATAAAGCTGAATGAAGTCTTGAATCCTTTCACAAAAATTATACTTCTTTAGCTTTGTAGTATAAAAGTCAAACATGGTGTGATATTTAAAGACACTATCAAAAGCAACATTTGATTATCCATTCAAGAATGAGCACCTAAATTCGACTTCACATAAGATAACTTATAATTTTAGATTCACATTTGAAGATAACACCCCAATCAAAACCTCCTTGATTCTTATCTGAACATTCTGTGTCTGAAATGCATACATTAAAAATTTATATATTCAAGGATAAATGCAACCCCCTGAATATCTGATGTTATGCAATCTATACAACTGATACACAGAGCTTACAAGTCAACAGTTTCCCCAAATGCTAAAATGGGTGCAAAGTTGCCTTTTGGTTTTGTTTGTTTGCTAGAGAATGATGGATTAGACACAGAGGGTGTTTTTCCCTTTAAAGTGCAACCACCTTTATTTGGACGGGATTCTATATACAGTGGACAATCTATTCATCTTCCAAAACGTTATCACACCTACTTTTCAAGATTAATTTTCAAACACCACGACAGACACAGTACCTGTTACTGCCTTCCCCCTTTTCCTATAGTAAACACCGAAGATGACAGCAGCCACTAATGCCACAAACATGAAGAGAAGCAGGATGACCAAACTGGGCAAATAAATCCGGGGGTCTGTGTTGGAAGAAAATGAAAAATATAATGTTAAACGTAATTTAATTTTTTGAAATTAAAAAACAAACCCTAGAAATCCAACCTCAGAGTCCAGGATGTGGGTCTGGACTAACAGAAGCAGGGCGCTCTCAGTGCCTCACTGGGCAATTTTTGGAGAGCTCACACTGCCACGCCCAGCACTACTCAGCCTGGCTGCATCTGTGTGCGATCAGTCCAGGGTCATCACCACGGCTCTGCTTCTTAACAACTCTCACCTCACGCACCACACCGTGCATCCTGCTCCCTCCCTCCTTTTGCCTGCAGGCACAAGGTAATGTCCATCACATTTGTCCAAATACCAGCATGGTGCCAGCATTTCACTGGCCGGGAGAAGAACCGCTGCCACCCTGGGAAGTATTTCTGCTCTTCCAGCTGTGATGCAATGTGGACTCCATCACTTTCTTCACCGCTCCTCAGTCACTTCCTTGTTAGAACCTTTGTATTACAAATCCTTCGTTTCTAGACTCCCACCTTTCCTTTCCTTCTCGCTCTCTTTTTAAAAATATCCTTTGCTTCCTTCGTTGTTTTTCGTGCTGTTTTTCAGGCATTTTTCATCTTCCAAATGGTCTTTCAAAAACTCTGCTCTGATTGTGTAACTTCATATCCACATGCTTTAATGTATTTTTGTTTCTCAAAGTGTCAAGTTTAAACCCTTGACCTGCTGACCCTATTGTTCTGTGACTGTGTTCTCTCGCCTCAGTAGAAAGGTATTCCTGCTACTTCAATTATTTTCTTACAGTATCCACACCCACTTCCACAGTGATCTACTCACTTGAAGTAACCATCCTCCTTCATTAACCAGCAACTTTCTGTCCATTTTTGAAATTGTGCAGAAGATTAGTTTGATTTCTGAATGTTCTATGAATCATGACAGCTAGGTTCTAACAAGTTGCTTTCTCTGGTTCATGACCAAATCTCCTCACAAACACTTCACTGTGACTACAACCATCCTATTGTGTCTGAGAATTTTCACTTATGTTTACATTTTGTTTTCTTTCTGTGTATAAATATATCATTAGTTGTCTCCAATCCAGTGTAAAAAGTTATCAAGTACTCTAGACTGCACAAGTCCTTGGGTTCAAGATCTAGCACTACTTTTTAAAAAATTGAATAAATAATGTATCTAGAGTTAAAATGCTGATAAAAATGGAATACTGAGCTGACCATGGATAGGATGAAAAGAAAAGGGACAGATGAACCCGTGCAGACACAGTATGCGACTCCTGAGACAGCCAGATAGCTGACCGTACTGGGCACATCTACCATCCAACAGGCTTGGGTCAAGCGTACCCCGTGGCAGTTTCCTAGATGGCAGAGAAGAACTGCAAACCACGTCTGATTTCTCTGTCCCATGATGTTCTTCTTTCTTCCCCAGAACAGTACAGCTGTAGAGGGAAGAATAGTTCAGTGCTTTGGTTTAATATCCTCGTTTTAAAAACAAAAACTAAAAATATTCTACTATACTATGGATAGGTTGCCAGGTCCTTCAGGAAGGGAACCCATGTCTTCTTGGACATCTGAATCTACAGGGGATTGGAACATCACAAAAGCGGATGAAGTTGTTAGGAAACACTGTAAGAACTGCTGAAAGCATGGTAAACGAGAGCATAAAGAAGATTCCAAATGCTTCAATTGCCACAGTTAAAGGGTGAACTTTTGATGAATCCTTTCTTGAAGTTGAAAAATACAGAATATGCTTTCAACATAAAACTTAGATACATGAATCAGAAAATTAGCATTTAATAAGAATATATTGGGAATTGAAAGAATCATTATATGGGAATTTCACCATAGATAAACTCATGTAAGTGTGTCATAGCATAAACAGGTTAATTATCCCTAATCTAGAAGACTAATACACAAAATGCTTCAGAATATGAAACTTTTTGAGTACCAACGTGACTCCACAACTAGAAAACTTGACACTACAAAAATTTTTTACTCACAAATGTAATTTAAAATAACATATAAAATTACCTTCGTGCTATGTGCATATGAATACATGCTATGTGTATATGAATATTTACAGGTATATGTATATGTATATGAAACAAAATGAATTCTGTGCTTAAACTTGGGTCTCCTTCTATCTCATTACATATATGAAAATATTGCAAAATCTGAAAAAATTTTGAAACCTGAAACATTTTTGGTCTCAAGCATTTTGAATAAGAGACAATTAACCTTTATATGAGATTGTTCATTGCAAAATTATGCATTACTGCAAGAGATGGGGGACAATCTAAATGATTATCAAGAATTTATTAAATAAATTGTAGTGCATTTCTACAACGAAATTTTATGTTGCTTAAAAAAGTCACAAAGATCCAGAAGGCATCAACATACAAGAAGCTTCTGTGTGCACAGACACAGTCCAGACTCACAAACTCTGGGTGAATAAAACAGTGACACTGGGAAAGGAGGAAAAGTGGGAATGATAAGTGAATGATAGTAAATGTCATAAATTGGGCTGGGGGTGTAACTCGGTGGTGGGATACTTGCCTCCTGGATTCTGATCCCCAGCATCACCAAAAACAAATCATAAGTCATTTTCAACCAAATAAGGTTAGAAAAAAATAAAAGAAGATATACAACCTTAAAAACCAGACTATTGAATTTTTATTGTTGTTGTTGCAGTTGTTTCGACACAGGATCTCGCTGTGCAGTCCAGGCTGGCCTTGAGCTCACCTTGTAGCCCAGCCTGGTCTTGAACTAGCAACAATCCTCCTGCCTCAGCCTCCCAAGTGCTGGTAGACTGCTGAATTTAGTAAGTAACACAAAGTTCCTGTCACACATCAGATTGAAGAACTGGGTTGACTAGTTTACTTTTCCCACACTGAATCAATAGATGTTTTTGTAAGAGGAAGCCTAACCCAATGGAATCAGCTTGTTTTCAACCCAGGTGAGACAGCGGAGGTTGAGCTGCTTAAAGAACAACCTACTCTGTTGGCTCCTTTATTGTTACTTACTTGGTCCAGGGTTTGCATTTGTCAGTGGAAGAAAAGGCATCTGAGAAGTAGCCTGCAAGGCAGGGCTTGCACACCGTGTCCATGTTGAGCTGCACTGTCAAAAAGACAACAGACAGACAGACAAACAAACACAACCAAGGACACTTAGAGATCGGCTGGGATGATACTCCACAGGTGCTGCCCCTCTCTGCTTCTGGTCCCCATCCCTCCCCACCGGTGGCCTCCACTCCCAAGCTACGGCCTAGCAAGCACTTCTGATGTTCACAGTGAGTAAAAGAATCACATTCAGAAAGGTAGTTGGCTCCATGTCAGGCCACTACCACCAGGATCTGACACCCAGGTCCAGGCCAGCTCTGGTCCTGACTCTGCTGCTCAGAACCAGTCAGAGAGGTACCTGTTTCTTGATCTGGCAATGCGATTTGCCTTGAAATTACATTAACAAAAGTCAATTAATACTGAATAACTTGCATCAAATCAAACAGCTTTCTAAAAGATGAACACAATCTAGAAGATTCTGAGAAGGCTTCAAAAACAAAGAGGATTTCCAAGGGGCCACCAGGCACATAAAGAATTAAGGGCATTCATTGCCATACATTTGACCTCAAAGCAACTTTGGTAACACTGACCCACTAGAAGCATCTTGCAGGCTTTTCTCCCTTCCTCCCTTTTACAATCATGTTTCCACCAACTAAAAAGGAGGCACACTTCCTACACACCCCAAATCCTGCTATGGTGCCAAACAGAATGACAGTGGAGATGCCGGTGATGTCGAAGTTCCTGCATTCACAGCACCCCAGTTTAGCTTCTGAACCCTTTCCCTATCTAAGGTCAAAGATATGCCATAAAAAGAGGACACCCGGGACCAGATTGAGCTGTTCAGAGTCCAAATGTACTGTGAAGCTGGGCAGGAGTGAAATTCTCACCCCTCCATCTGAAGCCCTCAGTCATCTACTTATTAGCGAAGAACGCATATCCTCAAAGGTACAAAGCAAGGAAAGTTTCTACCAGAAACCCTGAGGGCAGCAGCCCCTTGTTTCAAACAAATGAGAAACTTGTGGAAAGGCTCTGCACTTTGTCTGTCTTAGAATCAGAATTCGGGGCAGCTGGCTGTGACAGAGAGGTTTAATAATTTAAAAACCAAGACAGACTTTTCCATAAGAAAGCACATCTGCGTCAGTCAACGCATAGGACAGATAATAATGATTGACTATGCTGATTAGCTTCTGTGACATATGTTTTCCTCCACATGAATTGAAGTTGATTCTAACTCTGTCCAACTATTTTGGCTTAAAACAAAGTGTCTCTAAGTGAAAGATTAACAGGCATAAATACTCACTTGTTACACCTTGAAAACACTGTTTTGCTATACTTCCTAGAAATAAGGAAAGCAAATGACTCTAAGAAATACTTCTGTCAAATAGAGAGGATTTTAGGCAGCTAAGTTAGATAGAAATTAAAAGTCAAGAGAGGGGCCAGATCCTAGAGGGAGTCAATGGACAAGATGAGACACATCAAAACTGTGCCTAGAGAAGACATGGCGGAGATCCAGGCCTGAAATCTCCCTACAGATAGACAGCAGCTTGAGATTGTACTGGGCTCAGCACTACCCAGTCCAGCAAGCCTAGCTAAGGCGTCAGATGTGCAAGTGTGTGACCAGAACACCCTGATCCTTATTCCCATCCCTTTCCCAGAATGCCTTTGATTTTTCTACCTCAGAAGCTACAGATAAGCTAAAGTTAGTGATGCACATTGAATACCCTTCCTATGCACCTAACTTCTCTATTGAATCATTGTTTGCTAAGTGACTATACTTGTATTCCTACAGGTTGATCATAGCTTGATCCATAGTTACCCAAGTTGTAATTTTGCTGTATCCTTGACAAACCAGTCTCGGGGGCCACCCACTCAGAACTCCTCCTGTCTCTCAGGAGCTTTCTCTTGATAAACTTGTCCTATTCTTAACCTCCCTTGCCCTTTGGTTTTCAAGAAACATAAACTCAGAGGGTGCACAAGTGAAAATCTGACATTTAACAGGTTGGGAGTCACTTCCCCATAACACAAAGATTTCTATTTCTTTACTTAAAACAAAACTGAAAGGCACAACTGAGTTATCAAATGACAGATCATGAAAAATAACTTCTGATGTCACATCACTATGTGATTATGGACACAAAACTCAGACAGTACTGAAATAACTGGGGGACACCCTAATAACAGATTTCTCTTAGCGCTTATATATATGACAGCAAAAAGAGGAAAAAAGAACTGATATTGAATCCTGTTGCATTTAAGCAATAAGCAGCATTCAACCATGAACATATAATAGGAAAAATTCCCCTCATTATGAAGTTTACAAACATTTACTTTTAGGGTTGTAATATAGCAAAGTATATTCATCTGTGACAAACTCAGTCCAGAAAAAAAATGTTTTTAACCCTGAGAAACTTGTCACAGTAAAATTTTTAAAACTGAGATTACTAAGGGCCAAGGATTTAGCTCAGCAGTGTAAACACCTGCCTGGCAAGTGCAAGGTCATGAGTTTGATCCCTGGTACCAAAAAACAAACAAACGGAAAACCCTGAGACTTTACATAGGTGCCTTTTTTTACATAAAAGAATAGGATAAGGTGAACCCCCCCAAGCATACACGTATTTTGGGATAAAATTTTGTGGGCATGATGGAGTGATACAAATTAAAAGGAGAGAAAGAAACTCCAGAGTTCCTGAGTGAAAAGTGATTAGTACATTTTAAAATGGGTGGTGCTGGGTATCAAATTGCTATCGCGTTTAGAGTCCAATGACTATTTTTAAATGTGTTAACTGCAGTTATAATTCCCTGGTAACTAAGCCCTTAGCAACTCTTTAAATTGGTAATAAAAAAAACCGTCGATGTCAACTGAGATGCAGTGTTTTTTTTTTTCCAGAGGGCGCACAATGAGAGACAGAGAGAGAGACAGAGAGAGAGAGAGAGAGAGAGGGAGAGTGCTGGGAGTGGTGATGCAGCCCTGTAATCTAAGCACTGGAGAGACTGAGGCAGAAAGATTGAAAAGTCAGGAGTGGCCTGAGCTACCTGGGCAGCAAGGCAGGCCTGGACTATGGACACAGTAAGACTGTCCAAACAAAACAACACAAAACCCGGCAGGGTCCCCGTGCTCCCGAGCAGCCCAGGGTTTACTGCTGCTGGCGCGGCCCGAGTGCCCCAGCAGTGACGAGGGAACGCAGGTGCACAGCTCACACTCCCTTCAAAGAACCGGGGCCAGGGATTCCTCCTCAGATCTCGCCTGCACCCATCTCTTGTGAAAAATCACAGGTCTCCACCCCTAGACTCCGCTACTGTCATCTGGCTCCCTGGAGCACTAAGGATCCCCAGGACCTTCACCCTGAGCTGCAACCTCAGCACCTCCTCCTCCGGTTTTTGAAACAAGGTGTCACTACGCTGCTGTATTGCCCAGGCTGGGCTTCAGCCTGCCGTCCTCCCGCTCCACCCTCCCAGTGCGCTAGGGTCACAACGGGGCCACCACGGCCTGTTTAACGATGCCATAAGTAAAAACTGCCTGGAGTTTCACTGTGCCCTGATTTCCCACTGTGGGAGCGGTCTGGAGCACACGGGCGTGCGCACACACGCACACGCACACACACACACGCAGACACACAACCGTACAGGGGTGCTGGGCGCCGAAGCCAGGCGCGCACTCCGAGTTGCGTCGGCAGCACTCGCAGTCCTGGCTCCAGTGGTACCCAGCCGTGCAGGCGCAGCGCCGCGGGGCCGTGCGGTTGCCAGGATCCACCGCCACCAGGGCCTTGCCTGCAGGAGACATAACACAGGTCAGTGGCCACCAAGAGGGAGAAAGCACAGACACACTGGCCACCGCGTGCAGCTGTGCAGGACACAGGAGACGGGCTGGCCTGCAGAATGACTCATTCAGGACGCTTGCTTTACGGAACTCCTCAGTTCCTCCTGGCTCTTCCTGTGTTAGCACAAAAACACCAGCGATTTCTTTTTTTTCTCTAAGAGTTTTGAGTTTTGTAAGCATTACAAAAATTTAATTTTCGTGCTAGCAGGAAGGTTAAGGACTGAGGGATGTGTGATCCCTATTTTAGTAAATGCAAACTAGTCAAAAAGACTATACTACTAAATGCATTAACTGGTGAGAAAGAACAGTTGATACACATATGATTAGACCAATTTTACATGTCTATCTGTCAATCTGAGCAACCCCTTTGAAGGTAACGATATATAATGTTACAACCACTGTCAAATTCCAATCATCTCATATTGTAAACCTGTAATGTTACAGTATCAGATATGTTGTTGTTTGTTGGTCCCTTTAGTTTTTTGTTTCTCTTTTCTGTGACCATTCTTTTATTCTTTATTGGTTTTATTCTGAACTATTTTGTTTGATTATATTAGGCCTGATGATATGGGCAGTTATTTTAATGACAACAAGAGGTATTCTAAGGGGAAAGGAGGAAGGAAGGAAGGGAAAAGGAAAAAGACATAAATTTATAAATAGGTATACACAGGACAGTTAAAATGACTATATTACTAAATACGTTAGCTATTGAAAAAGAACAGTTAATACTCATGATTAGATCAGTTTTACATGTCTATATCTGTTCATCTGAACAACCCCTTTGAAGGTAACGACATGCAGTATTGCAACTACTGTCAAATTTCAACCATCTCACTGTGTAAACCTATAATGTTATCATATCGGATTTGTTGTTGTTGTTTGTCTTTTTGCTTTTTGTTTCTCTCTTCTGTGTCCATTTTCTTTTAAATAAAAAAAAAAAAAACCTGCACAGCTTCTTAAATTTTACTAAATTTAAACGTCACCGGTATTAACACTGAGGCTTCTTTAGACCTGAGACAAGAGGGCTTCTGGCGATGTGGACTCATCTTGACATCCTGAGGGGTCTCACCAGTCAGGTAAGTAACGAAAGCATAGAGGCGGACAGAGAGAATCTGTCTCTCCTCCAAATAGTTAGGACATCATATTTTTCTCTTTTATCATAAGACACAGCAAAATGCTTGTCTTCTTACTTCAAATCTGACCCCTTTCAGTTTTCCTGTAATACTGATACATGGGAATTTAATCTACGCTACTACACACACATGCACACACCCGTGCACAGATCCTCATTATTCACAGACTCATATTTGTGAATTCACCAACCTGCTAAAATTTCTTCATGAACTCCAAATCAATATTTAGGCATTTTCACAATCATTCGTGGACATGTGAAAAACCATGGAAACGTTAAGTCACTCTGCACGCAGGCTCCTTGCCAAGGTTGGACAAGCTCTCACACTGCACACAAGTGTCCTTCCCAGAGCCTATCCAGGGCCACATTTCCTCCATTTTTATGCTTTTTGTTGGATTCCCCTGTTTAAGATGGCCCCAGGCATAGTGCTGAAGTGCCGTTTAGTGTTCTAAGTGCAGAAAGTTGGGGTACACTTGATGGAGAAGACACCTGCAAGTGGTAAACTTATCAGCGTGAGTCGTGGTGGTGCTTGCTATGGTGCAATGCTAACGACTCAGCAACGCGTATCAAATAAAACTTAACACACGTAAAACAAGGTTGTATGTGGATTGGCTGATGAAAATGTTGTCACCAGTACCTAACTTTGTATTTTCCCTGAGAACAATGGTTCAGGATTTGCTAATTCAGTATTTGTGGTAACTTTATAGAATGTAACTACTGTGAATAAGGAGAATCAGCCATGCACACACGAGCAGGCACACACACAATACAAATCCATAACAGCACTGAGAACAGACCTTGTCCTTGTACCTGCACAGAACTCCATCTCAGCTGGATTGTCCAAATAGCCCTCTCACCTTATATTCCTGAATACATATAGGAATTTCAGGGTAGAGGAAACAAATCAGAAATCTGTTCCTTTCTTCATTGTCCCAAGTTATAGTCAGTAGAGAGGGAGCAATTCCTATTTCCATTCTTTTCAGACGCAAGCATGGTGAACCTGAAGAAGTCCCCATTCCCTCCTCTGTCCATCCTCGAAGCCCAAGTCAACACTGCAGCAATGCCAATATGCAGAAATATACATGGAACATGAAACCCTGAATGAACCCATGCCACTTCTCCAGAAAATTCCAAGGACTTCCAGTATTCTATTCCAATGTAAGTAAATGTAAGACACTAGGGTGTTGAATTTGACATTTTCCAAAGTACTTTAATGCACCCAGATTTAGGCTTTAACCAACTTTGGCAGTAGACAGAATGAATCTTTATTTCCAAAAGACAGCGATGATTCAAGGTCATTACTAAGCAGTAGGAAATTAAAAAGGACTTAATCAGATGCTTCTGCTCAGTGGAGTTTCCATGTTACCTTCTCCAGCCAGAAATCTCCAGCCATCTTTAACACATTAGAAAAATTATAGTTTGAAAAATACTTATTCCCTAGCTTTGTTCAAAAGTGGGGGAGAAAGACTACAATGAAGATTGATCCAGTAGCAAAGAATCACCCCAGCACTCCGACTAAGGTCACTAAGTAAAATGCACCAGTAAAGGCAATCAGGAATCCTTGGAGAAAGGGCTGGTTACAGTCCAGGGCAGGAAATGTTCAAGGTAAGCCTGGCAAGGCAGCCCTTCAAGATGCCTGGAGTTGTACCAGAAGCCATGGGACCATCTTGAAGAAGTGGAATTATCTGAGCACTAATAAAACTGACAGTCACTGCACTAGATTGAAACACCTCAAATACATCTAAATTCATGAATTGATAACATTTATACAAATTTCTGGGAGAAATCTGGATGCTCAAGCCATTATTTTGAAAAGCGATAAAATTACAAGCATTTATTCTGCCTTTCCTATATGTACTGCATTTCAGGGTAACAAATAAGTGATAGGGAAGTTTCTCTTTATGAAGCATACCAGTTAATAAATTACGAAGCAATGATAGAAGTAGAACATCACCTTTCTATAGCTCCTAATGAAAACAGATCTAGGTCATGCTTATCAAGCAACTGCTAATATCATAAAAATGGATAAGAATCTACCTTCTAGATATATCAAACAGCTGTTATTATATATACAACAACCAATTTGCAGGAAATATAGGGGACAGAAGAAAATGTTAAATGACACTAAGATGTTGCACCTAACAAATCCAGACTGGAAACTCCACAGCATTAATATCATAGTTTCTTCAACATATAAACAGGATAGAAAAAGGAAAAAGGAAAAAGGAGAGAGTAATCTCTAAATTAGGAGACTTATGAGACATATTTTGATCCTGATTCCTAAAAACAAACTATAATTTAAAAACACTTTTGAGGCGAAAAAAAAATTATGGCAGTCTGGGAAGAAGATCAAATTGTAGAGGCAACAGAATGTTTGTAGTTTAGGAAAAAGGTTTTCAAGTCAGAAATTTGGTTTTGAGTCCTGCTTCTCATCAGATAACATCGGAGAAGTCATGCAACCTTTCAAGTTTTAGTTTCTGCATGTGTCAAATGGAACAAGCATAGCTATCTCACAGGGCTCAGAGAAGGTGAAATGAGGCAACACATACCAATATTGTGGGAACATTTTGTCAAATGCGTAATGTGTTCATGATTATACTGCAACATAAACACATTCTAGAATAAAAGTTCTAAATATAAATTTTTTAAATCCTGGGCATAGAGGATTCAAAACCATAGTCATAATTGCTTCCCAGGCCACTCAAAAGAAACAGCACTGGCTGTATTTAAAAATATTTATAAAGAAGAGATCAGAAGAACAAAAGGTGAAACAAAAGATGGATACTGGGTTTCCACACTTCCCACTGATACATGGATGTGACTAACCCACCTGTGTCACAAACTTTATGCAGCAAACATTTATCTTCTTCATTCCAGGTATCCAAGTATTCATCCAGGCCACAGGGCACACACACGCTGTCAGAGGTAGTAGTGCATTTAGAAGACATGTACTTTCCTTAAATTGGAAGGGGAAATGCACCAATGAAAACAAAATGACAAGAATGCAACACAACATAACAGCCAAAAATACACTGATCAAAAGCAAAACAAAACAACAATAAAAAATGTACTGGTGAGGTATAGC
This sequence comes from Dasyprocta punctata, assembly GCA_004363535.1. Classification (NCBI taxonomy): domain Eukaryota; kingdom Metazoa; phylum Chordata; class Mammalia; order Rodentia; family Dasyproctidae; genus Dasyprocta; species Dasyprocta punctata. The sequence continues at coordinate 186,966 of RJWM01000595.1, forward strand.
TCAGGGGACTCTGGCTTCAATCCTCAGTATTAAGTAAACAAAAAGAAAGAAAAAGCCAATTTACTGATCCAGTTTATGTAACGATAATCCCAGAAAGTGCCCCCTCACAACCAAAGACATGATATATGGGATGGGTGTGGTACCCTGGGCTCTGCAGTCTCCTTGGCTGACTAAGATATCCTATCCTGGATTTGGTGTGTCTGACGATGAGTTCACTGTGGTCATAGAAGCTCCTTAGTTCATCTAAATAAAAGACCGATTGCCTTCGTACCCCCAAAGTCTGCTGGCTATGGAGTAGATCTATGGATTTAAACTGGGTTATACAGAACTTGAGGGGTTCCCTAGAACCCACTCAGGGAATTAGATGGCTAAGCAAGAGGAACTTTATTACTCTCTGCATCTTGCCATCTCCAAAATCCCCTCAACCCTACTCTGTATGGCTAACTTCTTGTATTCTACAAACACTCTGGACTCATGGGTAAATTAGTTTGACCAAGATGGATGCGTGCGTGCGCATGCACACACACACGAATCATTGGATATTGGTTCCACACATCAAGAAATATTTGCAGCTGAAACCTCCAAAAGGTCTCATTAATAAGGTAACCCACCTTTCCCACCTCTCTCCAGAGCAATGAGAGAATAAGGACCCAGTGGGCTGAGGACTTCACAGGCCTGTGCAAAACTTGGCCACACACCGGCAGAACAGGCTTTAGAAGGTGATAGTCAGGTCCCCTCCTGCTCTTTGGCAGGCATGCAGGAGAAGGCCTAACAAGACTTTGGTAATTCCGCAGTGAGAATTCCAGTGTGATCATTACAAAATAAAATGACTGTGAAAATAATTTGAAATAAGAGCTGCCTTTCACATTGTGAGAGTTTGAGTCTCAAGTGCTAAAATATGATTTTGAAAATCTTGCCTTCTCAAGAAATAGTGCTTTGGAAAATCGGGTTCCATTATAAATTAAGTACCAGTTTCTGAAACTCCTTTTGATTTTTAGGTGATTTCATGTGTAGAGGAAAAGATTTTTGTCTTCCAAATGATAGACATTATTCCTGCCACTACCATGAGAAGTCTATCCAATTTTTTTTCATCTAGTAGGCCAGAAAAAAAAAATCAACCAGCAGAAGTATCCCCCCACCTCTGGGGGACACTGGCAGGTGCTCGGGAGCAGGCCTACCTGGTTCGCATTTGCTGCAGCACCGCCCAGCGTGCTCATAATGCCTGTCACTGGCGCACGGAGGAGCCACCTGGAAGGTCACCTGAAATGAAAATAGACAACAGTTCTTTTTTGGATAACATGAAAAGTGAACCACTGAATTGTACTTGTAAAAAGTATAAGAAAACACCATAAGCTGCTTATATGATCACTTCCAAAACTGTCCCCTCCCTATCCTAGCCTAAGAATGTATAAGACCAACCTTTAGCACTGGGTACAAAACCTATTTAAACACTTACAAACATTTCAGTGATGCGCATGGTGATATGGTGGGTTAAAGGAAATGCGCAAATCATACACAAAATGTTGAAAACTGCTGTACACAAGCCACATACAAAAGCAGACCCACTTCTCTGGTGTCAGATGGTGGAAATTCTCTGGGGTTACATGGTATCTGGTCACGATACCTCTGGAACATAATGAGGTCCCTTTCTGTGTTTATACTTGGGAGGCTACTTCTGAATTGCAAAAGATATTTCATACTGCTCACTTTCAAAAATGTTAATCATTTAATCCCAGCACTCGGGAGGCTGAGGTAGCAGGAGCGTTGTGAGTTCGAGGCCGGCTTGGGCTACAACGTGAGCGCAAGGCCGGTATGAGCTACACACTGCGATCTTGCCTCAAAAAACCAGGGTTGGGAGTTTGGCTCAGTGACTTAAGCACCTGTCTGACAGGCGCGAAGTTGTGAGTTCAATCCCCGGTGCCGAAAAAAAAAAAAAAAAAGTTAAACATGGAGAGAATTTTAATAAGTCAGGACAGCAAGGTATTACAGGAACTTCACAAGCTAAGTCCCAGCCATCTACTGCTCGAGGTACTCTGGATAAGCTGCTTAATCATTTTTTTGAGCTTCTGTTTCCTTTCTGATCTAAAACAGTATGATTGTAATATAAATACTAATCTCTGAATCTGCCCATCTTGGTATAACAAAACAAAACCACCAAGTCTCATAGAATCACCAGACAGTCTTACAGGTGGCAGCAGTAAAGTTATTTTTCTCAGCAGCTTTCTCAGTGTTTGAAAAACGACAACACTAATAAACACTGCTGTTGACAAGCAGTCAACTTAGAAACGGAAGAGTGAACATGAATACTGGGCTCAGTTGAACAGACATCAGTGGGCACCCACTTAATCAAGTTCTCCCCTGAGTCTGCAGATAGGAAGTCACAGACCTGCCCTTCAAGGGGTTTACAGTAGAATGGTGAACACACAGCAGGCGGGTGGTACTGTAGAGGCAGTGGATTTGATCCCAGCAGAGGAAGGCCAGGGAGATCTCCTCATGGACCTAGAGAGCGAGCTCAGCTTTATAGGATACAAAGAAATCGACCAGATAAGGAAAATAGCAACTGGCAGGTGGACAATGGGGGAGGGGTGAGAAGACCACACAGTTGACAGTTCACGGAGAGGCAGTGAGTTCGAGCATGGCCTTCCGAGTGGCTAGAGGCTCTAGGAGGCCATCAGACGGCTGACAGCTGGAGTCAGCAGAGGAGAGGTGGGAATAAAGGCACTTAGAGGTTGTTCAAGGTGAAGGGGGGCTTTATCTGTATATTAGAGAGTTGGAAGGAAAATGTCGAAATAATACAGCTTAGAAGAAGCCATACATCCCCAAAACACTTCAATTATGGAGGAAAATCTTACAAAGCAAGCATCAACTTAGGAAACCCAAGGCTAGCAGAATGGGGTTGAGGGGTGGGGTCTCTGCCCTCACCCTGGGCAGGCACGTGAAGGCTGGGACACGGTGACTTTGAGGGGGCTGCTGGAGCAACTCGTGCCAGGAGGGCTGTGTGTGGACCTGCTTCCTCAGACTCACTTTCGCTCATTCCGCAGACACTAGGCTTCATCGAACCAAGGTGGGTTATCCGAGACCAAGGCTGGGTGAATGCTGCCACGAGCGGATGTCCAGGCAAACAGGATAAATGTATGTAGGGACCGTAGTGAGATGACAAAGGTTATCGACTGCTTCTGACCCATTAAGAAAGTTGCACAGTGCCTGGAAGATTAGCACATACTCTGTCTGTATGACTCGCAGAAAGGTACTTTTTAGGGGAATTTGGTAAGAACTGAAGCAGCCACTAAGGAGCACTGTCACATAGCACTGGCTGTGTCCTGGGTTATAAGCCTGGTGCCTGTTGAGCATCAGCTGACTGAACATGGGGACAGTTTGCTTCCACGAGCTGTGATGGCCGTGATTCATTCAACCCATCGGGCACTTAATCTGGACTTCACCTCCTCCCCAAAACGAGGAATCGCTGGCTTCCAAAGCGACAAGGTATCTTAACTCTTAAACGAGTTCCACAGATTATTTATTAAAACTCATTTCTTGCTCCTCAGCTTCTACCTTTTTATGTCTTTATATGTAGATACACCTTTTTTCCAGAAAATTGAGATACAATTCACATACCATAAAATGTAGCCTTTGAAATTGTACCTGTTTTTTTAATACAGTCACACATTTGTGTGACCATCACTTCTATAGTGCCAGAACATTTTCGTCATTTCCAAAATGACATGTCAACTTGACATAGCTGTAGGGTTACTGATCTGTTAAGGAAGAGCGGAAATTTTGCCACTGGGAAAATTTGAGGTAGTGAGGCAGAAAATTATGATTTTAATCTTATTTAAGGAAGAGTTTAAGCAGAAATCTACCCTATTCTTTAGTTGCGTGTTACACTTTGAAGCATACTTTGAACTCTTCACACCAGCAATACATATACAACTTAAAAGGAACACCCATGCACACATGTGCTTAAAGAAATGTGGTCTTGCAGTAAATACTTTAAAATCTGGAAAATTCATAAAGATGCTCCCATATCCAGGAGGAGGTGCAGTATGGCTTTAGTGTCCCTCTCCTTTTACTTTGTGGGTCTCAACTTCAACTTTCTTTCCCTACACGTGCAGGGACCCCGTTCTGGGACAGGCCTCTCCTTAGGGGACTCTTCAGGTCCCCAAGTTCACACAGAATGTGTAGCCCTCGTCCCTCGTGCTGATCAGACTTCTACACTTCCATCCCAGTACAGGTTCCCTGGTTCACTCTCTGCGTAGCAGTGCGCATAGTTAACTACCAGAAAATCCAGTTCTTCTCTACCCATTCTCTACCAAATCCCCTTACGCCTATCTCCCTCGCCTGGACGGCTGGCCGGGCGCACCCCCTGAAGACCACCTTGCTGTGAATGAATACATGTCCTTCAGTCAGACACCTGGGGCCCGGCCTTGCCCAACCTGACCTCTCCTTTTGCCTGTAGGATTCCCAGTTCTGATGTCCACCAGCTCGCCACTGACTGCCCTGCCCACCAGCAGCTGGGAAGAGTAGCGAAGCTGCTCATGACCCTCCCAGCAACAGCTGTGTCTTTCTCTCCAGATGCCTGGAATTGAGGCCTGACTCCATTTTCCAAGGCCATGCCCCCCCGATTATAAGGTAGTGGCTATTATAATCAGTAGCCATCTTTGGAAAGTGATAACCTGGTTAAAAAAGAAAGAAAGAAAGAAAGTACTACCAAAGGGATTCCCCCAGGGAATGGAGAATGTAGGACGAAGGCTGCAGATGTCCCGCCAACTGGGTAAGACAGCGAGGGACCTACGGTTGCTTTTCTTTCTCCAAGAGGTACAAACTTATAGTCACCTAGGTTTCTCCTTAGCTCACCTTTAAAACGAACTTTTTTAAAATAGTGGAGTCAAAACTTTTGAACCATAGTTATCTTCATGAAGCAAATAAAACAGAACTTCGAGAGCTTTTTATTCATGAATATCTATAATCATATGGTGCAAAATTGAAAAGACCTGTTTGGGGAAAATTCTCTCTCCCACCCTTCTCCCAGTCACCCCTCCCCATAGGTAACCAAAGTTGCCAGGTGGGGTGTGTGTGTGTGTGTGTGTCCACATGCACATCCTTCTAGAACTGCAAGGGAAATGATATGCGATCCATTTGGGAGGCTTCTTTATAATAGTTACCTTGGCGGCCAGCAAGGAGGAAGTCCGCAGTGCTTGCCTTTGGATGAATCTAATAGATGTATGGGTGCTAAGAAGTCTTGTAGAAACTAGGCAACAGTGTTGAAAGGGTCCTACTGCAGTTTTTAATCAGTAAACTACAAAACTTCTATTTAGCCCACACAATTTACATCAACTAACCTGTTTTTTTTTTTCCCAGCAGACCTCCTATTACCATTTAGATTTGTAATGTCCCCAAGAACTCATGAATTAAGCTCATGAATTAAAGTTGAGTCGATGAGCATTTTGGGAAATGATTGGACCATTTGGCTTTACCTTCATCAGGGGATCAATCCATTGATGAGCTCATAACCCGATGGCATTATCAGAAGGTGATGAATCCGTACCTTGCCATTCTGATCCCTGTTTTTGCCTATAAGATTCCCAGTTCTGACGTTCACCAGCTCACTGCTGGCTGCCCTGGTGGGGGCGGGGGCACAGGCTGATGGGAACATGACCTTGGGGACCATATCTGGTCCTCGGTCCTGTCCTCTCAGGCTCTTTCCCTTTCTGTTTCCTGGCTGCCATTAGGTGAGCAGCTTTCCTCCGCCATGCCCTCCCACCATGGTATTTCTGCCTCACCACAGGCCTAAAAGCAATTGAGTTAGCTGGGCATGGACTAAAACCTTTGAGACTGAGAGCCAAAATATATCTTCTTTTCTCCTTTAAATTGATATTTTCAGTTATTTTGTCACAGAAACACAAAACTGACTAACATACTCCTCTGGATTAGTAAGGAATATTAAGAGTCTATTTACAGCAAATATCTTCTACATGTACAAATTCCCTGCTACATCTAAAAACGGAGTCAAGATGGAAAAATGATGCATTTATTTGATTTCTTCTGCCTCACTTTTATGTGTCGTGTGTACATTTGTTTCAGGGCATACAGATTAGTGTTTTCTTAACAGCTGACAGATTCTTCCAAAATAAGCATGTTCACAGTCTGTGCAAGGCTTTGAGAGGGAAGGAAGACACAATAAATTATAAATAAACATCTTTTTTAATAAAGCTCTATGGATTTACTTCCCCATACAAGGCCCATGCTGGGGATACTTCTGAAAAATCATAAGCATTTCTGCCACAGAGCATAGTGGACCTATATTTAGAATCCTGTGGAGAAAGCTGACTTAAATATCTGTTTTTCATGCTGCTAATGAGCCAACTGTAGGGAAAGTCATTATGGATACTAAAATTACTTTCTTGCTCTACTGAAAATTCACACTGACAAAGAAAAAAGCAGAAAAGGGCTTGGCCTCTTCTGTCAAAAGGAAAAAAAGAAAACCTCACCCAGAAGAACAAATGAGGGATTTTCCATAGGTTTCATTTTATAAAATGTCACCCATGACTATATTTGAGAATTTGACCATAACTTCAGGAAGGATTATATCAAATTTCTGAACGTTACAGCAGAACTGAACAATGTGGTTTTTGTTAAGGGAGAAACTATTAAATGTGAAAATAATACTCCACTTAATAGTCCTGGTACCCTAGAAAAAAATAACCTTAATGAAAATAACTACTGGGACTCACTTACCCAAATATAGTACAAATAAAGTACCAGTGACCTGTGTTCCTTACTATGATGGTCTCACACTAAAAACTTATTTCTTCTGAAGTATTTTGTTTTTAGTTGTACGCCAACAACAAACAAAGAAGCAGTAGCACCGAAAGATCAGAGTAACCTGCAAACAAAGGCACTCATTTCTTGTTCATTTCTTTGAATGTCTTTTTTTTTTTCAGTCAGCTGAGATGATGGACCAGAGAGGTCTAAAATTTCTCCCCATCAAAGACATTTCAATTAGGCAGTCAAGACACAGATCCTTTTATTTGGGGCACTCTGGGAGACTATTTTGAGTTCGCCTATATTTTAGTTGCTTTCCTCTGAAAGCTTCCAGATGCCCTCCTCTATTTTATATAGCCGTCTGGGTTTTATAATTACTGTTGTTTGTGGTGCTATGGATGGAACTCAGAGCCTCATGCATGCTAAGCAAGTGCTGTATCCCATCCCCAGCTCTCTGTTCTTAACACGCACGGTCATATATCTGCGAATGGAAAGAAGGAATCCCACCATGACACTCCCCAATCAGACATTCAGGACGAGGAGTGGAAGTGATCCAGGAATAGAAGTCAGACAGGGCTGGTTTCTCTACAAAAACAGAAAAATTAAATACTAAGGTCAAGTTTGATCACACAGAATACAGGGAATTGAGTGAGCTGAGATAGCTGCTGGGAGAACGCAAATTGGAGGAGGCGTCCAGGTGGGATAAGCCACGGCCAGGGCCTCCGTGTCCAGGGTGGGCTTCAGGACATGGAGATTCTTCCTACTTGAGTCAACTCTCAGAACTGGGGTTCCAGTTTGTACTAGACAGAGAATACTTGACATTTCTTTAATAAAACTGTCTGTAGGTCAACAACGTTAGGACCAAAAATCCCCACAAAAGCCAACTGTGAGTCTCAGTCTCCTCACCCGTGAAAGGGGGCTGATAACCGTGCCCACCCCACTGCACCGAGAATCGTGTAAATGATTTGCCTTTGGCAAATGGCAATGTTCCATAAACACAAAGGTTTTACTTCCTCGCTTTGAAGCTAAAGACCTTTCTAGTAGGTTTCAGGGAGAAGTGAGTGATGTGATCTGTGGATTGGTGTGCCTTCCACGGAATCGACTGGATATTTATGTGCATACTTGAGCATAATTAGCAAGTAAAATTGCTTATACCCAATAGTTCCCTGAGGGGAAAAAGGGATAAACGTCACCAGAAACGTTAAAGGGGGACAAAATATTGAAAGAAAAATCCCAAAGGCCTCACCATTTTCCTGAATATACCATCCTTCCTTACTTTCTACCTGACTACGACAAACAAAGACCGACTGGCAGAACATTTCAGTGGTACAACTGGGGAGGGAGGTGTTACTATATGTTCAAAAGCATGTTTGATTTCGGATAAAGAAGTACCTTGCATTGGGATAGAAAACGTGAGGCATCGCTGTCAAGTGTCAAGTGCTCTGAGTTATTATTTTGTGGTTTTCTGTCTGGGGTTTGGTTGGCTGTGTAAGCTGCGCCTGGCGCAGGCAGACAGTTTACTCAGTATGTCTGCTGATAAAGCTGCTGCTAGATTGTATCTGTGGGTGATTTCTGCTAACTAGGGCATTAATAGAGTTATGACTGAATGTCCTTCCAGAGAGTCTCATTTTAAATAAGCATATAGATAAAACAGAGAAAATATCAGACTCATTTTTCTTTGGTATAAACCAAAATTGTACATTTCAAGTTTCAGAACAACATTTTATAGGCACACATGAAAATGACATGTCATAAGTTAAAGATGTAAGAAGAAGGGCTGGGGATATAGTTCAGTGGCACAGCGCATGCCTGGCAAGCGTGAAGTCCTAAGTTTGAGCCCTCATACCAAAAATAGAACAAGATCAGATTGTTTAAGGGCTGGGGATGTGGCTCAATGGTAGAACACTTGCCTTGCATTCACAAGACCCTGAGTTCGATCTCCAGCACCACAAAAATAAATAAATAAATAAATAAATAAATAAATAAAAATTTAAAAAGATGCAAGGAGAGAAAGGGATAGCACTTGGGGATCACCTGTGTACCCCAATGTATCATGGAGCATACTCCCTGCGGTATGCTCGCCCAAGCTGAGAGACTAATGAATGATACTGTCTACTGAAAACTTACAAATACCAGGTTACACCAACTAGGTGTGTGGCACAGACATAATGAAAGTAGATACAGAATATTAGAAGGCTTAACAGAAAACTCTCTGAGTGTTTAAGACTATAATACATTTCAAAGAAATACATTTTACATGTAGCTATTGAGAAAATTCTTCTGCCAAAGTGAGAATGAAGTATTTGTGGTTAGTACCATTTGAAAAGATGTTCAGTGTATTTAAAATTATGAAGACAATTATGACTGTCACACACTGTAATGGGGCTGCTACCAGAAGATTTAGCGCATTCTAGATTGTCTTTTATGAATGTGCATCCAGTGATAAAAAGAGTATTCAAAGCTTCAGCTTGAAGCCATCTATCCTAGCTGCTAATAGAACAAAGTTTTTCTTAATATGAACCAGAGTATGAAGTTGGAATCCAGGGTTTAACAATAGAGAGCGTTCTCTCCATTCTCTCTCTTAAAATGTCTGCTATTCTCACCCTATCAAAGTCATCCCTACCTCTTCTTCTTATTTGCTTCTACAAGGTTTTGACCCGGAGCAAAACTGAAAGATAAGCTTACCACTGCCTTCTCAAAGCTTTTAGTACTGGGGGACACAGCCACAGGAAAAGAGAAGAAAGGAAACTGTAAGACATAAAGCTGTGCACAACAGTCCCAGAACTGGTACATCCCAAAGACCCGAGTTCCACTAAGCTCCCGAGCTGTCCTCACGGATGGGTGATGCAAGATAAGTGATGAAAAATGGGGGGGATACAATCCAGGATGCTGACTGGTGCTGGAATCTTCCTTGGCTTCCAGATGGGCTTGGTGTAGAATGAGAGAAATGAGTACTGTACTGGTGGTGCAGGACTTTGCCCAAGATGCAAAGTATGAAGGTGAGGGCAGAGGCAGAAGTAGACAAGCGGAAGGAAGTGGGCTTGGGTAGGCGGATGGAGGGACAGAAGAGAGCAGTGGGAGCCACAGGAAGGTGCAAGGGTAGAGTCTGTCTTGGACCTCAGTGTGCTCTGCTCCTAGGTGGGGAAGGACCAGGACCCTCCACTCCTTCCAGAAAAGGGCAGTGAGGCTGCTGCAGAAGAAAGGGAAGGCCTTTTGGCAGCCCTGTGAACATAGGCCACACGTAAAGACGGCTGGGATGAGAAGGGGCAAAACAGAGCTAGAATCTTAGGTTAGATCCCAGAAATGGGGGGACAGAGAAGAGGTGGCCTGAGCAAAGAGCAAAGTAGTGACTTTGGGAAGCGACACCTGCAGGAGGCAAAGCGTGCAGCTCATTCAGTTAGAGCACTGCGGCTGCGCCCCGCATCAGGTCACATCGGAAGCAGCCCGTTTCTGGAGCATGCCTCTGTTTACCTGTTGTCTAATCATGTAACAGTGTAGACTATTAAACGATAATTTGTAAAAAAGAAAAAAACATGCTGCTTATTGCAGGGAGATGAGAAAGGGCTTCCCATTGTGAAATACCAAATTTGGCTCTTTTTCCAGGTAATTTAAGAAAAGATTTATTGTGATAAAATACATATAATATAAAATCTGCCATTTTAACTATTTTTAAGTGTACAATTCAGTGACATTGCACTTATAAGATTGTACAACTACTATTACTACTTCCAGATCATTTTTATCACCCCAGACAGAGTCTCTGAAACCATTAAATAATAATACACTGCTCTGGGGCCAGGGATTTAGCTCAGTGACTTAAGCTCCTGCCTGGCAGGTGCAAGGTTGTGAGTTCAATCCTGATACCAAACAAACAAACAAACAAACAACAGAAACAAAACAAAAGAACATACTGTTCTTCCTTCTGCCAGCCCCTGGCTGCCACAATTCTCATGCCTCTGTACATCTGACTTATCATATGAGTGGAATCACACAGTATTTGTCTTTCTGTGTCTGGCTTATTTCACTTAATATACTGTCTTTGAGATTCATCCATACTGTATCATCCATCAGAACTTCATTTCTCTTGATGACTAACATTTCAGTATGTGGATATATCGCTTTTTTATTCATTTATCCTTTGATGGACCTTCAGGTTCTTTCCACCTTTCGGCTACAGTAAATGATGCTGCAGTACACACTGGCACACAAGTTTGCTTCACTCCCTGTTTCCATTTCTTTTGGGTCTGTATCCTAGAAATCAAATGGTAAGTGTTTAGCTTTGTGAGGAAATCTCCAAATTGTTTTTCACCGTTCATGAGGGTTCCAATTTTACCATATCCTCAACAACACATATTATTTTCTGTTGTTGTTTTATATAATAGCCACCCTAATAGGTGGAAGCGGTTATCTCATCATAGTTTCAATTTGCATTTCCTTAGTGACTAATGATGTTGAACATCTTTTTCTTTTTCTTTTTTTTTTTTTGGATTAGCCATTTGTATATCTTCTTTGGAGAAATATCTATTCAAACTCTTTGCTTATTTTTCTGGGGAAATTCAGTTTTGCCTGGTCCTGCTCACAGGTCTTGATTTAGCTGCTGATAGCACTGACTCATCATATTGAACACAAGTGGCACCAACTTAATAGCATATGTCAGGAGAGGAATTTTTCAGGTGGACACAAAAAAACATTTGCAAAGGCCCTGGGAGGGAGTTCACATGGCTTTGCCTAATCATGCATGAAACAGCAAAAAAGGCTTATGGGACTATATGCAGCAAGGGGAGGGTCAGACAACCGATGCATGATTTGTACAAATTACGAGTGAGTATGTACCCACAAACGCAGGATGGATTGGTAGTGAATTTTAGTGAACACTGCCATTACCCTAAAAAAGTTTAAATAATAAGCACTATATGTTATTTTCATTACCAGGTAGAAACCCCATTTGTGCTATAGTTTAAATGTGGTTTGTCCCCATCAAAACTCATTCTGAGACTTAATTCCCTAATGCAATGGTATTGAAAGATGGGGCATAATAAGGGGTGACTGAGTCATGACCACCCTTGTGAAGGAACTGATGTTGGTCTCTGGGAGTGGATTAGTTCTCAATAAAGCAAGTTGTTATGAAAGGAGTGTGAGTCTGGGTGCCTATAATCCCAGCACCCAGGAGGCTGAGGCAGGAGGATTGCCATGAATTTGAGGCCAGCCTGGGTTACATAGTGAGTTTAAGGCCAGTCTGCACTATATAGCAAAACCTTGTCTCAAAACAACAACAAAGACAAAAACAAAACAATAACAACAACAACAAAAACCAGTAAATAAAAAAAAGGAGTGTGGGCCCTCCTGGATCTGTTACTTCCTTTCTCACCATGTGACCTCACCTCAACTCACTTGATACTTCTAGCTCTTGGACAGGCCCCATGTGATGTCACCCACCAAACTGTGAAAAAGCCTGGTGCCCTTACCAGGTGACAAGCTGTTTGGACATTCCAGCCTCACAATCATGAGCCAAGTAAACCTTTTCTTTTCTAAAGTACCCAGTCTCGGGCAATTTGTTATAGCAACACAAAACAGACTAAGACAATCTACCACAAATTATTTCTTAAAAATTACTCATTTTGGCCAGGGGGTTAGCTCAGTGGCACAAGCACCTGCTTGGCAAATGTGAGGTCATGAGTTCAATCCCCAGTACCTCTCCCACTGCAAAATTGCTAATTTTGATAAAATACATATAAAATTTACCATTGTAATCATTTTGCCAAGAGATTTATTGAAATAGGTATCATACATTTAAAAATCTGACAGATCAGCTTTGATTTTTAATAATCTTAAAAATATAGAGTAACTAAGCCAGGCATGGTGGCGCATGCCTTTAATCCTAGCACTTGAGAGGCTGAGGTAAGCAGAGCATTGTGAGTTTGAGGCTGGCTTGGGCTATGATGTGAGCACAAGCCTGGCCTGAGCTACATAGTACAACCCTGCCTCAGAAAACCAGGGCCAGGAGTTTGGCTCAGCGGCTTAGGTACCTGTCTGGCAGGCATGAGGCTGTGAGTTTGATCCCCAGTGCCGCAAAAAAAAAAAAAAAAAAAAAAAAAAAAAAAAAAATAGAGTAACTATGGCCTACTAAAAGTCTTGACATATTCATGTTTTGATTTAGCAAACCTTTAAGAACTAAATTTTTACAATGTTTTGAAAGTAGCTTTTTCCTGGGTCCACAGCATTTTTTCTGTCAAACATTTTTATCCCAGATATATGTTTAAAGAGTTTTAAAATTCTGTGTCATTGTTTTTATTTTTTTTCATTTTTAAAATAAAAAAAAGAATTATGTACTTAGGACCATATCAAAGGTCTACTGATTTTGTCCAGCCTTCTTGGTTATTTCCTCACAATGCATTTATTATGTCTGCTCCTTGAAAAGAAAACACATGGCTCAAGGAATAGTGAAAAAAAAATCACATTTAAAGAAAAAAAAAACTTTAATTGGAAGTTTCTTTGTTTTCCAGATAAAGAGTGAAAAAACAAAACAAAACAAAACAAAACACCAAACAAACAAAAACCAACTGCAGCTGTGAGTACTTGAAAAGACAGTGCAAAGAAGGTTTGGTTCCTAAAAACAGGAATTAGGGTGGCTTTGACTTGTTATATTATCGCTCAGTGTAATTCCCACCAGCTCCCGTGTATGTTCCTTTATTCCCCCAGTGTGAAAGCTTTTCTTCCCTTTTTCTTCTCTTTGCCATTCTTGGATTTTAAATTAAAGGTTTTTTATTATTTATTTGTGATGAGAACTGCTTTCTACTCTTTTTCATAGTGAAGGTCAGGGAACTCTGTGCTTATCTTCCCAGACTGCACCTGCCTGCTGCCGGCCAGGGACCTTCCGGCAGTCACTTCCATGCTACAGGTGCTAAGGCCACAAGCCCCCAAAGTGTCTCTCAGATCTGTCATCTCCCTATGAATGCTCCTGGCCCTCACGGTAAAATCCAGTGCTTCCCTAATGGCAGTCACAAGGAAATCTTATAACACAGATCCTGATTCAGCAGGTCTAGGGTGGGGCCTGGGACTCTGCATTTTTACCGAGTTCTTAGGCACAGCAGGCCCTGCAGTAGCAAGTCAGCGCTTACATCAGAAACTGTGATGAAATCCAGCGCCTCAGTGAGGCTCACAATGTCCTGCACACCTGCTTACTCTTATCTTTAGCCAATTTTTGGTTTCTCCTTAGCAGCCGGGCCTAGCATCCTTGACCTAGAGCATCCTCCAACCTCCTGACTGCATTTCTCCCTGCAAATGTGTGCTTCTACTCAACCTTCGAGGCTCATGTCAGTTCTTGAGCAGAGATGTGAGATTATTGTTCTTGATCATTTTGGTTTAAACAATAAGATAAGATTTCCTTCACTTCTAAATTGGTTAGAGCCTGGTGCTACGTGACCTCATGTCCCCTGGCCTTTCTCTTACCCTGATTCCTTTGAAATTCTATGGTTATTTTTTATTTGATTTTCCTGGTGTACAGTAAACTTAGCAGCACCCTCACCTTCCCCAACATTTGCAGTAAGATATTTGCTTAATATTCTTGGTTCGCTCTACATTCACTGGTATTCCAATCTCCTGGAATCTGGTTGTATGTGTGAGCCTGCTGATGTCAAAGACTAAGGGCCAGAACATTCTCATATTCTCAAACACTCTACAGTCATCTGTCCATGTAATGACACTGAGAAGCACTTCTCCCATTGCTGGACATAGACACCATTTATCCTGAATGGGGACCGAGGAAGAATTGGTCCTTATGAAATACCTACTATGCACCAGGCACTATGCTGGAGATCTAGCTTCTTTGTCTACCTTCAGCCTCATTAGAAACATGAAGCAGCCCGGCGTGGGGGCGCGCGCCTTTAATCCCAGTACTCGGGAGGCTGAGGTAGGAGGAACGTTGTGAGTTTGAGCCTGGTTTGGGCTACAACGTGAGCTACATAGTGCGACCCTGCCTCGAAAAAAAATAGGGCCGAGAGTTTGGCTCAGTGTTTTACGTGCCTTCCTGGCAGGCGCAAGGTTGTGAGTTTGATCCCTGGTAACACACACACACACACACACACATAAAAAAAAAACCATGAAGCAACTTGCTCAGATGGCTGGTGGTAAGCAGACTGGAAGCATGCAAGTGCTGTAGCAACTGCTCAAGTACTAAATTAATGAATACCTTTCCCCCAAAGGACCACTGTCTCTTAATTTCCCTTTGCAGACAACTGTAAGAGTTTCCTGCTTGTTCCAAATCAAATTCACACCCCCAAGAACAAATCTGGAAAGACTCCACCAACTTGGGGCAAAATCAGAGATAACCTTGGGGGAAGGAGTTGTAAAGGCAAGATTAGAAATCTTTTCCAAGGCTTAATGTCTCTTTCCTAATGCTGGCAAAACACAGGGCTGCCTGACTAACACAAAACGGAGCTGCTCCAGCCTCCTGTGCTGTCACTTAGGCCTGGGAAGGGAGAGTCCCTCCCACCCGTGTGGCCTCTTTCACACTGACTCACTCGCAGCACAGAGCAGCCAGGAGCCCACCACTTCTGTATTCCCTCGTCCCTTCTGTATTCCCTTGTCCATCCGTGGGGACTGTGCTGCATAGTTAAGAAGACTGCTTATGCATTCTGGTGCTTTGGTCATCTGTAATTTTACATATAAATCAGATGCCTGGACCCCAGCTGGGATGTTTAAACCCCAACCCAAACCCCCCCCCCCGCCATCGGCTGTGGGTAATTTTTTTTATGGTCTCTTTATTTCTACACCTTATAATGATTATGATTAAAGGACTAGGATTCAAGATAGAGTGGTGTTCAAGTCCAGATGCATCCCCACCGAATGATTTGCCCCCTACATCTCACTTGGGGTTCTATTTCTAGGATTCGTCATTGAGCCCCAGTAACACCGTGTTGTCATCTTCTACCCCGATTTCCCCAACAGCCTCCATCTCACTGCAAGCAAAAGCTGGAGACTCACGGTGACCCAGAAGGCTACGCCGTGGCCTTTTTCACACTTGATGAGCTCTCCTATTAGTTAGAGAATACCTTTCAAGGAATCGAAAAACTGTCAATAATGAAAAATGGTTGTGATATGTGCAATGGCAGAAATATCACAATAGGAGCCTAGGTCATTTGAGTTCAGGGGAGTGACCCCAAATTTCACTACAATTATAGTAAGACTCAGACATAAAGGGCCTTGACAAATAAAATCAAACTACCTTTGAAAGCTTATGAGGCCAAACATTTCAGCTCTGACGTTTTCCTGCCGCCCCTCCCAGATGCAGCCCCCAGCCCCACGGGCAGCAGAAATGGGATAAATACATGAGGAGGGGATTAAGACTGTCTTAGGGACAGTGGTATGGCATAGTTTATTTCTGGTTGGTGGCAGGGGGTAGTGGCAGAAAGGAGTCCGAGATGCCTGCTATGGGAAGTGGAAGGACTGATTCAATGTCACACTGCTTTCCCTCCTGAGTCAGGGACAAAGGCACACAGCCCCTGCCTGGAAGGTGTTCTGGGTGACTATCTTTTTACCTCTAGTAACTAAAGACAGCATTTTCATTTCTGCTTAACATCAGTTCTAGAAAGGCCTCTGTGAATACATCCTCAAGCAGACAACACAGACCCCCACAGATACAGACTGGTTATAATAGTTCCCAAAACACCTGAAA
>RJWM01000596.1:0-203333 GCA_004363535.1 Dasyprocta punctata
ATTGGGAAGGGAATGGGCGGAAAGAGAAAAGGGAAGAGGAAAAGATATAAACCTGTATATATGTATATGTAAGATAACTAAAAAGAACACTGCTCAATGTATTCGTTATTGAGAAGGAACAATTAATACTCATATGATTAAATCAATCTTGCATGTCTATATCTGTTAATGTAAGAAACCATTTTAAAGATAATGATGCACAAATTGCAACCATTGTCAAGCTTCTATCTTCCGGTTTTGTAAACCTGCAATGTTGTGTATTTACTCTAGTTGTTTGCTTGTCTCTTTTGCTTGTTGTTTTTACTATATATGTCGTTTTTTGTTGTTGTTGTAGTTTTTGTTTGTTTTGTTTTTCTTCGCTCAAATAAAAAAAAAATTGAGTATCTCCAATTTTCCATTATGTAACAAGTTATAACACAGACAAGAGAGAGAGAGTCCCTGTCTTCGTGAAGCTTAATTCTTGATGAGGAAAAATATGGACAGTTAAGCTAAACAATAACAGGTGTGATAAGTACTATGAAAATAACAATTATGAGAGCTGTTTTAGATAGGGTGGTTAAAGACAGCTAATTTTGTGAAAGTCTGGAAAGAGAAGATCCAGAATACTGACTGAAAATCTTGTCTTTGACAAAAGAAAGGGCACTTGCTTTTTTAAAGTCACATGAAAGATAAAGAAGGAAACCTAGACTTGTTGCTTTGATTATAGAAAAAATGAGAGCTTCCATATAAATAATCATCATTTCTAATGCAAAATTAACAGTTAATGTGTATGTGGGGTAGTGAGTGAAATCAAGAAAATAATGTTTCTCTAAAAGCCTTTGCCAAATGTTCATACATTTTTATCTTTTTTGAAAAAAAAACTTCATTTGCAATTTATTTATCAGTATCTCCGATCTAAATTATCATCCTATTTAGTTCTGATCACATTTTTGACAAAGAATAAGGGAAGTAAAAATCACATGAGTTGGTAATAACTTTCTTATTACTCAGATTTAACAACCATTAAACTTGTTGGCATTGTGCTGTGGAGAGAGATGGGTGGTCCTTGATAAATGTTTATACCTATACAAATAACTCAGTTATGACTGTCCAAAACTGAAAGCTTTTTCAAAGCTTTGTGCATTTATACAAAAAGTCACCTTTGTTTGCTGTGAATTAATAACTTTAGCAAATATGTAGCCAAGATGGTTTTTGAACAGAAGGTGACCGCGGAAACTAAGTCACCTTGCTTGGTGTATTAGAAGGGAAATAACTACATGTTTGTACTAAAGAATAACTGTTGGTATTTTGTTCACTGAAGACGTAATACGCTGTGAAAATAATAATCCTTGATTGAAGTTTTGATAAGGATGACCACTTATATTTTCTGCTAGCTCCAAAGATATTTTTATAAGCATGCTTTTCTATGTATCCCTAAATGCTTGCTTAACTTCAGCTGCTTTTACACACTAAAAGATTAGCTCTCATAATAAGTGTCATAAAGGTACATTCTATGAACTATTAGAGAGGTAAGCAATGGCTTATTAAATGCAGAGAGGCAGTTGCATTCTATCTACACTGCATTCTACCACTCCTGTTCCATATGCTTTTAAACTTGTATCAAGTTTATTACACCACTGGCATTGCCATTATTTGCATTTCTAGTGACAATGATAAACCTTCTGCAAAATTCAGTATCCTTGAGTGTGTGTGTGTGTGTGTGTGTGTGTGTATTTATGTTTGTCACACTGGAATGGGGCTGTTAATTACCTTCTCATGTTGATTTTTCTACAAATACAGAATGCATGAGCTTTTATTGTGTTATTTATGAAATTTTTTTCCAATCTACCTCTGTATTTAGAAAATAATTATTTTTTGAATTAAAATTATAAGCAGTAATAAGTTTAAATTTAAAAATTATGTGCAATAATTTGTTCTGGTGATTAGTAATTATGATTTTCATAGTGTGCAATTTTAAGCCTATGAAGTATTTTCCTAACCTTATTTTAAAGATGAGAAAAGTCAGAGAAGATAATAAGTTGACACTGATTATGCAATTGAAAGGAACCTTATCTAAAACCGGGTGTGGTGGCACATGCCTGCAATCCCAGCACTTGGGAGGCTGAGGCAGTAGGATCATTGCTAGTTTGAGATTAGCCTAGGCTACAAAGTGAGCCTGAGGCTGGCCTAAACTGCATAGTCAAACCCTGTCTCAAAAAAAAAAAAAAAAAAAAAAAAAAAAAAAAAAAAAAAAAAAAGAAAGAAAGAAAGAAAGAAAGGAGCCTTTTCTAAATGCTTATACTGTGTAATGTGAATTCTGTCTTTTTTTTTTCTTTAGGTTTTTAATTTTTTGGTGCTGAGGTTTGAACGCAGGGCCTTCTGCTTGCTAACCAAGTGTTCTACCACTGAGCTAAATCCCCAACCCGTCTTCCTCTTTTTATAAGTTTTTATACCTTAAAATAACTCACTTTAGAAGATTCTAAAAATACACTGTTTTGAGTATTTCAGTATATAATAGTTCATATGTACAATTAAAAATAAAAATGAATCTTGTCAGGGAAAGAGGAGAATTGTATTGCCCATCAATTTATGCTATTGCACTTCCATAGTATTTATTATAGATTTTGGACCATACATACTTTTTCAGTTTCTTACACAAGGGAGACAATACAATATACAATTCACAATACAATACATAATATAATTTACAATATAAAAATACTAACTAAAAAGATAAAAAGTCATTAAAATTGGAATGGTGGTAAAATACTAAATTTAGTATTCATTTAGTCTATGACTTTGTCAGTGAAAGGTGCTGTTATAAAAAAAACATAAATATGTGGCATACGTATAGTTATGTTTATTTCTTGTAGTTCTGGAAGCTGGGTGTCTGAAATAAGATGGCGACATTGCCAGGCTCCCTTAAAGCCCTTCCCAGTTACAGAGTCTGTCTTTTCATTGTACCTTCATATGGGAGAAAAAGTTCAGAGAACTCTCTGCGGTCCCTTTTTTCAGGTTACTAAATCCATTGATGAGAGCGCCACCTAATTATCTCCTGACTAATTACATCTCAAAGTCCACAACTCTTAAGGAAAACTTGAGAGTTGTGTTGTAGGAATCTTAGGGGGACACAAACATTCAGTTCATTGCAGCCAGCATTCACTGACTATCTAATGGTAGCTGTGCTATATGAAACAGAATTAGTAGTAGAGTAGTATAAATAAATATGAATATAAATAATTCTTTTTGTACACAAACTTAAAGAATTAGGATATTCATAGATTCAAGTAGAGAGAATACTATATTAAAAAATAAAGACATGAGAGATGGGATAATATAAGTATTAAGTGTCAGAAGTCAAATTGTCAGAAATCTGAGTGTCAGAAGTCTGACTTTTCAGTAGGGTAAAGAATGAAGAGTCTTTGATATCGTGTGATAAAAGAACAATTCAAAAACTCATTTGAACATGGAAATAATTTTAAAATCAAAGCATGGTGGAAGAAAACCACTTAATGGAACAGTGTTTGGATTATAGTAAGCAACAACAAAAATGATCTTTGGAACTAATTACTTGCTCTGAGAAATAAATATTTGAATCACATGATCACATATTCATTAAAACTAAAAGATCAAAATATTTTTGAAATATTAAGATACATAATATAGGCAGCTGTAATCAAATATGCAGTTTAATGCATGACAGTGGAATATTACTGGCTCTGCCACTAGTAACAGATTGAACATAAATAGTCATTCATGAAATGCTCTCCCACAAAATTTCCTTGGGTTCTCTACCCTGGAAAGCTATTTTTAAAGGTGATTATATCATGGTAGTAGTCTTCTAAAATATATAATTTCCTAGGCATTGAAAAAAGGAAATATTGTTCATATCAATTCTTGCCATATAATACATATCAATACCTTACAAAACAAAAGAAGACACCAGGTAACCAGAGAAATGCTGTTCTAGGCAATGAGAGACTTTAGTGAGAGTGATAACATCAAACAATTATTTTTAAAAATTCAACATGGTGACTACATTTAGAAAGGATACAGGAAAGGTGAGTCTTAAAACTAGGGAAATTAGGGAATAGTGGAGATGTCTAAGAAAATCATGATCTAAATTTTGTGTCTATGGCAGTGGAAGAAAGCAGACACAGGGTAGTAAATACTAATGTTTAGATCTTAAGTGTTCCCCTTTAAAGACTTAGTTTCATCTTGATATTATTGAGAGCCAGTGAAACTTTAAGCAAGGAGCCCTAGTTGGGGATCTTAGAAGATTGAGAGTGTGACCTTCAAGGGGATAATGGAAGCTTAACCCTTTCATTTTCTTGTTCTTTCATTCTGAGACACTAGGTGAATGACCTTCCCCACCACGTGTTCCATCATGGTGTTAGTGACCATAAGCCCAAGAGCACCAGGGCCAACCAACGCAGAATAAAAGATTTAAAACTGTGAGATAAAATAAGCTTTCGTCTTTGTCAGTTGAATGTTTTAGTATTTTGTCACAATAATGGAAAGTTGACAAAGAGAAATATAATTAAGTGAGAATGAATCTCACTTGTGAGATCCAAATGGATGTGGGAATAAGGAAAAAAAAAGAATTAAAAAAATGTACCTAGATTTATGTTTTGGAAAATAGATTGTCCTGCATTGTCATATTTCTTTGTCAATAGCAGTAATTCATTTTGAGTTTTGGGGGAAAGTAATGGTAAAAAGTGTAAGGGGAAGCGTAACTAATCACTGTGTGAAAACTTACAACTGGAGAAACTGGTGGAATATTCAACAAGTAATAATTGTTAATTGAATAGAAAAATATTTTGTCTAGATCCCAAAGAAGAAGTTGAGTCAAAGCTTCATGCTTTGGAATCATGAATACTCAAACAGGAGCTGAAATATGGAGATGGACAAATGAGGATGTGAAGTAATTTACTCTTTGAAATTAAAAAGGGTGTACTTTGTGTTTGGCATTTTAGAAATAAGATTTTGAAAAGATTTGGTGAAATGATGAAGTCGGATTGAATTTTGTGAGGGTCTCACCTTGAGATACTCTGATCCAATCATGCTGGTATGGTGGCCTTAATATCAACATGTTCTAAATACTCCTGGGTGAAAATGTGCAGCATAGTTGGTGAATAACTGGTAGACTCTCCTTTACATAAACAAAGTAACACAAGATTCCAAGTGAGGTGTGGAGTTTAGAATGATTTGTTAATGACGCTGATATTTTTTAAGATAAGAATGTTTAAATTTTGTAACTCAATAATAAAGGATGTACAAGGAATGATAGATGATAAAAGAAATAAGAAAGATAGATGATAGAGTATAATTATTGTGGAGATGGTAGGACAAAGCAGTGTGGTTCAATTCACAATATCAGAGTGCTATAGTGAATAGTGGTATGACTCATCTTAGCTAAAGCTCTAAAATTTGTAAGTAATTTAATTTTAGTTACTGAAACATATTTTTAAATTATCGCTGAAATATCTTTTTATACTCTTCTATTAAAAAATGTTCCTGTGAATGATGGAAATATTCTGAGCAAGAGACATTATGCATGCAATTGTGCAGACACAATGTGAGTCCTATCAAATGAAGATTTAAAAACTATAGGAAAAGGACTAGACAAAGGAACAAGCCATTTACAGTTGAGGCTCTTTCATTGCTAAGCAAAGGAGGTAAGAATGGACATTTTGGCTGGTAACTAAAAACTTCAATTATGGTCATTCAAGAAACAAATTATTTGATATATACAATATATTTTATTTGCCTAATTGAAGAAATATATACAACTATAAACAGTGCTAAAATATTGTATGCATTTATTAATAAATATAAACAATTCATATTTGAACATAAAAGATAGAAACTATTCTAGTGGAAATTTTAAAAATTTATTTTTATTATTATAAAAATGCTACTTTTTAAAATGTCTTGTGTGCTTGTGATCCATTTTCAAGATTCTCTGCCAAAACTTCAGTGGGATTTTGCAATGGAAAGATTTGGAAACAAATAAAATAAAGCTTTGTGCTTACTGAAGAGTTCAGAGCACTGAAGATGTCCCATCTACTAGGAAAATCTCTGTGAAGAGATTTAAGAGCAAAATAATAAAATCCAAAACCTCATTAACAAACCTTCAATTTCTTTAGGTCTGGCACAAGGGATCCATGAAGAAGGGTGAGGAAGACAAGAATTACAGAACCCCCTGCTACTGATTTGGCATTCTATGGAATAAATTTGTAACTGGACACACTTGAAAGAAGAAAATAAGGGAACAAAGGAGAGAAAGAAATCAGGAATTAAAAAGGAGCTAGATATCTACAAAGCTGAGCATTAAGACTATCTGATTCTTTACTCTGGCAAGCTTTTTTTTTTTTTTTTTTTTTTTTTTGCGGCACCGGGGATTGAACTCACAACCTCGCGCCTGCCAGGGCAGGCGCTTAAGGCACTGAGCCAGGCTCCCGGCCCTCTGGCAAGTTTTTTATTGCTATTCATTCTCATTTGTGGAGAATTGTCCACATATTTGTCAGTTGAAGAGCTGTGTATTAATCTCATTTACAAACTTGAAAGATGAAATAATTATTTTCCAAGGCTGTCAGGATATTCATTGAAGTACTGTGCCAAATATTCTTAATATATTTTACTTTCAACGTAGAAATGGTATCTTAGAAATATGACATTTATGGATTTTAGGACATGTCGCTTCATGGCACCTTGGCACTTGAGAAGATCACAGAAGCAGGCCAGTCCCTCTGATATTCACCCTTCCTTCTTTCACTGAAGGAGTTCATAAAAGAACTCCCTGACTTTGCTGATGTGAGTGGTATCCTCTTACGCCAAGAAGAAATGAATGTCCTTATCTCTGATGATAAAGGAACATATTGTCTTTGGTAAATGTCCCTAGTTTATTAACACTGAGCTACCTCCCCTTGTCCAATTATACTACACAACTTTCTGTTTCCTCATTAAACTTATCATAAAAATACATACATTTCTTTTTGAGCAGCTTCTTTCCCTTTCCCTTTCACAATATAAGGGAAAGGAGAAAAGAAAGAAGGGAAAAGATTATACACACACACACACACACACACACACACACACACACATATATGTGTATTTACAAGATAGATAACTACAGTACTAATCTGTTAGTTCATCAAAAAGAATTGTGCTTTCATTGTTTGATCAATTTTCATGCCTATCTCTTGTAATATGAGCAACTACTTTTAAGATAACAATATGTAACATATATTAAACATTGTGAATATCGTAATATTTTGTTTTGAAATTCTGTATCATTGTTTTTATTCATTTTTAGTTTTAAAATAAGACTATATATATATATATATATATATATATATATACATGCTTTCCTATTTCTTTGAGTGTTCATTTTGGAAGACTCTGTCAATAATACCTCTATTAAATAAATTTGTGTCTCTTTCTCTTGCTAATCTGTCTACTATTATACCTGCCTCATCTGTGAATCTTGTAATGTATAGGAAAATAAGTATTTTCTTCCATGCAATGTTAAATGGAATATCAGCTAAAATTTTAATAAGTGCTTTCTTTGGCATTGGTCTTATTGCTAAGAAACATTTTCAGTTTTTTCTTCCAACAGGATGGGCGTAATAGATTTTTAGGTTTATTTCTTTGCAGCAAAATTTCAGTTGAACTAAATATTTCTTTTATTTCTCTTTTTATGCCTTGAAATATACATATAAAAATATTAGACTGGCAAAAGTGAGAAAGCACCAGATGTTATTTTTAGAAGAAAAAAATCTCAATTAATTAGTAAATCATTCTTCTACATTCTGGTCCCCCAGACTTTTCTCTTGAGAGGAGAGAAGGAAAGTTAACTATGTTCATGCTGTTTTGAATTAAGTTTAAAACAAGCCAAAATACACCCAGTTAGGAAAAAATGTATTAAGCTGACAGCTTACAGCTGTTATATGTACAAATCAGATGATATCAGAAATAATCACAGCATAATGCTGAGATAAAGTGACTAGTCACAGTGAGGTTTAATGAAAGAGCCAAGTAATCAAAGAGTAGCACATCATCTGATGATTGCATGAAAGGAACTAGAAGACAATTGAATCTCAAATAGTATCTGTGTTATGGCTGGGTTATTAAAGGGTGGATACATGCATGCATGTATGTAAATTTCATCTGTATGTTTTAATTCTGGGTGAAAAGGTACTAATAAAAAATATGGATCACTAGCCATTGTGTATAATTCGGTCCTCCAGAATTCCTAGTTTAATGTGTTTTAAATAATCCAAAGTAAACTTAGTTATGTTTAGTATAACTAATACTAAATGGGGATGAGGAAAAACAACAGCAAACAAATATAATTAAGCAAAATATTTTTCCCTTTGGAGACTGAAATAACTGTGAGACCTGTGTAATAACCAGCCAAAGATTAGAGCAATTATTCTCTGTCATTGGAAGGCATATATGTACCTATGATTGGAAGAGGTCAGATTCCCTGGAGGGAAGTCATTTGTCCATGTCCACGCAAACTGGTCTTCTAGCAAGTGATGGAGGTCCTTTGAAATTAAGTACAATTTCAGTGAATTGGGCCAACCTGAAATCAATACCTGAACATGAGCAATCAACAGTTCAAAACCCTGGAGCTAGATTGAGGTTATTCAGAAACCAAACCACTCAAGTGAAGAAGAGGAAGAAAAATAAACTTTCTGTGGTCATAAATGCACAACTGAGAATTTCATAGTTTTAAGAAGTCTTTGTTAAAAGATATATCTTTGCAATATTTTGGGTAAGTCACTTGGGGAGGGTAATTCATTCTCCATACAGTATGCTTGTGCCAACTCACATGCCCAAGTGGGCAGATGTGACTACAAGTGGTTCCATGTGTCTAAATGGTAGCACTTGCAAGCACAAGTCAATGATTGGACTAATAGCTTTTGGCATGATGTCATCTAATCCAATTGAATGGGTGTTCTTGTCCTGCTGTGAAAAGCAGTAAGACCTGTTTCATTATTTCACTTGTTGGTGTATCTTTCTATGAATTCAAAACAGGAATCTTCTCCTTTTAACTATTTTTTAAATGCTCATGTAGCTTACACTTAGGTCAAGTTAAATTGATCTATACATATAATTATATTTTCATTTTTCAGATTTAAGGAGTAGTTTTATGACACATTCAATAATTTTTAATAATAGCAATTTAAAATTGCTTTTCTAGAAATTATGCTGATTCTAGTAACTAAATTTTTTACTATAATGTGAAATCTTTTTTAGGAAAAAAGTCAGGATTACATTGCTACTCTTAGAAATGTTTAACCACTTATTAATTTCCACATTATTTCCTAGATAAAAAAGGAGTAGGATTTGTAAAAACAGACATTTTTCAGATTAGTGACAAAAGATTTTTCCTATAAAATATTTTATATAATACAATTAGGAATTCACATAAAAAGAAGTTTGGCTGTTTCTCACTCTCTCCTTTTTTGCTGTTTTAGTGTATACATACACAGCTTCTGAGTCCTATGCATTGAAAAAATGATTCCCATAACAAATATTATACTTATTTCCTCTTTTCATACTTACAGAAAATATAATGCAAGTGATCTATTGCCTAAATTTTCAAAGACTATTAATGATTAAATAATCATGACTATAGGAATGTCTATCTTTTCATTTGTAAGAATATTGTCTGCAGGAGATCACATTCCTGTCAAAGATTGTTAACTTGATTTTCAGCCTGGCTTTCAGTGACACATTCTAAAGAATTAAAGTACTTTTATAATCAGAGTATCTCATTAAGAGGATGGTTTTATGTAATTTTATCCACTTATTCTATTTTTCAAAATTTTTATACTTGGGTTTTTTTGCATCTATACACATTTATAGTGATTATAATGCTTCTTTGGATTTTGCTAGCACCAGGAAATCACCTATATTTTGTGAAAACAGCTGGACACTTTTGATACAACCTTTAAATGCTTCTTATCTCTCCTAAGTTTTAGTGCAATGTTTTTTTTCCTTTCCTGAAAATGATTAAGACTTGATTGTGCACAGCATCCTCACTGGCAAGTGTACTCTGAGCATTTTGTGTAATTACAAGTACCACAAATGTATACAAAAATATTGTTGCTGGTAAACATCACAACAGCACATGCACAGTTCATAGCCTGTACTTGTTTTCAATATCTGACTAAAATACATAAATGCCATTCCATTTTGATTTAGAAAGTTGCAAAGATACTACACAAGATCAAAATTCAGTGGTTGGTTTCTCAAAAAGGAATTAAAAAATCTCCTTTTTGTTCACCCTGTGTATGAAGAAAATGTCATTATAAAACTTCATTAATATGTAAATTGCAACATTTTGATTAGCACTTGCAGAACCCTTTTGTTAAGAAAAAAGACGGAAGGAGCTAACCAGATTGCAATAATTTACATAATAAAAACTCAGTGGTGGCAATGCCACCAAGTAAAGAACCTAAAGAAAGCTAGAATGTCTTTTTTAAACAGCTTAATAAAGTATCAGAATCACAAAGTACAAAAGAAGAGAAAATATTTTTCTTTTAACTGACAAACTCTATTTTAAGAGAAAATTACAGGTAGTGCAGATTGCATTGAGGCGATAAGCTTGAACATGGAAGTCACAATGTCAACATAGCTATTTTTCAAAATCAAAAGTACGTAATTCTATCACTGGAGTGTAGGCAACTAAGACTGAAATATTCATATCTAGAAGTGACCTTGCCTGTGGTAGAATAGCACTTAAAGAGGAGTCTGCATGTTGTGAAAATAATTCATGCTTCTTTAATTGATCAAAAGTCATCTTTCAACTTCAAAGCCACTAAAAAAAGAAAATCAAATAGAAAATTAAGACATTGTACTTGACAATTAAGTTTTTAATACATAGTTATGTTGTCCTGTAATCCAAGGGACATTTTATGATTAGTTCATCTGAACAGAAAAAGCTAAATAAAAAAAAAAACTGAAACAATATTCTTGTTATTTTGACTTGCACTTTTCTTGGAACTACAAAGATGGAATACACATACCACACTGACACTTAGATTTTTCAGATTATTATTTTTTGTCCATGCCACTTCTTATTTGTTAAAAATCTATTTATTTGTTTGATGGTGAGTTAGTGCTATTATAATAAACGAAACAAGACTATGACACATGTGAAAATATGCTGCTATATGGAAATGAAACACAGAAATACTAATTAGAAATGTTTCAAATGGTTTTTAAAAACTTATTTTGTGTGGGAACCAAGGATATAGCTCAGCAGCACAGCACTTGCCTGGCAAGTGCAAACTCCTGAATTTGATTCCTGATACCAAAAAAAAGTTTTTTGTGTGTGTCATTAGTCCATATTTGAGGTTCCTACAGTTTACAATCATTTTAGAGTGTGGTTCCATGTACATACCACAGCATGCTTCTTTATTTTTAAATCTTCTAACATTTCCCTTCCTTCCTCCTCCAATTCTCCTATTCCATTTTTCATTCTTGTTGATATTATTAATCTTAGCCAATGTTAATTTCTTACTTGAGAAGTTGGATTATGGAAACTTGAAATATGATGTGATAGGAGAGAGTGAGCTGGCCATGAGGATGGTTAATGAGAATGTCCTCTAGTGGAATTCATCCAGGAAAGAACCATACGCGACACTACTCACTTGTTTGTTGCTCAAAGGAGGCCTAGAATCACCTTTAACAACTGATTGCCACCTAGAAGGGAGGTAATTTTGGTCTCAATGCTTTATCTTTTGTAATGTTCTTGTCTTTAGTGTCATAGCAATTAGGTTAGTACCAAGGAAACCTATTAATCATTCCAGTTACTGCTAAATTGCCTAAGCGTGTCGATTTGGAACCTTTGAGAGAAAAGGGAAGATTAATGAGTTGACCTCAGTTCAATGTGATAATCCAAAACTAAGTATCTGGTTGCCTTACTAGTTTTACAGGGTTGACAATGTAAATTTTATCTACCTTAATTCTCCTTTAATGTTAACCACAAAATGAAGAAGGAGATTGGTTCAGAAATGGGAAAGCAAAGAAAGATAATGAGAAAATTAAACCAATGTTGGGGTCAGAACATATTATCCTTAAGTATTTGGCATGCTGACTGCTTTGAACTAAGGGACACTGAATGGCCTCAGATACTACAATCTCTCTGACCTTCTGTTGTTTTTCTGTATCTTGATCCTCTTTCATTCACCACTCCTATCTCCCTAGCAAGTCACAGAAAGTAGAGCATCTGTCCCCAGAGGAAGCCATAAAACCTAAAATAGTCTCTTGTCTCTTTCTTTCTCTCTGTCTCTCTCTCTGTCTCTCTGTCTGTCTCTCTCTCTCTCTCTCTCTCTCTCTCTCTTTCTCTCTGGTACATTTTCTCTTGTCTTCCTCATTTTGGAGAGGTATTGATCCAAATCTTGCAAAAAGTGTCACACAGAGAGGGCAAGAAGCGTGTGAACACCTGGCCTAGCTAAATTTCCCCCTTGGACTTAACAAAATGCATCTTTACACTGGTGTTCGTTTTTCATCCAACCAAAATATGAAAAGAGTTTCCCTGGGTTTTTGATTCTTTATTTCTGACAACTCCCATATCATGTACAGTTCTGATTAGATTAAGTTCATTGTGCTTTTCTTCTTGTTTATCTACATTCTAACAACCTTAGTCATGACCCTTACAATGAGTCAGGGACAAAGTGTTACACCTTTCTACCTATACATCAAACACCAAATCAACAAAGACATGTATTTTTGTACAGACTTCAGTTACTGTGGCTTACTGTGGTGTGCAAGTTGGAGTGGTTTCTTCTTCCATATTCACTGAGGAACATTTGATAAGCTGTCTAAGGACTGTCCTCACTGTTTGTGACTCAGTGTTCTGTGTGTGGTACCTCTGTGTTACTTGGATTCTGAGCCCTCACTACTCTTAATTGAGTGCAGCTCAGAGTCCAATGTCAGTGTTGGTCTGTTCATCTGTCAGGGAAGTTTTCCTAATTCTTTCACATCCTGACTCTTTTAGTGCTAATAACTACTCATGTGTTTTAGTGCTTTCATATACTTTATGATGCTAAAAACTTCCAGTTGCTTACTACTTGACAACTGTTCAAAATAGAAGAAAGCAAAAGAAAATATTTAATGGACATACAGTAACAGCCTAATTTATTATCTTTGAACATAATTGAGGATTTTTCTGAATGCATCGTTTCTCAAATAAATATAGAAAACTTTAAAAACATAATTTTGGAGTGACTTTTGTTATAATTTTGAAGAAATTTACCTTCAGTCAGCTTCCATGAAGACATTTATTTATGCTATAACTAAAGCAAGTATTTTTATATTGTTTAAAATCACAGCATCTTTTTTATTTCCTTGAAGCAAAGGGCTATTGCATTTTATTGGAAAATAGTTCAAATGAAATAGTGTACCCGTGGGAAAGTTAATATGGGTTAAAAAAGAAAGCAAGAAAACCTGATGAAAGGTTTGAGGTTCAATGAAGCTCATGGACCATTTACTATTACCAGCATTTTGACATCTAGGCCATAATAGAGCTTTGAGAAACTTTGTTCAGACAAAATCACTCATAATACCCATAATATGGCTAAAAGACAAGCCAAAAAGTAAAAAATAAAAATGAAAGCACACACTTGGGGACACAGAGGTGAGAACTTTGAGCTCATAGGATAACACATTGTGGGAAGGCATTGATAAATACAACAGCCAGTTTTTGCATTTTGTTATACAGATTTCTCTGCTGTTACTAGTGGACTGAGTCTAGAGTTGTCTCCTCTGATTACAAATGTTCTGTGAAAAAAAAAATGTTTTGCATTTCTTAGTCTAAAATGGAAGAGCAGTTTTTCTTAGGTCTGTTTCTATTTAATTGTATTTAATTCAAAATATTCCTTATGTTACAGTGGCATACTTTGGGGTGGCATATTCTGAATCACATCACCTTTAGTCGTTCCCTAGTTTTCTTTTCAAGATCTTAAATGTGTAAGGCTAATGAGAGTAAAGATTTTTCTTAACATTATTTCAAATAAATTTGTAATTTGTAGGTACATTTGCTTCTATATAACTAAATTCTTTGATAATTACATATTTTAGATTTCTAACAAGTGTTTTGGTCATGATTCTTCTCATTTCTACAAAGTACATTGCCGTTGAAATGGTTCAATAGCAAGCTACAACCAACAATTTGTTGAAATTAACATCATACCTGTTATGTTACAAAATGAAAGTATAATTTAGGCTAAAAAGTTAGTAAGTAAAATACAATAGACAAAATATATGTGTAGAAATATTAATAACTTTTTTGAACTGATCTAATTTGTAATTTATTCCAAGAAAATTAATGCCAATTTCTGGGGATATTTTCCTTTGAGTTTGGCTCTAAAGTGTAGCTGTGACATGAATAGAAGTTCAGAGCATCATTACAAGGACTAGGTACAGTAATAGTGCATAAGGCAGGACAGTGCATAAATACTAAACAATTTTTGGAGTTATCTGGATCCTAGAAGTTGTTGAAGACTAGGTTTAGAAAATACATTCTATAAATTATGCTTTAGTTAATGGGGAAGACATTGAAAATTTCTAGCAGAGAAGTACTAAAATTGAGAGACTTATGTAAGGATAATATAGTAACTTTGCATTGTATTGAGAAACAAAAAATAGTATTATGGAAACATGCTAGTTCAGCATTCACAATTTACATCTAGAATATTCTTCTAACCCAATTATTTATCTAGAAAGTAAATACATATTTTTAAATGAATGCTATCTTATTGTTTTAGTAATGGTTAATTATCATAAAGGCCATTGCAGAATCAAAAAGAGGTGATATTTCTTCCCACCTATCCTGAGGATCAGAATCAACAACTTTATAATAAAAGACAGTGAAAAAGAAAAGCATAGCTTTATTTACCAATCATTTGCATAACACAGAAGGCTTCAGATTAAAGACATAGGAAAAAGGTCGACTTTATGTTTAGGTTCAATGAAACAGGGACAACCATGTAACCATGTAAAAATGTGAATGAAAACAATGGGTGTAATCTAATAGAAATAGCCAGAATGGGGGAATAGCAAGGCCCAGCCATATGCTTCTTGGCCTCTCTGTCTGTCACTGCTTCTTCCTGGGTAAGGGGAATGCCTCCTTCTGGAAATGTAGTCTTAAAACCCACTATCTGAAAATGATGGATTGAGAATTTTCTTATGGCCAGCTGCTACACAGTAAAGAAAGGGAAGCTTAGAGTATAGTTATAAGTTTGTGGGACTGGTTTTGTAAAAGGAGTTGTAGTTTCTGTAACTTGCTTTGAGGGAGGATGAGAAATGAATGACAAGAGGGCAGGTAAGGGCTAAAGAGACATTGCTCTGAAGCCACTTGTAACATTTTAAAGTACCCTTTGTTTAATTTGTATGTTTCTTTGTGTACTTTTTTATCTACTGGGGACTGAACTGTAGACATTCACACTGAGCTACAACCCCAGCCCTATTTTATTCGTAATTCTGCAGTGTTTTGTTTGTTTGTTTTTTGGTGCCGGAGATCGAACTCACAGCCTTGTGCTTGCCTGGCAGGCTCTTGTGCCACTGACTTATAGCCCCTGCCTTTATTCATAATTTTGAAACAAGATCTCATTAGGTAGTTCAGGGTGGATTCAAACTTGCACTTCTCCTGCCTCAGCCTCCCACAGTGCTGAAATTATGGGTATGAACCATCATGCCAAGATCTAAGGTCCCTTAGTTCTAAAGTACCCAACATGATAACTTGCCATATTTTGGATTATCATTTTTTGAGCAGCAAGAGCATCATAACAAGACAAATGTACACAGTGAGTATCTTCACTCTTTTGAGGATTTCTCCTCTTTAGAAGTAGATTATACATGTAGGATCTTAGGAAAATGCTGGAGAAAAAGGGAAGCTGTTCTGGCTTGTGTCTAGATGTCTCCCAAAAGCCTCATGCAGTCATAGGTGGGACTTTAGCAGAAATAGCTGGATCTAGAATGTGTGATGATGGAGTTGGTTCACGGTCCAGTGTTAGAACCAACAGCACTGGGATTAGGGTATAAGTGCTACCTGCACTGAGTACCCTGGATAAGCTATAAGGGATAGAAAGAGTCATGGTTGTCTCTTATTGCTTTGCTACTTTCTGCCTGCCATGAACTATTTTGTGCCCTGTGATGCCTGTCTGCCACTCACACTGCCTTGGAACCAGCCGACTATGAACTGAAACCTTTACAAACTGTGAGCTAAAAAACCTTTCTTCCTCTAATTTTGGATGTCAGGTATTTTGTCTCAGCAAGGAGACAATAACTAAGACAGAGAAGTTTACTATGGGTTTGCTATAAAATGGCTCCATCATTAACCTCAACAAATATTTCGCAGTCAGACATGGTAGGACATGTCTATAAACCTCCAACACTTGGGAGGCGAGTCAGGGTAACTGAATTCAAGGTCAGGCTGGACTAGGAAGTTTTAGGCCAATCTGAACTCCATAGTGGAACCTTACTTTAAAAAATGCTGCAATTATTTTATTAAAATATATTAGTTTCCATTCCTTAGTTAAATTCAGATGGTGTTTTTGAGTGGCTATAGCAAAATATGCATGGTGTGATTTATGAACAGTATAAAATTATTTCTCACAGTTCTACATGCTATAAGTCTATGATTAAGCTTAGTTCTGGTGAAAGTCTGCTTTCTTGATGGTTGTCTTCTTGCATGGTCTCATAGGAAGAAGGGACACTTTTCTTTAAAGACAGTGTATCTATCCATAATACCCTACCCTCGTGATGTTATCACATCCCAAAGGCCTCAACTCCTAATATTGTCACTTGAAGGAAATTGCGATTTCTATGTATGAATGTGAAAAGACAAAAACATTAGGACCAAAACTGGCAGTTAACAGGAAAAAAACCAAAATAAAAACAAAAAAAACCTCCATTACAATATTCTTGGTTTTCTTTTACTCAAAAAATGCACAAGGAAAACAACAACAACAACAAAACCTGAATGTCAGCCTAAAATACTAGAAATGAACATTCCTTCACCCAGTGTAGAGTTGGACTGCTCTGGCCTAGGAAAGGAAAATAATAAGCTAGAATAACAATGTGTGCAGAAAAATTGGAGTCAGCTGATCACTTTTCAGTAACTTTCTGATTCGTATACTTAGTAAAATGATCAACAATTTATCGACCTTATAGCTAAATCTCAAAACCCAATTTTCTACAGTTATACAGTTTGTTTAATATAATGTATCTTTAATTCTACTGAAAATTGATTTATCTCTACAATACCAAAAAGTCACATGAGTTTGAAAAAAAATGCCTAAGTTTTTTTATTTGCTTTTAAGATTTAAAGTTCTGTATTACTATTAATAGAGATAGGACCAATCTTCTAAATATGCAATAAAAATGTTTATTAGTAAAATACGAAAATGAGGTCATATTCTGAAATGAGGTCAGTAAAGCATATAAAGATTTAGAGGAGGTGAAGAATCTTTGAGATATTTAAATATATATGGAAATTGAATAGAAATGTGTTTTATTATTTGTGCTGTAAAAAATCCACTGTTATTTCTATTTTTATAATCTGAAAGTACCTTAGTCATTTTGATAAGGAGCAATCAATTTAAAGTAAATTTTTTTGGGGGAAAATAAAACACAAAGTGGTACACTCATTTACAAATATGAAAGGTAGCCATTTATACATTTATTGACAACATGCAGTGATTTATCTCTGGGCTTATGGCATTTAGAGAGTGAAAATAACCATAAGTAGAGAATAACTGAGAAGCAAAATGAACACATTTGAATGCTTTCAAATGACTTTCATTTCCTTCAATATGTACGCATAAAACACATAGATGGGTCTCTTATGATTTCAATGAATAAGCTTGTATGTAAGGACTATTATTAGGGAACTGACCATAATAAAATGCTTTCATCAAATTTCCACGTATTTTGAAGACTTCATAATCTTGTAACTATGATATTTAGGATAATGAAATTTTCTCCTGCATGTGTCTATTCAAAATTTGATCAAGAACATTTACAGCTTTTTCCCACTTAAAAAAAAAATGTCCATGTGAAACACCACTACCTCAATTTTTTTACCATCATCTTTTTTTTCCTCTACCAAGGTGGCCTCAAATTAATTTTGCCCTATTGATACTGCTTTACTTAAAACCTGGCAAATTTGGCTATCATAATTCAACCTTTAAGCAGAAAGCAAGGTAGAAAAAAATGTTGTTTCTGTTATTTCCTATTAGAATGTTCCAAGATACTCAAGTGGGAGAAACTGATTTTGATAGCATTCTGGGATCAGCATATATAGGCATTGTTTATCAAGGTTTTAATCACTCCCCTTCTAATCTTTCCAGTAAGTATACTGTTAAGGCATTATGCATGCATGTCTTAGGAAGTTAGTAGTTCCATTTGGTGATTTGCTTGCTTTGGTGTTTTTTGTGGAAGTTCAAATAAAGTGACAGGATTCTTTTTACTTGAGATTGTTCTTAGCATGGCAAATGCAAAATATTCAGTTAAAATAAATAACTGCAATAGTCATAAATGCCATTAAGGTCTTGGGTGCAGAAGAAATGCTTAAGTTTGTCTTGGGAAAAAAAAAAACAGAATTGCATTGTTTCAGTTGCTTAAGTTGGCAGATACAATTCTTTTTTCAGATGCTTTGTTTTTGGTGTCTGTAGGTTGTCAGTTCAAGACAGGAAAGAGAAAGCACAGGTTTGACTTTCCCTCACTCTCATCCTCCAACCCCCAACCCCAGATAAACACTGGAACTCCAAATATCAGTGATAAGCTAGAGGCTCCCCTGGGCACCATGAGGACCCTATCAGAGCTTCAGAGATGTCATTTCTACTCTTCCCTCTGCACATCGACTCACTTCTGCCTTCCTCCCCTGGTAGTCAGTTGGCAGAGTATATTTTAGTGTGTAATTATTCACTGGCTTCTTGTCTCTTCTTGTGCTTTTGCAAAAGAGAAGAAAATATGATTTTCTAGCAGGTGGTGACAGACTTTTAACAAGGCAATGATCAGAGTGACAAGAGAGAAAAGTTTATTTTTTTCTTTCTTTTTCTTTCTGACCTGAGGAATCAAGACTTTAGGCCTTTTGTGAATATATTAGCTTGGCTGGCAGAACATTATATCAAGGACGCCAAACCAGTGTAAAACCTAGTCCATAACCTCTAATCTTACAGACATGAACTCTATTATTTCCCATTAAAATTAGAGGTTTCCAAATTGTAACAGATGTCCTTAGTAGACATGTCTTATTACTGGGAAATGTTAGATAAATGAAAACTGAACCCAGTATTTTAAGTTACAACTCGTGACAATACAAGGCTCTTTGGTTGGATCGAGCATTTTAAGCTCAAATTATAGAAGCCTTTATGATTTGCATTAATTGATGCATCAGCAATTTTTCTAAATTGCAGCTAGTATGAAATAGTGGGAATTAAAAAAAGTAGACCCCTTACAATATTCAACATCCCCTAAATCACAGTGGTTCTACAGTGAATTTCAATAGCAAGAATATTGTAATTAACTGCCAAGAGAATAGGGATGAGGGTGGAAATCTTCCAATAGAACAGTAATGAAAACAAGCTGAGGGATAAGTAACTTGATATAAAAGCGTTTTATGACTGTGTTATTGTAGGTGTCTGAATATTTTAAAACAGAGATGATGTATATATCTGGTGCAATTAAATTTTGCAAACACAAAAATTGTCAAAAACAAGAAACAAATCTATTTACTGAAATCCTTGAAATTAAGTATTTTATCACTCTAACATCAATTCCATTGACATGCTTAATGGAACTTAAGTACATTTATCACCAATGTTATCTGTATAAAAGTATATGTGCCTATAGTTTCCCATTAGAAATTTTAACTTCACAGTGTTTTCTCCTGTTTAACAAAAAGTTTTTCAAAATAGCTATGAAGAGTTAACTTCATCAGGGAGTTTGTTAGCAAATGTTGCATTTAATGAGTTGGACAGTTAGTGCCTATGAGGTGGACATGGTGGTATGTGTTGGTAATTCTAGCACTTCATAAGCTGAGGCAGGAGGATTACCCTAAGTTCAAGGCCAGCCTGAACTGCATAGTGCAACACTGTGTCAAAAAAAAAAAAAATGTACCTGTGAACA
Organism: Dasyprocta punctata; assembly: GCA_004363535.1. NCBI lineage: Eukaryota > Metazoa > Chordata > Mammalia > Rodentia > Dasyproctidae > Dasyprocta > Dasyprocta punctata. The sequence continues at coordinate 20,131 of RJWM01000596.1, forward strand.
AGAAGAAATGTTTTTCAATACACTGCTTTTCACCTCACATTGACTACTCTGTGACCAAGGATAAATGTCATATTTGTATCATTTGCCAATTAGTCACAGCATCCCTATAGTATTTAATACAATCAAATGGGTAGATACTTTTTTTCTAATTTTGGAAATGGCAATAGAAATTCTGAGACGATCTGGAGAAAATGTTTAGGCTCTTACAGATAGAACTGTTAATGCACTTTAATGTGTTTAATAGGAGTGTTAAATCTGAACAATATGAAAAATCAGTCACTACCCTTAAGTTTATCTGTGAGGTCAGAGGCCTTCAAAATTGGAGAGACAGAGAAGCAGAAAATCCTGAAAAAAATCTTCATGGGAACCATGGCCTTATAGGGAAACTTGACCTGCAATTGATGAATTGCTGTAGATTCAAAGTGGAGAGGTTTGGGAGTTAAAATTTCCAGGAGACTAACTCACAGAGGGAAGGGGTACATTTCGTAAATTTTACCTTTGGGAGCTCAACCCCGTACTCATAGTGAATATCATAGAAATATCTCTTTGTGCTTTCTTGCAAGGGATGAGGAATCGAATCCACTTTGACATGTAACAGAGAATTCTGTTCTTAACAAGGCCTGTCCTCAGAGGAAACTCTTTTACCACACTTAACCTGGGGTTTTGTTACAGCTTAGCCTATCTAACAGAAGGAACATGCTCAAACCCAGCCCTCTCTAACCATCTGCTCCTTCTAAAGGAGGAGAAGCACTTTTAAAGTCCACAGATCAGAGAGTCTGAGACCTAATAATAGGACTAAAGAACATGTGATTGATCCTACTTCGGATCATCATATTACTAAAGGCTAGTGTAAAATAGCTCCAAAGACTTGGTACATGATTTCTGACTATCAGAAAAAAAATCACAAAGTACATAGAAGGAAAAAACAAGCAAAAGAAAATGAAGAGTTCAAAGGTACAAAAATCTGATATTTCAGGAATTTTGAAAGTATAAGACCAAGTATGATTAGTCTGCTAATATCACTACTAATATAGGCAACAGGCAAAATTCTAAAATATAGGGGAAAAAATGCTGGAGAACAAAAGCAGTGTAATAGAAATGAATGCTTCTGATGGACTTATTAATACCTGGAAAAGGAAAAGAAAGAATCTTGAAGCTTGAGCTTATGTTAATAGGGGCTTCCAAACAGAAACGCAAAGAGGCAAAGACAAAGGCAAAAGCAAAAGCAAAACAAATGAACAAAGACTCCTCCCAAAACAAAACTAAGACTGTGGGAGAAAAAATGCATAGTAACTCTTGTGTCATGTGAGTAACAAGAAGAGAAGAAAGATGCGTATTTGAATCAAGAATAACTAAAAAAATTACTCCAAATTAATTTCAGACATGAAATGACATGTCTAGGCAGTACAAGGAATTCCAAGTATAAATGGAACAGAACAAAGAGCCTAGAAATAGACCACATAAATATAGCTAACTAATGTTTGAAAAAGGAACAAATGGAATAAAATGAAGAAAATACACTTCACACAGATCTTCCACACTTCACAAATCTTAAATGAATATAGATCATAGAACTAAATGTGAAACATAAAATTATACATCTTTTAGAGGAGAACACAGAAGAAATTCTACACAAACTGGATATATTAAAGACTTTAAAAACAACACAAGAAACATTACCCATGATAACCTGGATTCCATTAAAATTAAAAATTTCAAGCTGGGCGTGGTGGCACATGTCTTTAATCCCAGCAATCGGGAGGTTGAGGTAGGAGGAGCATTGTGAGTTTGAGGCCGGCTTGGGCTACAACGCAAGCGCAAGGCTGGCCTGAGCTACACAGTGTGACCCTAACTCAAAAAACCAGGGCCGGGAGTTTGGTTCAGTGACTTAAGCATCTGTCTGACAGGTGCGAGGTTGTGAATTCTAGCCCCGGTGCCAAAAAAAAAAAAAAAAAAAAAAAAAAAAAAAAAAAAAAAAAAAAAAAAAAAGAGTGTTACATAAAATATACAGGAAACTATTCAAATCAATGAAAGATAATGAACAGCCTGATTTCAATAAAGAATCAATGAAGAGACATTACACCAAAGAAGATACACATATAGCAAATATGAATCTGTGAAATGATGTTCTACATCATGTGTCAATAGGAAATTGCAAACAAAAACAACTGAGGATACCATACCCTAATGTACCTACAAGAATTGCTGAATTCCACAAAAACATTATTACCAAATGCTGGAGAGGACAGATACAACAGGAACTCTCATACATTGCTCATGAGGCTACAAAATGGTCTGGTCACTTTGATAAACACTTTTTTAGGTTTCGTGAGACTAAACAAAAATTTACCATGCCATTCAACATATGTGCTCATTGTTGTTTACCTCAAGGAGTAAAAATCTCATGTTCATATAAAAATCTGCAGAATATGTCTATAATAGATTTGTTCTTAATTGCAAAACCTTAGCAACTGATATTGTTACTTGAAGTCCTTTAGTAGTTAACTAGATAAACTGTGGTACATCTACATAGTGGTTGCTAATCTTGCTAGAAAGAAATGAGCTGTGATGTCAAGAAAAGGCATGAAGGAAACTACAATTCATATTACTAAGTGAAAGAAACCATTGAAATTTATGCACAATATAAGATCTCTTTAATGTGTGTTCCTGAGGGCTTAAACCTAGAGAGTTACATGTATCCTATGCACACACCTACCACTGAATTATACCCCTAACATTAGTGACATTCTGGAAGAGCCAAACTATGGAAACAATAAAAAGATCAGTGATTACTAGGAGCTGAGATGGATGAATAGACAAAGAATCTACTCCACATGATACTACAATGGTGGATATACATTATACAAATGTCCTTATACATTTGCCAAAACCCATAGGACATACAACAGCAAGAATAAAAAATAATAAAACTACAGACTTAGCACAGTATTAAAATCTCAAAGAGATGAATTGGCTATAATAAATATACTGCTTTGATGAAAGATTCTGAGAAAGGGCGAGTACTGTACAATGGTGCACTACATATACTGAGGGAAGGATTTTAGGAGATCTCTACTCTCTGCTCAGTTTTGCTATGTATTTAAAGCTGATATAAAGTAGTCCATGTTTTATGAGAAGAACATTTCATTGTGACCTGGATTGTGCATTGTGCAAATTCACCAAATTGTATCAATCAATTATATGTAGTTTTTGAATGCAATAATTATTGTGAATTCACCAAAGTAAACAGATTAATTCCATGTACTTTTAGGTACACTAATTATGCATGAATAAAGTTGGAAAAAATGATTAGCAAAAAATGACATCCATTCACTTTATTTGTATGAGAGTTATATTTACGATTTTCTGAAAAAAAATTCTTAAGTTTGAATATTTTCAACTTGAAACTTCATATTTTTGTAAAAAGCTATGGTAGTTTATAGAGCCCTATTTGTTTTATCACAACCCATACGTAATGGCTTGTTCCCTATTATGTAGCATTCATTTTGCTAAATCCATATTACAGGAAATAAAAGCATAGTTAATATCTACTGAGTATTTACTATGAACAACTATATCTATTACATACTTTGTCTCATTTATTTTTTATAACTGTTTTGGTTTCTGTGTTAGGTTATTTTTCTAGTTGTTGAGACAAAATACTCAACACCCAAAATGAAAGAGGAAAGGGTTTATTCAACTTACAGTTTGTAGACGCTTTGGTTCATATCAGCTGGATTCAAGGCAGAGTGGCACTTGGTGTAGAGGTAATAGTGCATAGAGGTAGAAGACAAAAAAAGCAACAAGAACAAAAGTGGGGAAACAAGCCTTTTTCCGTATCTTTTATCCAGGCTTCTGTGATCAGAGCAGTGCCAATCCAATCAGTGGACTGATCCAGCTATCACCCACCCTTAATCCCAGCACCCTCAATCCCAGCATTGCACGGCAAAATCAGTCACGAACTCTAGATTCAGCTGCCTCTGAAAAAGCCCCATTAAAAAGTGCATGAAGCTTTGGGGGAACATCTAGACACAAACCGTAAAAGCGTCTGCCTAGCTGCCTTCCCAAAGCCTCATCATGTGGTCATAGGTGGGGCTTTTCAGAATGGCTAAATCTAGAATGTGTGATGGTGAGATTGTTTCACGGTGCAATGCTAGCATCAAGGGCAATAGGATAAGGCTGTGAGTGTTATCTGTCCTTAGTAGCCTGGATGAAATATATGGAATAGAAAGGGTTGTGGTCATTTCTTGCTTTCTTTGCTACTTTCTGTCAACCATGAACTGTTTGTTCTCTGCTGTGATGCCTGTTTGCCATGCCAGCCTGCCTTGCAGTCAGCTAGTTATGGATTGAAATCTCTACAGACTCTGAGCTAAATAAACCTTTCCTCAGTTAACTTGTGGATATTGGGTATTTTGTGCCAGCAATGAGACAAAAGTAACTAAAACAACAAACCTATGAGATGGTGTGAATACAGTATTAATGCCATTTTATGGATGGTAGTTGTTGATCACTGTGATGATGTCGATGGCAGCTAAGATGCTGAGATCTTACCCTCTGACGAGCATAGTTCAAAGCACTCTGTGCATCCTGTCTCACTTAATTGCCACATCAGTTTTATCAGTTTGATACAATTACTACTGCATGTTACCAGATGAGAAAACTGAAGCCAAGAGAGAACGAGTAAACTTGTCTGTGGTCAGGCAAACACTTGTCCTAGAATCCTGCCCTGGATGGGAAGATCTGAAGTCTACGTTCTTGCATATCCAAAGTAATCTTAGTGGGACTGATACCAAGTCCTTCGTGAATCTTTCAGTGTGTTTTCCGTATTCTCTATGTAGGTGCTTTTTTTCTGGGAGAATGCGCCTGTTTCTTTCATTATATTTCCCAGAAGTCTGAAAGATCAACATATATGTGTGACTGTCTCACATGCAAACATTCTTCCTACTCTGCATAAAGAAGGACTATAGTGGTAAACATGAGACAACATTTCTGTTATGCAATTTCACAAAAGAAATATAAATATAATTCACCTACATGGTTATCGATTAAGAATTGTTGTTTTCTAATTCCTAAAAAAGGAATACTATCATATGTCAAGAGAGTAATTTGTCTCTTAGATGAACAGGTACATGAAAAGCAGTGTTTGTAATTCATAGAAAATACTGGAGAACGAGTGTTTTAGCACTTATAAGGGAAGAATTGTTTTGCACATCAGGAGACACATTATAGCTAAAAGTAGCTGTCAAATTTGTCAATCTGTTAGCCTAAGTGAATTTATAACATCTTTGTTTCTCACATTCTTAGAATCAAAAAATGAAGCATCCTAGGCTTCAAAACTTTCTGAACTTCTGAGGTGCATTACAAGAGGTCCCTCTTAATCATTTGTAAACTGGGGAATAACAGTATTCTCTTTTAAAAGTGAATGTAATCTTCATGAGGCTATAGCTGCTTATCTAATTCACCACTGGAGTTCAAAGCAGAGAATCAATAGATATTTGCTTCCTAAATGAATGAATGATAAATCCTGCAGTCCATCCACTGCCTCCTATGAAGGCGAATAAATGAATGAGATTTAACCTCCCTAGCCAGTGTAACTGCTGTGTATAAAATCTGTCAGTTAAAGGGTTTGAACCTGCTGTGAGTTAAGTCACACCTCCCTTTTATTGCAAAGGCTTCACAAAAGGTAGTGACCCCAGGATAATTAACATTTCTGTTGACATCTAACTGGTTTCAAGTGGTTTTCATACACCTAGAGAGAGTGAATGGCCTACTTTTTCATTCCTTTTTAAAATACAGGTTTCAATCACATGGAAATTAACAAAATAAAAGTGAAAATAAATGATTATTTGACACCCCAAGCAAACCTACAAAATCTCTTTGGAATATGGCTGAAGTTGTCATTAGTGACAAATAGTTGTCATCTGGAACTCTGGATTGATTCATTTATACATTCTGTATGTGATATGCCATTGTTAATGTTGTAATTGTATTTTGCTCTCAATGTTATACATTTTGCAAAGGGTTAGCAAGCAATGATCAAACCAGAACATAGTAAAATGTTTTAAATCTATAACAAAAGATTCACATTGACAAAAGAAAAACAAAAACAAAAAACAAAAACTTGTGCAGGAAGAGAAATTACTTTTATATAAAATTGTATTAAGAGAGTTAAAAACATCCCTTAGGAGAAGAGAATGAGAGTTCTATGAACATAAAACGAAAAAAAAATCTTATTAAAGATGTTCTTGGCACCAAGATGTATAAAGGTTGGAGGAAGAGAACTTGCTTAGCATACTTGTGGCCCTGGGTTTGAGCCCCAGAGCAACAACTACTACAACAACAACAGAAATAACAGCAATTGTTCTTAAGAACTAGAAATTCTCAATTCTAACCCCTCTTATTACACTTGAAAAAATAAAATTTGTATTTGTGAATAATTGATACAAGAGAGATAGAACTCCCAAACTGCTGGATGTTAGATGCGTCCAGTTTGTGAACTCCAAAATCAAAAAATGAATTCTGAGGAACAATGGAAGTTAAGTGTGGGAAAGATTTATTATGAAAGAAGGAGACAGGAGGCACTTGAGAAGGGAGGATGGGTGCCCAAAGGAAAGAGGAACACATAATTCAAACAACTGGGGATCTTTTATGTGCTTTGGGAGGAGGAAATCTGTGGAATAACATAATTAATAGTCTTAGTATTAGTAGTCTTAATCTTACTATTAGTCTTAGTGGGTAAGAGAAGATGCTCTACCTCTAGTGAGATAATGGTCTATTCTCTGAGAAATCCCAAAAGGGTGATATCAGTTACAATATAATCTCAGATTTCCATTCATCCTTTAGAGTAGTATGTAAATCTGGCCATTGTGACTTTAATTTTGAAGTCCTTCTTCAGATGTACCTTCAGCCACAGTGTTGATGTGTTCCTATCTTCTGTACCCACTCCTTCTAGGACCTAGCCATGTCTGACTATTAATTTTTATCTAATTTAGTTGCCTGTATTAGTATTATAATTGCCAACTAAACTAATCCCTACTGCTGTGATCCCCATATGCAGCATAATAAGAAAAAAACAGACACATACTAAAAGGAAAGCTGGACCTGTACCTGTAAAGTTACTGTTGTGTACTTACTCCAGTCGTTTGTTTGTCTCTTTTGCTTTTTGTCTTTCTTATATGTGTCTTATTTTTCTCTTAAATAAAATAAAAAATAAACAAATAAAAGGAAATCTGGAACTGGGTGGAAACTGACCTCTCTGATGGAGAGGCACTGACAACCCAGCATGGTCTACATCTTTATTTATACACAGTAAAAAGGGAGTAAGTGTGTAGTGAGGAGAAAGGTCTCATGTTTTGCTGAGAACACTGAAAATGAAACATTCTCAGAGCTGTCTGTGCTGTAGTTAACCGGGAGGAACACTAAGGCCAGACACCTGCTAGACTGGTTTTGCTCTAATCCCAACAAGTTGTTCACATGGCTTGCCTCTGGCACTCCATTGTTCTTGGGGCTGACCTTGCTCAAGACCCAAATGAGTGGTTTATCTCCACTGCAGCCACTCGCCGCATTCCACTGTTGTAGATATTCAACTTAATATTGTCACATTTTATATCAATGTAATCTCAAGGAGTACTAATGCTGGGAGAGTCTTTGAGGCCACCTGGATGAAATGCTGCATTTTTATACACAGTGTACTGAATATAGTTGTCTTAATTGGGGGTGCAGAACCACTCATTCCCCTCCAGTTGCCTGAACCTGGGCAATGTCCTGGGACCAACTCTTCCCCCACACTCACAAACACACATTGTGTACCTAGGCCTACCACCCCAAGCAGAGATAAGAAAAATACCTGTAAGATTTCCCTGAAACACCCTAAATTTTCAAACCAGGGCACACGCATGCTTTATCTTACTACAGAAACCTTTCTTCACCTACAGATCATTGAAGGTTCATGCTTATGGACTGTGTCTCAACCCAGTAACAGAGTGATTTATGGGAGATGACATGTGCAGTAGACACAACTGACATGACTCAGCACCCTGTCAATCAAGCTCTGGAAGTCACAACAGGAGGTGCCCAAATCCTACTTAACATTTTAAATTCTTCAGACAGGTACCCTCAAATGCTTAAACCATTTTCCTTTTCTATGGTGTGAGTCTACACACTAAGAGGATACTCTCACCTAATGCAAAGCTGCTTCTTTCTTACCACTGAGTGGCATATCCTAGTCTTTGTTTGTCACACACAAGAATCTAGCAAGCCATCTGAAACTCCATCACCTGTAGTAACAAATAGTTAAATTGGGTTTCTGGACACACCATTCCAAAATACTTCTGTACATCAGAATATGGCATCCTAAAGTATGACCTTCTGGTATACCAATTACTTTGCTCTGGCTATTTTCAGAAATTGACAATATAGGAGTAGTGCTAAAAATATTCGCCTTTTGTTAAAGACAATCACACTTGTCAAGGAAATCTGCATTTGGAAGGATGTCTGTTTCTCTGTACTCAGAAGAGAAGAATAATGTTATTCATCTATGAATTCCTAAACATGGACTAAAATTTGCATAACAGGCTTCACATTTCTTATATGGTATATTTTCTTGCTAACTTATCTTATAATCTGGTCTATTAGTTCCTCTCCCATAACTTGACTTCACCAGGCTCCAGAAGTTCCAAGTTCTCATTATTTTCTGCACTAAATGATTCTCTGTCAGTCTCAGGTGGCTGGGCTTTTGAGTCTGAGATGGCTCTGGTACTTCCATGTAAACATAAGTAATTAAAATCAGTTTTTCTTCTGTTAATCTGGCATATATCAGTTTAACTCATAGTTCAGCTAAAAACCTAGAAAGACAAAAGGATGTAATTTTTTTGACTCTACAAGGAAGAGTAAAACTATGTTGCTTGAGTCTCTGAGTTCTAGCGAAGACTTCAATACTCACTGTCTTTGAGCTTAGGCCACTTTTTCTAAGTATTCAGTGGAACTGGTCTTTCCTCTGTAATATGCCTTTTTATGTGGCATAATAATACTCACTATTTATTAAATGATTTGATAGATTAAAATAGGTTGGGTCATGGTGATTGCCCAACATAAGTTAGACATCATTATTATTCATACTAATAGTATTATAGGCAACAAAGTTAGATAGAAATTAATAGGCAATCAGAGAGAGATCATGTCCTTGAGTAAATCAATGCAAAAGAAGAAACACATCAAAATGCCAGTTAGAGGCAAATTTGGAGAGAGCTAGGCCTCAAGAGGTAGACAAAATAGCCAGGCCTGCAATTTTCTGTAGAGATAGCAGCCTGGATTATAATATTATTAGCACCACCTGGTCCAGTGAGCCTAGCTAACACAACAGACCCGTCTGTGAGTGACTGGAACACCCTGACTCATATGCCTGTCCTGTTCCAGGAATGCCTTTTTTCTTTCTATGATAGAAGTGAGATAAACCATGGCTAATGATGCTCACCAATACACCCTTGCTGCATACCTCAATACCCCTATTGGGTCAATATTAGCTAAGTGACTTGGCTTGTAATCCTGCAAGCTGGGTTTTGTTTTGTTTTGTTTTGTAGTTTGACCTGTAGCTACCCAATTTGTAAAATAACCTTGACAAAGAACCTAGGAAGCAACCCACTTTTGGGACCCTCCTTCCCCTGAGGAGCTTTCTTTCAATAAAACTTTCCTGCTCTTACCCTCCTTTGTCCTCAAATCCAGTGAACTCAGCACATCTAACAGGTTGGGAGTTACTTCCATTTGACAGAGATTTTTGTGATACAAGCAAATTCAGATTTTTGTGATGCAAGCAAATTCAGACTCAATTCTTCTAACTCTTTATAAGAGACTCCAGTGGTCTAGGGCTCCAAGCATTGAGGGCAGAACAACTTATGCTGATTACAAGTGAAGATAGAAAATCTTCCCCAAGGCCAGTATGTTAAGATGGCTGCTCCTTTGGGAATTTGTCCCTTGCCGGTGACTTCCTTTTGCTGAAGATTCTAAGTTATAAATAAAAACTACATTCAAATGTTTAAGATGTCAACTGCTAAAAAATCTTCTTTTAGATTTATAGAACCCAGGACCTTTAATGACTTTCAGATTATATCAGAATGCATGATGTTCTCCATATTCAGCTCTGTGTATTGACTACATGAGGCAAGTAAATGATGTCAGGTTTTAACTTGCAAAAATGTAAGGTTTGTCTAAAGAATTATAGGAACTAATCCTGGGAGGTTGACGGTGATTGTGAGATTGAGGATGCTCGTGTGACTTTTTTATATTGTGGCCAGGGAGAAGAGAGAAGTAGGGAGAGAGAGAAAGAGAGGGCTGGGGTTGGGCAGGAAGGGAGAGAGAGAGAGAGAAAAAAAGAAAGAGAGAGAGAGAGAATGAATGAAACATGCCCTGGATGAAGAAGATCAACAACCACACCTAGAACAGTGCATTACCCAATATAGCTTTCCATAAAAACCCTTACACATACTGTATTTGAGTTTCCTAGGATGATCTTTTTGAAATGATACCTCCTCCCATATATTCTGGGTGGTAGCTCTTGAGTAAACCTGAATTTTCTTCCTACTAACTTTTGTCTCATGAATATTGGCTTTCGAATGTTTAAGAAAAGGACTAGAATATTGTAATTATGTTCCGTTTTTCCTATCAAACTATAGAAGAGATTGAAAAAAGTTATTTTCCCTTTCCCATTATGCGGTCTCTGACAAGTACTGTGTAAGCTAGAGTCTTCAGAGACAGGATAACCCAGTGAAGATTAACTCTAAGGAGTGGTTAGAAAATAGGCTTATGATGTATCTTAGGTTCACTAAAGACATTGGCTTTTTAAAATCAATTTTTATTGTTTTTATTAGAACTTGAGTCACTTGTAGGAGAATGGATGCACTGTGAGACAATAATGTTAAGTGAAATAAATTAGACACACCAATTTAAGTATCACATGTTTTCTCTTCTGTGAGAAACAAAAAATATAAAAAGCCAAATAAAAGATAGATAATAGGGCATTAGGTTTTGTGCTGCTGGGTAGGGGAAGCAAATTAAGAGAATGTAACCAGGAACAGTATAGTAATTAAAGGTTGTTTAATAGGGTTTATTTTGCAGATTTAAATCTGTGCTTTCTTCATTAACAAAAATTGTTAAGAATTCTTCTCCCCTGGTCCTAATGAAAATTTTCTGTGCAAAAGAAAACCCTATGTCTTGTTTTTAAAGCTTTCCATAGGTCTGCTTCTTAGACCTTAGCTCTCAGCTGTCCAGATGCCAAAAAGGAGTGTTTTGAGGTGGCACGCTCTGGTACCCTCACTATTCTTTCTAATCTACTCTTTCTCTTATACACATATCCTTCATGAATTAGGCTAATTTGGAAACACACACACACACACACACACACACACACAGAGGTATCCAGAAAAAAGAATCATATTCTATTTAATTAATACTTACTTTTTTAAAAATCCCAATAACATAAAGTGAATCTTTCTGTTATTGACAAACAAAGGAAAAAGTTAAAAAACATTACTCATTTTTTTCATGAGTTAAAGGGCCACTTTTAGTTAATAATTTCCTATTTATTTTTTTAAAAAGCTATAAAACACAGACTGGATTCATAAACAATTTAATCTAAAAGAATTATGTTTCCAATAAACTAAGTCCATAATTTTCTGTTATATGTATGGGTTTGGACATCATAGAAAATCAGAATTATTTGGTATACTAAGTATCCATTATGTACAAGTAAAGTGTGAAAGATTAAAATAAATGTTTTAATGTCCCAAGAGTTTGATAATGTCAACTAATTTAATCTTCAGAACCATTCTATGAGGTACCAATAATAACAAATACATTTTTTGCATGTATTCCCTGGCCAAGTGCCTGGCACTATACTAGGTATATAATGTTTATAGTAATCCTCATAACAATATAGTGAAGGAAATCTCCCTGATATTTCCAATTTAGAGAGCAAAAAACAAGCTTCCAAGAAACCTGTAATCAGTCCATGGTTATGTAGGGGAAGGCAAGTAATAGCACCCAAATTTGAACTCAGATATTCTAATGGTCAAATGTATGCTACTTTATATACACTATGCTTCTTCATCTCTCTGCATGAAAAAAGTGTGACTCACACTAGACAGACCATCAATGTTTGTGGAATAAGTAGTTGCAGGAAGCAGTGGGAGTGAGAAGAGATTTTCTGCAGTTAGAGACCATTACTTAAAATCACTGCTTTGTAATTTCATATTTAACTCACATCAAGCACTGTTTTATCACTTTTTCAGTTTGATTTCCACTTCTCTAAAATGGGTTTAATATCAAGTGTGTTATTTTGTGATCATTAAAATATATTTCAAGTGCTTCATCTAGTGCCTCAATCTTTGGTACTAGATACCCAGTATTAGTGATCACTAGGTTCATTAGGCATTGCTGAGGTTCAAGCCATGCCCCAAACTATGTTGTATATTTAATTTTTTAAAATGCAGAAACTTAAGAAGTACCACACTCAAGGTGACCCTGACCTTCCCCTACTCTACTGTTCCTCTGAAGCAAGTCATAAAATCTAGGCAGAAATTTCTGACTTTCCCCAGAAATGAGTTGTGAGACCATCATGTAAAAAGTGTTCTCAGCATGCCTAGGAAAAAGGAATATCTTATCTCCAAGGAACACAGGAATCAGGATACACAGTACTTGCTCTTTCCCTGATGTACTACAATTAGTTCATACCTTTTTTGTTTCTTTGTATTTCCCCATGACTAGCCATTCTTATCAAATCTACTACAAATAAGTATTTAAATGTTTATTATTAGTTTTAGCTGTTTCTTTGGTTCTGTATTTCCTTATGAAGATTCCTGTGTTATGCACAGTTTATACTGAATAACTTTAAATGTTTTCCTCTTATCAATTTTTTTTGTATACATACGCTTTTTTCTCCTACAATATTGATGGCTTATGAACCATATTTTGTAAGTTACCATAAAGATTCAAAGATGAGAGTGAAATAAGACCCTATTTTTCATAATAACTTCCTATTAACTTTTGAACTTTCTATTTTCAGTAAAACTTCATCTTGTTAATATTTTATATCTTAGAAAATATTACGTATTTTATTTACTATTAAACATATTTTTCCATTCTATAACCTTTATGATATAGTATCTATGAATTTGTTTTTAAATTTATTCATTCCATACTTCAATCATCCTTTTCATCCAATTAAAAAGACCCCTCCATTTATTTTGAATTTTTTTCTTGATTATAAGAAAAGTAGGCTAAGTCACAAGCACATAAAAATCAATATAAATATGTATATATTTGCAATATATATGTATATATGTACATATATGGTGACTCTAGGGATTGAACCCTAGGTTCTGTACACAATAAGCATATATCTAACACTGAGCTATGTATCCAGTCCTTTAATAAATTTTTAATGGGAAGAAGATGTAAAGTTTTATAAAATATTTTGGGTGAAAATATATTTATTCCAAGTTTTTATTCAAAACCTAGAAGTAGGATTTGCATGGAATATGTATTGATCATAATAGAAGTTATTTTTTAGGAACAACATGCTCAATTTACAATAAATATCTTTCATAGTTACTTAATTCACTTGGTTCAACCTTATTTGTGATATTTACATTGCAAATTCCAAGTATATATTATGCAATTACTGTATTTCTTTTTGTTATTTAAAATTGCAGTTCTCTTCATTGATTTGTGCATTGAAGAATGATTATTTCAGGCTTAGGTATCTGGTGGCATACATATTGACTTTCTGTTGAGGTTGCCAAAAAGTGAACTATCCTATTGAAACACCTAAATGTAAGATAGCAATACTGGAATTGGTGAATATGTTAGTTAATTCTGATAGGAAACTACTTTAGACAAGCATTTGCTTACTCATTTCCATAACATATGGATCAGAGCTACCTTTTATCCCTCTGACAATACCAGCAAATGTTCAAAGTATGTGCGTTCATTTCTTACCATTTTCTGCTTCTCATTAATGAACAGTTCTCAGTGTATCACAGTACACGGAACATTTTGTATTGAATGGCTCTTGTTACCGAATTCTCTGAGGAGTTTTTGACATTCAAAATGATGCTCTACTACAACACTGAAATCTTTTACTCTGTGTCAAATTCCCAGTGTATAAATTACACAGTTAAAATGAAATCTCCAAAATGTTAGAGCTCCATTCTCTACTGACATTTTGTAGTGTTTAGAGAAAAAAAAAGCTTTTGGAATACATTGTACAATGTCTGATGCATTCTGTCTTCAAGAAATATGCTTAGAGTAACATCATTTTATTCAACTTAACATAAAACGTGGCATACTAAAAAGCCCTTTCTGTAATTAAACTCATTTTTCCCTATATCTAGCATAAATATCATCGATTCATTTGCCCAAGATTGTGTAAAAGCATTTAAAAACATTCTTTCTTTACACCACAGTATTATTTTCTTTACTTATGGAGACATCAGAAAATTCCATGGCTTCATTAACATTAACTCATGAACTTGTTCAGCACATGTTTTCATATTTGATCTTAATTAATGAAAAAATTATCCTGAAATTCTAGGAAAGATTTGTCAGAGTTCATTAGGCCACTATTAAATACATTTTTGTATCACTGCACCCTTTCCATTCAATCCACTTTATGTTAGGATTCTCAGGGCAAATACATTTCTTGCCTTTAAGCTGGAAATTCAAAGAAAGATGAGCACAAAAAGGAATCATAAACCTGCCAATAGTAAAGAGCAAAATAGATGAAATGTTTTTTTGAATTAAGTTAGTAAAATTTGAAATAAAAAAATGTGCTTGCATTTTGATTTGATGTTGTTAGGGTCATTGTAACCAGTTTAAATTTGTGAAGCTAGTGTAGTGGGTAAAACCTCATATAACTAATGACTGACATAAATTTCCAAAATATACTTTATCTTTTTTTTCTCTCTAAATTAGACTTGGCAGTTTCATGGGGCTAGGTAAGATATACAAATATTCTTCTTTAGGATCATCACTACTTAAGTATTTTAGCTCACATACTACTTTCCTTTCCCAAAATACATGCTATAGATATACCTGTTAAAAAATAATTTGTAACTACTTTAAAGCAGATGGCAAATATATACTCAAACTTACCTGATTTGCTCACTAATAAATCTATTGGAGTCTATAAGGATATTTTTAATACTCTATTTTTTCCCCAAAAACTCAAAACATTTTAGAACTATGAAAAATGGTAACTTCTATAGGGTTTATTACAATGCACTATTTGAAATCAGTTATTTTTTAAGTAAGCATCAGTAATTACTTCACTAATGAGTCTTTTAAAATAATGAATTAAAGTTTACTATTACAAAGGATTTAGATTTAGTGATGATCAGTGTAATAAGGTAATTCATGTAATATTTTTATCAAGGAGAGTTTAGCCAAGAGACATGCACGACATTTCAATGTCCCAAATACATTCTGTATCCTATGAAAAACACATAGATTCGTGTAGAAAGAGTGAAACTTGTCATCTTCAGGATGATGTGGCAGTAATTTTTTAGACTCTTCACTCATTAGATAACATCTCCATGATTATTCTCTATTTAAGTGTTCAGAAATTTAGATTCTGGCTCATTTTTGTTTATTTTTTACCAGATTTTATTCACATATACTGAGCTCTCAAAGAGACATTACATATTGGTGGCATAATGAATTTTAGAAAAATGAGTTTATTTAGCCAAAAAATTTATCAGTTCTTTGTACAAAATCATGCACTCATACATAGACAAAAAATAAAATTGGCCCAAGTTTCCCATTGATTTTAATTAAAAGTGAAAAGCTCAATTTACTTATTTTATTTAGTGAAGAATATAATTACTTTAAATGATTAAAATAATTTTGCACTCAGAGCAAAGTCATCCACAATTCAAACATAGTTGCTAATCGTCCCTTTCCCTTTCATTTCAATTCTGTATTTTCCTTTGCACAACAGTGCTCTCAAAGAATTGGTTTCCATTTTCTCATTTCTGAGGCAAGATTGTCATACTTGCAACAAAAATATTGCTCTGATGATTAAATTAGTGAATATAAAATACTGGCTACAATCCTGGGCATACCTTAACATACAATAAGTGATAGATTTTTATCCTCAACTCTCTTATTTATTTAATTGTAATGCATAATCAAATCATTCTTTGTTAAGAATGTGTGGAGGAAAGATTTTTTCTTTTTGCAATCTAGAAATTCTACACCTAGGAGAATAAAAACATTATGACACTGTAAGGATGTATAGAAAGTTCTAAATAAGAGAGATAGTGGGGAAGCAGGACATTAACTTTTAGGGAGCTGATCAGTTATTTACATTGCAAAAGGACCACCCAAATAGCACTGTCAACTCAGAATTAGACAAAAATTATGCTCTTTTGCATTGTCAGACATGTGTGCTATAGTAGAACAGCTTGAGTTGTTTTAACATTTTCTAAAAATAAACTTCTTAAGATTAGAATATCAAAAATATTTTAAAACATTATATTTGTTTCTTATGAAACTGGATATTTTATCCCTACACACACAACAATATTGCAAAAACTGAAAACCAAATTCAAGTTCTGGGAAATCTGCAGTATCAGTACCAGTAATAAGGTATCTGGATCTAACTTTAGATTAAATATCACATAAGATACATCAAGGATTGCATTTTTATCTGTAATGGTACCAAGGTGAATAATCATCAGTATTAAATTGTGGGAAGATGAGTCATGTATATGGACTCATTCCAATTCCTTTGAGAAAGATCCTATAATTGGCGTCAATTAGTCCTCTTGTTGGCAGTTTTAGAAACCATCTGAAATTTAATAAACAGAGACAGAAATGCATTCTCAGTGAAAGACAGTCGTCTTGGATATTGATGAAGGCTGATTAGGAAATTGGCAGTTAGTATTCACAGTCCCTCTTCAAATATTGACTTAGTGTTTTTATCCTATTTTATCAGCTTAAAACTTCATTTTCACTTCAAAAAAATGAATTAATCTTTTCTAAATAGTTATGTGATACTTTTATTTTTCCCCTTTTGGCATACTTTGCTTTAAAGCATGTGTTAGAGAAAAATAAGGAAACCCCGTGTTATCACTTGCTACCCTGAAATTATAGATATTAAAGAAAATTATGATTTTAAAAAGTTGATGCATTATCTCAAATATTTATTTTTATTTTGGTTCTGGGGATCAAACTCACAACCTCATGCCTGCTAGGCTGACACTTATGCCACTGAGCTAAATCCCTGGCCCTCAAATATTTACTTTAGCAATGGGTATTACTTTTATTCTGGGAGATTCTGACTGCTGTTTTCCTATTAAACTCACAATTTTGTAAAATGAGAAACTTTAAATATTACCTAATTCAACTGTGAGGTAAAAGTGAAAACATGCAAGATAAAAACACAGCTATTTATTATTTTGTTTTAAATATTAATTTTTTTTACTACATTAATACCACCAAATTTGTACTTTTGGACTTCCCCAACATTCTTAAATTTAACACTAGGATTAAATACATATGCATTTTTTATTTTAAAGAGAATAAAGCTGAACAAAATGAAATAGAATAAAGCCAATCAAAACAGAATAATGAAAACAATACAAGACTTTAAATCAAGATAATGGTAAATCAGCAATGGCTACCATAATGTCTCTTGGTTTTATTCAAAATAGCTGTCCATACCATCAGACATAATAAAAGCAAACAAAACAAAACAGAATAAAACCAATCAGAACAAAACAATGGAAGCATTACAGGACCTCAAAACTCAATAATAGGAAATTAACAAGGACTACCGTAGTATTTCTTGTTATATTCAAGATAGCCACCCATACCATTAGACATAATAAAATCAAGCAAAACAAGACAGAATAAAACCAAACCTAATAAGACTATGAAAATAATATAAAAATTCAAAACAAGATAATAGAAAATTAACAACGGTAACCACCTTTCCTTTTTAGATGTTTCCTCACTTGTCACTTTCGTAGTATCTATTGTACATTTTGGATCTCACTAACTCCTCCAGTTTTTTATGGTATAGAGGTGACATGATGCTAACCCTTATGAGTCTGAACCATTACCCATGAGCACGTTCTTAAATTCCATTGTATAAAGTAGCATATTTTTCTTATCCATTCTGCAATTGATGGGCAAGATACCCCTACTTTTTTTCTGGTTTCCCATTGCATGGAACATTATTTTCTCTCCTTTGACTTTCAATCTATGAATTTCCTTTTGAGTTAAATGTGTTTTATTTATACAGCATGTGTTTAGATCTTGTTTCTTGATCCACTCTTCCTGTGTTTCTTTTTATTGGTGAATTGAGGTCATCTGCATTAATAGTTAACCAGCATGCACCGCCTCGTCTCTGCCATTCCATCTTCCTGCTTTGGCCTCCCACTTTTCCCCTCTGTTCCCTTGCCTGCCCTGTTTGGCAATTACCCCTCTGCTGCTGTTCCTGGAACCATGGTCATCTCTATCTCTCTCAGAATATCCTTCAGCACTCTTTGTAGGATTTGTTTGGTGGTCATGAATTTCATCAGTTGTTCTTTTTCATCGAAGTATCTCATTTTTCCATCAGTTTTGAAAGATAGTTTTGCAGGGTACATCAATCTGGGTTTGAAGTTGTTTTTCTTAAGGATTTGAAACACTTAACTCCAAGCTCTTCTTGACTTGATGGTTTGTGTTGAGAAGTCTGTCATGATTCTGATGGGTCTTCCTTTATAGGTGATCTATTTCTTTACTCTAACAGCATTTAATATTCTGTTTTTGTGCTGAATTTCTGCAATCTTGATTATTATAAGTCTGGGCATAGATTTATTTTAATTATGGCTATTTGGAGTTCTATATGCCTTGTTTGTCTATGTTCCAGGTCCTTTTCCCATGTTTGGGAAGTTTTCTGCTATTTCTTCTTAAATAGTCTTTTTATGTCATTTGTGTTGACCCTTGATTTTTCACTGACACCTATCATCCTTAAATTATTTTTTTTGTGTTGTCTTGCAGCCATTGAATTGTCATTTCCTGGTTCCTTGTTATTTTTAAGAGGTATTTCCTTTGATTGCTAGCTGAAATTCTGTCTTCAAGGTCTGAAAGCCTATCTTCAGTCCCATTCAAGTGGTTTTGCCAGGTTTTGATGGGGTTTTTAATTTCCTGGATATCTCTTTGCATCTGTTTCATGCATTATAATTCCTTCCTGTATTGTTCATTCAACGTTTCCATCATTTTCCTATGCTTCTCTTTTTTTAATCTATGTTTTTTTTTTAGATATGTCCAGCAGTTCTTTCGCTATGTGTGTGATTTCTTATTTTACCTGAGATACTATTTCTGATCTGATTACTTTCACAGTCTCATGAAGTTGTTTCTTTACTTCAGTTGCTATCCTTTCAGAGATTTCAAGTGTGTGACTTCCATTCTCTTCCATGTCTATATCTCCCAGACTTGTACTGTGTGGTCTGGAGGTCTGAGATTGTCTTTTGCTCCTTTATCTTGACATTTTCCTGGGTTCTTCCCAACAAGCCTGTTGTGGAGTGCCAGCCACTTCCCACATTGACTGCCTCTCTGTGGTGTAGGGGAATGGCCCAAGCACTGGGTTTCTCTAAACCCAGGTTCCCAGGGAGGCAGTAGGGCATGGGATTGGCTTTTCTAGACCTGCTCAGCTACACTCAAGTTTCCCCAGTGTCTATGGTTGTATGGTGGCATGGCTGCTTCTTTTCTTGGTCTGTGTGGCTACAGTGGAACTCCCCCCTAATGGCATCAGGTGCACAGGTAACTGTTTGTCTGATTTTTCCAGCCCATGCTGGCTGCCCATGGGAAGCAGGTGTCTCCAATGGCATCCTGTGGGTGTATGGAGTGTATCTGGCTATTTCTCCCTGCCTGCACGGATTACATGAGGGAAACAAGTGTCCCAGTGGTGGCATGCATGCTGGGGCCAGTCTAGCTGTTTTTCCCTGCCTGTGCTGGCTGCCCACAGGAGGCAAGCACCCTTATGGTGGCCTACATACACATTTTATCATTTTAAAAGAATCATAATTAATGTGGAACTGAGTGCATAATAAAAATATTAGGAAAAATAACAGGACAGCTAATTTGTTATGTTTTATCACTTCATAATGTTAACTTGTATTTGAAAATATTTTTCTTTTGATCACTGAATAAGAACCTTTTAACACATTTATTAACTTCTGTTTTTCAAAATTTTATTTTTACTTTTTTCTTCTCTAGGAATTACAAATGTCAATATGAAATCAGTTGCAATCTACATTAGATATCAGTTGAGCAATGCAAAGAACATTGAAAAAATACAGTTGTATGAATGTTTGAATTATTTATTTCATATATTTTAAATAAGACATCATGGTATTTATCAATGGGTAACATTTATTGAACAATCTATAAGTGGCATAGATTTAGATATTTGCATTTATATCAGTCATATTCTAGAGTAACTTCAATTTTCTAATAATCATTACAATGACACCATATGATACAGATCATGCTGGTTAAAATTGGATTGAAGGTTGGCAGAGTTTAAATGTAGTTTGTCACAAATACCCATGAATTGGGAGCTTTGTCTGTCAGTGTGACAATTTTGGGAGGAGGCAGACTTAGATGGAATCTTATTGGAGGTTGTCAAGTGGTTGCAACAAGCTTGAGGATGGATTCAAGTTGTTCTAGTGGGATTTCTGAATTAATTCTCAGGAGAATGCTGTTGTAGAACAAGTGTGAGCCCTCACCTTTCCTTTGGCTTCCTGTATGGTGATACAACCTCCTCCTCACACACATATTCCTGTGATCACAGGAGCAGTGCTGATACCAATGCCATGCCTTGAAGTCCATAACTGTGACCTAAATAGCCTCAGCTATACCTTTAGAGCAATGGAAAATGGGCTAATGCAAAGAACTACCTTAGTTAAATCATGGTGACATTTTAATATCTAGTCCAGTAACTGAAAAAAAAAATTAAACCAGAAAGTTAGCATAAGGTATGAAAAATGTCATTTCAATAAGAAACTCATATTCAAACCTAAGTTAAAATTTTAGAGAGATGAAAATATTCATGAAGCTTATAATTTGCAGTAATAACCTAGATCTCATTTGAAGTAATCTGTCTTATGACACTTGAGTAAAATTGGCTAAGAGCATTATCCCAGTACTGTAGAAAGGCCTTCCTCAAACATGTGTGGCTTCTAGATTTTCCAGTTGCTCAGTTCCCTCTGACTCTAGGTTTTGACTTCTACTCATCACACGTGCCAGATGTTCTCACCTCTGGGCACTGCATGAATGCAGAGGTGATAACTCAACTTTGTCCTTTGCTCAAGTATATGGCCTCACCTGTGATTCTCACATGCCTACCTCTTCTCTGGCAATCGCTGCTTTCAAATTATGTGAAACATATTTGTTCCACAAACTCTGCATTTAGGCCAAGACTCATTCACTGTTGTTTCTGCCTAATGAAGAGGTCTCCTTCAGAGTAACTCTTTCTTGTAGAAGGGAAACATAATGCTGATCTTTTCTTTTTAACTTTTCCACTGGTGACTAGAAATGGTACAAGAGAAGCTTATGAAACAGAATGACCTTTATCAACTTTGGTTTTAAACCGTGGTGCTATTTTCCCCCAAGATATCACATTGATCTTTTTCAAAAGTTTTGTTGCTGTACGACAGAGGTCAGATTTCACAGCAAATGGCAAGCTATCATTGTTGTTGAGGGTATAGTACATTTAAGCCAAAACAAATCATCGATGTTTTCTGCATTGTAGTTGCAATGATGGAAACACATAGCACTCCTTACTCACACTAATGGGTGTGACTTAGTAGCTTCTATATATTTGAACAAGTCCAAAGAAAAAAGTATGTTCATGACTGCCAGAGGAATGAATCACAAGAATTTTTGAGGGAAAGAAATTTGACCTTTCATGGAAAAAAATTCTTAGAATGGCAATTATTAATCAAGAAGTTCTTAAGATGGATAATCTGATTTTTATAATAGTAGCCTCAATGAAAACACAGTTTTGTTAGTTCATATTCATATTCTATACTTCCAAATCCTATTTCCAAGACTTTATGATCTCTGTGTGTATGAACTAATTTTTTAGATGGACATGGTGGTGCATGCCTGTAATCTCAGCACTCAGGAGGTTGAGGTAGGAGGATCACTGAAAGTTTGGCCAGCCTGGGCCTCATAGTGAATTCAAGATGAGCCTGAATTACATTGCAGGATCCTGCCTTAAACAAAACAAAACAAAACAAGGCAAGACAAGACAATACACACACACACACACACACACACACACACACACACACACACGCACACACGAAGAAAATCTCGAATTAAAAACCAAATCTCTATTAGACATATCAGTTTCCCATTAGAGTACTCTGAGATTTGTCCTCAGGTAATAATGCTCTAGTTTTCTAGAAGAATTTTAAGAGAAGGTTCTTAGATTTGGAAAGCTTTTAATAGCCAAGTAAGTGAATTATTAGTGGAGACATTTTAGGTATCCAGGAAGGGATGGTCTCTGTGGAAGTAGAGATACCGGATTCCATTTCTTAGGTTGACAACTTCTGACCTGTATCATCCATTCTTTTGACTTTATTTACAGGCCGCTCAAGTCATTTCTTTGTCTTCAAGTTCACCTATCCCTCTCCCTGAAAATTCTTCTCTCAGCCTGTGGAATCTTCTTCTCATCAGGGGCAGGAGCTTCTATTTCTGGTTACATCCCTTTTCCTGCTGTTGTCTTTCCTCTATTCTGCTTTTTCTTGAAGTTGCTCCTTCTTCTGTTTTGCTCATTTTAGAGCCATCAGAATTCTTTACTGTGAGTCCTCTCTTCAAAGAGCTATCTTTTGAGCCAGTTCCTTTCCTTTTTATCTTTTGTTGTGGTTGTTCATTTTTTTGAGACAGGGTCTCATTTTGTAGCCCAGAGTGGCCTTGAATTCTTGGTGATCCTCCTGCCTCAGCCTCCCCAGTGCTGGTTTTACAGGACTGTTCACCCTGCCCAGCTATCTTGTATCTTTTAAGTACTCCTTCTCCTTTTCATTTTCTCATTTTTGACTGAGAGTTAGTTGGTGGCCCTTGCAGAGGACATAGCAAAGCCTGGGAGCAGTCACACTGAATGACTACTGGGGATCAAGGCCAGAGAAGCAGAGATGACTCCTGGTTTGACAGGTGACTCTTATTCAGTGGTGACTTCTTTTATCTTCTCTAAGGTTTCTCTGTTCTTTAGAAATGAATCATTGTTGACTACCTTTTCTTCTCAGAGTTTTCTTTCTCAAACAACATTCTAACCTCTCTTGACAGATGTTATGGTTTATACATTTTGTCAACTTGAGAAGTCTAGAAGCTTAATTAAGTAACTCAGCAGCTCTACATCCTGGGGTGTAGAGGACAAGCAGTTGCCTGTTCATTGTATCAACTTGAGAAGGTCAGAAGTTTAACTGAGAGACTCAGCAGGGAGCCAGGGCTCTTACTTTGTAAATCTCCTCAGCCTGTGCAAAAGGAGGGCAGGCAGATGGTGTGAGTGCTACCCCCACCCCAGGGGAGCAGCCTGCACACTATAAAAGGTGAATGAGGGGAACCTTATTGCTGCTTCTTCGGAGGAGCTCCTGTCTTCGCCTTCAGCTTGAATGTTGTCTCCTGGCTTGCCGCATGGACTGTTCGGCTTTGTTGTAGACCCTTCAGCCTTCATTGTAGACCCCTTAGCCTTCCATTGTAGATTCTTCAATGTTCTGTCATAGACCCACTGGCCTCCTGATACGGACTTGCATAGGCTACTGCAGTAAGCTCCAGCCCTTGGGCTAGACCCTACCCCCTCCAGCTTGCAGACACCCTCTGCACACCCCTTTATTCAACATTGTGGTTGACCATCATAAGCCAATCTTGTTATTTCTTATACAGTTGTGTATCTTGTGTTATATCTCTTTCTCTAGTAAACCCTGACTAATACAACAGGAATAATGGGGGTTAGATCTGAATGAAAAGAACTTTGGCTGAAGGTGGATACAGGAAGAAGTTGGTCTGGTGAAAGAAAGGATTTGGATAGGATCCAAAGTTGGGAGTAAGCTGGGACTACACCTTTGGGATTCAATGGAGATTGTGCCCATCTGATGCCCCATGTATTGAAATAATGGAAAAATTTATTTTATACTTTTACTTCTCCCCTCTTTCCTCTTCCCTCTCCCTTCTTACTTCTCTTCCCATTCTTCTTTTATTTCTTTCTCTTCCTTCCCACTCCCTCTTATGCACAGCATCATCCAGTCCTGTTAACAAAGGGTTTGGTTTCTTTCTGGAACACTGTTGATTCCACTGTGAGATGCTGCATTCCAGAAAAGGTAGCCCTACTTTTATTGTGGCCAGTAGCACACAAATGAGTGGCCATCAAGAATATGAAAAATGTTTAGGAAGGAATATGTGCAGCCATGGATTCAAAGGTGACCCAAAGAACCATGTTTAACACTGGATAGGAGCCAGTGGGTTTTTCCTAATCCCTGCTCTTTGGCAAGTAGTCTGCAGTGCACTATATATTATTATAAGGTTTTTATGATTGATATTCCTATGTGTCTCTTAGAATAGTACCAAGGATGCAGTAAATGGTTACAATGCTTATTATTAATAACCATAGAGGCCAAGAGATGAATTTCTTTACTTACACTAGGATGAGACTTGGAAGCATAAAGTTTTCTAGATAGATTTTTGGTACTGAGCATGAGATTTCTGAATCTATGCTTACCAGTTTTAGGGCACACATTCCTGAGATCAGAACAATGGGAGTGGTTTTGTTTCAAGAGGGAGGCTTGAGTCTCTGAAGCTCTTCCAGCTCAGCAGGTACTCACTCGTTGCATTTCAGATCATTTCTCACTCCTCAGAGTTTAAAAAGAAAAAAGAAATGCAAAAATTATTTAAGATTTTTAATTGATTTTGTTGTTTACCCTTTTATTTTATTTTCCTTTTTTCCTTCTAGTGAGCTGAATATATTTATATTACTATAATTGATGTCTTTGTATAAGTCAAAAGAAGAATTCATTACCTCAGGAGTGTTGCACTAGCCGAGATTACGTGCTCCTATCTTTAGTGACAAAAGATAAGCTACCATTAAAAAAGTCTTTCCATGGTTTGTATTTCAGCCAATTCAGCTCAATTTAAAATATATGTATTTAAATTCTATGAAATGTGATGCACTGAACCACATGCTCTTCAGCTTTTTAATTAAACATATCATTAAAGAATTGGTTAGGATGGGAATAATAGTCTTGTGACTGGCCATAACCTTTTTCTTTGTATGTTGCTTGAATCACAGCTGTATGTGGAGTACAAATTGAATCCATAGGGTTTATTCATATGGAAAATAAATACATCACTTTTCCTTTATCTGGAAACAAGAGCAGCAAGTACATTGCTATAAAATAAATAATTCTGTATTGAATATTAAATTAGTGTTTTTACTTTTCTAATGTACCATAGTTTTTACAGAATTCCCACTTCAAGTAGTAAAGTACCAACATTTTATAAAACCTTACTGAGACAACACGTGGAATAGACTTGTGGTGTAAGAAAGTGGCATGTTCTATTTACTTGTATTAAAAATGAAAGTTATTTATTACTTTAGTCATTACAGCCTTTCTTTGGGTTATGACAATAAATTGAATAAATAAAACCCCAGGTAGACCTCAATTTTAAGGATTTTGCAGTTCATTTTTCATCTTATTCCAAGCTGCAGAGCAGATCAGGGTTGAAGCCTAGAAAAGCATGCCACACAGATAGCAGCTTCTGAAGGTTCAGACAGCAAAAGATAACCAACCTTCCAAAACCAGGCTCACCCAAGAGTTTAGATTTACTTTAAAGCGTAGCTTGTAGGTATGAAATCTGCATATGCTTAGAAACCACATATTGTTAAAGAAGGTAATAGTTGTCACATATTTTTACATATGCTTATAAAAATGTGTATATATGTTTATTTTAAACTGGTAAATAATTGACATGTAAATCATACACCTGCTGTTATTAAACCACAAATCACATGTAAATGGAAGAGTTACCATGTCATTCAAGGCTGACTATATTTCTATAGTGAAAACTGATCATTTTGACTGATTAAAAAAAACTAGTGATTAATATACTAGAAATAAAATAATGACTGAATCCTAGCTGACAATTTGTCTACTTTGGAAAGTCAAGTACATGGTCTCTTTCAATAGAAAGTAATGACCCTAAAAAACCAAGTGGATGTTGTCTTTTCCTACTTGGATAAACATGACCCTAATTAGAAAGTCCATTAATAGCACTACACATTTTACAAACAATTTTGGTTAGTCTATAAAAGAAATAAGAATAGAACTCAGAACTACTTATAATGTTTCTTAACTAGTTAGATTAGAAGAATCTTAAACCAAAGATCTAACAAACTCACATCTTTTTTTGTTTTTGTTCAGATTTCAAGTTAAATTACTAAGTTTTGGAGACTGATAGCTAAGTTTGGTAGAGACTGATAAGCAATTAGAAAGGAACTGGGCTTGAGAGAGAATCAGAGTAGAGAGGATGCAAACTAGTGCTTTGGACAGGGGTGAGTTGATAGAAAACTTTCCAAGATGGACAAAACAAATGAAAAACGTAGTGAATTTTACATTTATTAAAAGTAGGAAACAAAAAGCAACATGCTTTGCAGAGCAAGTGAGGATCAATTAGAAGTAGGAAAAGCAGTATACTCTACAGGTATGACAGCAGCAGACTACAGTGAAATAAGAGAATATGGTGGCCAAGAACTTAATGGTGGTCACCTTTTGTATCTCTTATTCCTCAAATTGAGGTCAGAGACAGGCTGTCTTGAATTCTGAAGAAAAAATATTAAAGACGGCTTTTCCTAATTGGCTCCAGGTGCAGGGTTTGGACACAGATCTCTTGGATCTCCATGACTGATAGATCACATCCACATGTCCAGCCACTTTGCCACAACCTAATCGCCTGCCTCAAAGAGACATAAATGAAGAATGTGAGCCTTGAAGTGCTTAGCAAGAACATTCTTTCACCCACATATATGTAAATATGAAAGGAATGATAGAAGAAACAAAAATAGGTAGAAAGCAGTGAGGGAAATTATGATTTTAAAAATAAAAACTGAGATTCAGAACACCAACTCAGTTTGAATTTTCTCTTTTTTCCTTTTCTTTCTCTTTTCCTAGAACACAATAAGCCTGGGCATTCCCTTTCACCTGCAAATGAATTTAGCATTCCTTTTTTATTGAAAATCATCTTCTTTTACCTGAAACTAAACCACCTGTTCTGTCCAGCAAAGGTTTTCCACTATAAAGGGACATTATCTTTCTATGACAGGGCCATCCTCCTCTACCTATTAAACCAAAACAGAGACTGTAGATTGATGAATTCCACAGATTTCCACCAACAAAAATAAACAAACATTCCCAATTCCAAACTGTAGCACCTCTTTCTCTTGAGAGCCTGCACTCTACTCTTGAGTGTTCATAGTTAAGCAAATATAGAGTAAGAGGAGACAAGAAGTGGCTAAAACTTGCTGGGAAATGAGGTGTGAGAAGATCCCAGAACACATGTGCAGAGCAGGTCTCAGCATCCTGCATTTGATGTAGATTTTTTCCCTAGTACTCCAGCAAGTTTTTGATAGAATGACCTAGGCAAGACACCAGCATGGCAAAATTGGAGACCGTTGCCAGTAAGTGCTCACCATCGTGCCTCGTCATGATAGCCACCTTGTAGTACAGGGTGAACTTTTTTTTTCTTCCTTATTTACGCAGACCAAACTTGCCCTGCAAGCCTGTCTTTCTCCTACCCTCCTGGAGTTTTATCCTTACCTTCAGTACATGTGAGACCTTGCCACAGTTTATGCTTGTTTCATTCAATTCTTCGTCCGGTACAGGAAGGACCTAGAAACCACACCTAGCAGGAGACTCCAGCACCTCAAAACCCAGTAACAATGTTTCTAGAAACTTTCTTCGAAAGTTAAAAAACAAAACAAAACATATTGACTTACTGATAAAAGGAGATCTGATTAGCATCTGTGGACAGCTGATTCAATTCTTCCATAAGAAACACACCTAGAACTGATAAATCTTAATTTCTAAATGATATTGTTGTAGTTGTAAAAAATTAAATGAAAGTGAAGTGCTGAAAGTACATCACAAATTCTAA
The DNA here is from genome assembly GCA_004363535.1 of Dasyprocta punctata. NCBI lineage: Eukaryota > Metazoa > Chordata > Mammalia > Rodentia > Dasyproctidae > Dasyprocta > Dasyprocta punctata. The sequence goes on from RJWM01000596.1 coordinate 48,319, forward strand.
TATTCTGTGTATAATGTTTTTTTCTAAATTCAAGATCAGTCTTTTTTTCTAGAGCCAGAGCCAGCTATTTTATGTATCATTTAAGATTAAGATAAATTACCATAACGCTCTGTAGGTGGAGGAAATGTGTAGCTTTTCAAAATATTGTAAAACATGGTTAAAGTGTATCTTTTGTATTCCTTCCCTGGGCCTTAAAATCATTTACAAATCATATAAGTAGAATGTCTTTGTAGTCTTCATTCTTTTCTGAACCATTTTTCCTTAACTTGTATATCCTAGATGAAGCTGTAACCATGACAGGATATATTAGCCATTGAAATCTGAACAGAAGGGCAATTCCTAATCAAATTGGCACTAATTTCTTTCAGTACGAATTATCATCATTCACAGCAAATTTGCTTTCAGTGAACTGTGCCAACTTGAGATATGGTTCTCAGCACTTTTATCTCAGCCCATCAATACAATTGATCAAATCATTTTGTAAGAGCAATGTCTTTTTTTCTTTTAATTTTTTATGATGATCTATGAGATGTAAGTCAATTTTCACATTTATGCCAAACTTATTCCACTGAAAAGAAAGGTACTATAAATGAAAGCCAATTTTTCTGTGACACTGTTGAAATGAATTTGGTTAAAACATAGAAACTAAGATACACATATTGTAAATATTAGAATAATGTGAAGAAATATATTTAGTTATCTATTGTGTAGTTATCATCAAGGTTAATACTTTGTATCCAAGAAGATGCACACACACACACACACACACGCACACACACACATGCACACACACCAGTCAGACTTCAGATTCATATGTTCTCAACTGTTTCACTACTTTGTATAAATTGTACAGACTTCCAGATGTTATCATAATATTTATATATAGTTCTCTGACTCCTTGTTATCATCTTTAATGTTGTAGTTTGCTGCTCCATCTGCTCAAAATGTACATTTCTATAGTTTTATAATAATGCCTTCATCTAAACAGCTTGCCAAATTGCAAATAATGTTAAAATATACCACAAAGATAGAAACACAAGGCAGAGCTCAATGTTTCTGTAATCTTATACCCGTCTGCCTTTAATTACCTTTTATTTTTGCTCAGATGTAGAGCAGTCTCATGTGCAAACTTGTGGCTAGGAAATTTTCATAATTATGGTTTTATTATTTCAGTTTTGTAGTTGTAACCACAACAAAATGAAAGACTTCATCTGAAAACAACCATCTTTACCAGTAAAAAGTGTTAATTACAACATAAATGATGTCAGTGAAAATATTGGAAAATTCCAGGTTTAATTAGGACTACCACTGAAATAGAACTGTCACAAGGCTTGGCATTTTGGCAGTTTTAATTCCTCTGTGGATTTTCTTCTTTAAGATAATCACATATAGAGAGTGGTAAAATGAACATGTCATTTGTTTAAAGCATATTGTTCAAGTATGTACCCAAGCTGAAGTGTCATATTCATTCACAATATGTTACCGTGACAAAATATTTCCAACTAAAATTTCCACAAAGATACATATTTATTCTTTCTCACTGCTTTTCTTTATCTCTTTTTTCTTACAATATGATGAGAATCTGAGCTTATCTAGATAAAAACAATTTCTCTGACATATTTCTAAGACTGGTGCCTTGTGTATATTACTTATTTATCTTCAATAATCTTGAGACTTGGAAAAGCATAACTAAGGGGTTAGGATACTTTCTAAGCCCAGTGGAATAGTAGAAGCAAAGCCTGAAGACTGCATAGTGGTAGTCTTTCTGCCAATAAGAAGATCTTAATTGCTATAATTAAAAATAAGAATCACTTTTATTAAAAACTGAACCCCCTGTTGTGTGAATCATTCTAGTATTGTGTTGCATAACACTCAACGATTTATAATGCTTAAGGATAAGATAAAAATGTAACTTTCCCTACATGCATTTTTTATTACGTTTTGTGACATTTTCAAGTTGTTGAATTGAGACTTAATTAATAAGCTAAATGATAAAAGTCCAAAATAGTGATTAAGAAAAAGCAGAATTCATATATATATATGAACATAAATTATACATAAATATATAAAAATTTTAAAATCATGTTTGAATTTGCTTGCATTTCTAACAAAAAGAAACTGTAGTAAAAATCCTTGTGTGAGTCTGTCACCACCACAATTCTAGTGGGAAGCATGCCAACAATTAATTGAGTAACCAGCAGGATTCCTCATAGCCAATGAGCTGATGAAGAAAGTCTTGTATGTGACTTGAAAGCCATGTCTTCATGATGCAAAAGTGAATGCGGTATTACATATAGATCTTAGAAATATTCCACAATTCCTAGAAGGTCTTTGTTGGCTATCCTGAATGCAAAATGAGGTCAATTTGGAAAAATTAGGCATTGCCAGCTTAAAGGAATTACTAGGGCAATGTTTTCTTTCTCTCCTGCCCTTGGGTTCTTTGTTTATTATGTTAATTTTGATGTAAGTTGTTGCTTTATCTCAAAATATTTGTACTCCTTTTGATCTCTTTGGCTAAATTGAAGTTTCTTTTTCATATTTTCTGAGCATGCTAGATATTCTATTCCTAAATGAAGAAGTAAATCAACTCTCTCCTAAAAGACTAAGAGAATTGTCTTCCATACTTACATGAGAAAATGGTGGAGTCCTACCGTTCTCACTCTCCAACCCTCCTACCTCATGTAAGAGGGGACTGAAGATGGGGACAAAGAGACTGTAACCAGAGCCTGGGATGATCTGCCTTCAGAGTAGTGAACTGTTTATGGCAAAAGTACCTAACTTCAGCGAACCCTATACTTTTACTATGGGTAAGCTGATGAAACAGAACGATTAGATGGATTCATAATTCCTGTGAGAGTGGACTCTCAGTCCTAGACTGGATGCTTTCTGAGTTGCATTTCACAAGCCTGCTTGGGTTATGGCAGACAGGATGAGTCTGAAGAGTTAATGTGCAAGCTCGGTGTCTGATGGTATTAATTCTGAACATGGGTCACATTTCCTACTTGAAAGTGGGAGTGTTTTAGAAAAAAATTTCCCCATTAATGGTAACTTGACATGGTGTGCCTGGGAAGAAAATGATGTTTTTCCCAGGCTAGGCTTATTGAAAAAAATTTTAGTAGATGATACATTTTTATACAGAGGAACACAAGGAATAAAGGGAGAAGCAAGTATTTATGGACTCTCGGTGGCAGCTGGACTGAGCACAACATCCATGGAGCACTTAGTATTTGGGCTATTGTAAGACCACAGAGAGATGTAGATGCCATTCTCTAAGGGAAGTTTCGGATTTGAGTCAACTGGAGTGTAGATGAATCTAGTAGGAGAAAATCACATGTTGTCTACACGAGACTGCCATATTGTTAGAAACTACTAGGTGCTGTGAATAGTGCTGTGTGAGGGAAGGAATTCTGTTCCAACCCAGCCAGATACCTGGGAATGAAATCAGACAGCTACTGCCTCTGTTTATTTAGGCTTCTATAACAAAGGGCCACAGCTTTTCCTGCTTATAGATAAAAGAAATTTCTTATGCATATTTCTAGAAGCTGAGAAGTACACAGTCAAGTTTCTCATACATTTTCTGTGTGGTGAAGGACTTTTTCTTAGATGGTCATCTTTTCCTATGTCCTTATATAGCAGATAAAGCAAGGGATTTCCTTTATAAGGGCACTAGTCACATTAGCGACTTCTGTGCCCTCATGACTTTATCTTATTCAAAGATTTTTACCTGTACATAGCCGCAAATTAGGGATTGGGTTTCAGGATATAAATTTTGAGACTACACAACACTCAGAATTTAGCACCATCACACAGCACAGCGTAGGCCTCAGAAAGAGAGAGCCTGCCTTAGTCTCCGAACCACACAAGATTAGTCTCTCCTATAAAGTAGTAGTGAAGTAAAGAATGAAAACAGGCCACTCTTTCCACTTCCAAGTCATTTTCAATCATGAGTCTAGTGGTTGTCAGAAGAACTTAAAAAAAATTAAATGGTCCTACAGCTTCAAAATGAGCTTAAAGTTGCTGCAGGGTTATGAAATCTGTCTGAGACATTGTTAAAAAATACGAAAGAAAGAGTTAACAATATGAGTTGAAAGTGTTTATTAGAAAAATCAAATTGCTATATTTTTATAGGTAATATGAGATTCTTAATGAACAGATAAATTGTATGTGTGTACATGCGCTTGTGTGCACTAGATGTTAGATACCATATGTAGTAGGTCATTCACATTCATTTCATTCTTATCATACTCCAGTGAGGTAGTTACTTGCTTTGTATCTGTTGAGAGGTTAAGGAAACTGAATGGATATGACGCTATATTTAAGCCCAGGTCTATTTTAATTTCTCATCTGTAATGACAGTTCCTTGATTTCCATTGTTTTTGGAAACAGGCTCCAAATCCCTATAAGCATGGATCAAATCCTTGTACATTAATAATAGTTTTCCTCTGTGACTCAGCAGATACCATTTTCTTATTTTACTGGGTTTTTAATTCCAAAAGTTTGGTGTAAGTATGTAAAAGTCACCAAGTCACAATTTTGACGTGTATAGAAGAGGAATACAAAATTCATAACAGAGTGTAAAAAAAATGATTTTGTTTCACTCCTATAATCATGTAAGAGATTTAGAGGTCAAAGCATTAACGGAAACATTTGTATGCTTAAAATCATCTCCATAGTTGAGAAGGGGACAAAGACAGAGTGTCATTGGAAACCATTAAGGATCATTAATTCTTTTTTTGGATGAGATAATGAGATCCTCTTTGGAATTTAAATGAATATGTATGAAACATTTTGGGTTATGAAGGGTAGATCATCTGTTCTGAAAAAATTCATATCCAACATACAACTGAGAATAGTATAATTTTTAAGTAATAAGAGATTTCTAACTTTACATACTAATTTTAAGATTTAGGCCTGTTCTTTAACATCAGGTAAATATTTCAGTTTCATTCAAGATTTTTTGGTTTAGAGTAAATTTATCTGTTTCATGACATAAGATAGATTTCCATAATTTAGTATCAGTGCCTTTCAAGGATATGAATAACATATCCTTGTTTCAAATAAGAATTTAAAAACAATTTTCAAAATAAGAGGCACATATTATAGACTATCTTGATTTATTGTATTTTTTTATTATTTGCATTTATAGCTTTTTAAAAAATATCCAATCAAGTAGATTAATTGAACTGTACACTGTTCACAAATTGGTGAATGTGCCTTGGAGCCTAAGTCAGATACACTGACTAAAGAGCTGATCATCTAGGAGAGGGAACAGACAATGATCAGATAATGAACTGCCCAGTGTAGTAATGGGTCCCACCCAGGGAGCAATAGACACACAAGTACATTGTAGCTGAATATGACTATGTTTAAAACAATTTCAGATCTTTCTATGATATAATAGTAAACTGTTAAATAGATTTAGTAATTAGCCACATCACTGTTTTATATCATTGGGAATTAAAAAAAAAATCTTAAAATCCAATTTGTTGAATGAAAGTGCAAAGAACTTGAAAATGAACAATTAATTCAAAGTATTTGCTTTGTGTTTTGGTCAGTTTAAATAACTTACAGCCCAATACTTGACTTAAAAAAATAAGTGGGAGTAGAAATTTTTATTATTTCATTCTATATTATACCACTTTCTCCAAGAGGTTAAAAAATACATAGTATGTGTCCGTGTTTGCATGTGTATAAATTTAAACTGTCTGAATTTAATTTAAACATATCTTTTTATAGGAATGCTGTTTTTGCAGCTATGTCTGAGAAACATTACTTTAATTTATTGTTAAATTTGACTTACTGCCTATCTATAAACAGTTATTTTTGAAAGAATATTTCTCATGATGTATCTTCAGGGCCTTTTACCAAATCACATTGTCTTTGTCACAGTAGTCTTCTTCAGTAATTATTTATTATTCACATTCTGAAACTGGCATTTTGCTTCCTTTTTTTTTTTTTTTTTTTTTTTTTTTTTTTTTTTTTTTTTTTTTTTTTTTTTTTTTTTTTTTTTTTTTTTTTTTTTACCTTTTTCCTTTTTTTATTTTTTCATAAGGATTGAATTGTTACCTTGGGACTTGAGCCATATGAGTTGTACTATGAGAGAATCAGAGGAAGTGAATGGATGAACTAGTGGGATCTTCACTAAACTAAATTCAGCCAGTCTCCTCTATAAATGAATTACCTGAGAATTAAAATCAGACTTTCCATTGTAAACAGCATTTCTGCAGAAGTTTCATGTGGAATGAAAAATGAAGAGATAACATTTGGGTGCCCTAAAGGAAACGAAATGCAACTTTTGCTCCCATGAGCTCTAGGAAAGACTGATATTAACTTTGAACAATAGACAAAGAAGACCAACATTTTCTAAGGGCAAAACTAGTAACAAATTAATCGGTTAAAAAAGTAGTAGAAGGAAGAAGCTAACAATTTTAAGGCACTAATATTGTTTACTTTTCTAGGAATGCTAAAGGATTTTTAATGTTGTTGTTTATTTTCTCTCTCTCTCTCTTTTTTTTTTTTTTTTTTTGGTACTGGGTATTGAATTCATGACATTGCACTTGCCAGGGAGGTGCTTACACCACTGAGCTAAATCCTGGGCCCTCTTTCTTTGTTTATTTGAGACAGAGTCTTGGTATGTAGTTCAGCCTGGGCTTGCACTCACTATGTAGCCTAGGCTGGCCTCAAGCTTGCAGCAATCTTCCTACCTCAGCCTCCAAAGTGCTAGGATTACAGGTGTGTACCCCCCTGTCCAGACTAGGAGCAGTAAAGTTGACTGTATTACTACTTCTATAATAATAATAATTAATGATCATATTACTACCATTTGATTACTCCTTAGGAGCCTGCCTAAGGAACTATGAAGTGTGGTTACAAATATACTGAATGTACAAATAAAAAAAAAAATAGAGTAAAAGATGCATTGCTATTAATCCCCCCTGAAAATATTCTCCCTTGCTTTGAATACATTTATCCCATTATTCTCGCCACTTTCTGAAGTAGCTCTGAAATTCCTGTTTCCTGAATGTCTTTAATTGAATTGCCATGGCTGCCTGAATGTCTTAAGTTGTTTACTTTTTGTAACCATTTTGAAGTTCGGAAAGAGCCAAAAGTCACACAGTGCCACATCCAGTGAAGAGAATGAGAATGTTTATAAGCCTGTGTTTCCATTGGGGGGCACTCAGCAACAGCATTCCTCCCATATTTTCAATCACATGCTGTAAAGACATTCATGAAAGAAGACATCCAGAATCAGTTCAGAAACTGGCAAGGATGTGCTCACTTTGGCAGCACATATACTATATATTGGGGTGTGTTGAAGTGAGGAGGAATATTCTGAGGGAGATTAATGGCAATGGCAATGTGTCTTCTACTGTAATGAATGTTTAAAATTTAAACACACATCATATGTTTTGATTAGCCTTTTTTTATTGAGAAGTTACATATATTGTATCCTTTAATTTTCTCAACAAAATTTTACGGTACATATTGTTACTATTGCTTTCAATTAAAGATACTGGTTCAGGACACCTTATCACAAAATATGGCATTCTTGCATATTATATATTTCAAACTGAAAGAACTGGAAATATAAGGACAAAAAGTTCACCTTGATCTCCCCTCACCATTTTTCCTGGCAAGGATTTTCTGAATATCCCCTGGTACAGACCGCAAGACCCTCATGTGGGTTTCCCTTCCTATACCTGGGAGAAAGAAGTACCTTATCTTTGAGGATAGGAGGATACAGGGAAAATTTGAATATCTGGCCCATGCTGAATTTCTTTCAATTTATTGCCATTAAGTATGCTATTTTTGCCTGTTAGATTTCTCCATGACTCTTCAGTCTTCATCAAGGTTGCCTTAAAAGCATCAGGTTTAGCTGTTTCTTACGGTCTTCATTTCCTTGGGAAGACTCCTATGTCATATAAAACACTAAATAAATGCATATACTTTTTTGTTAATTTTTTTATGTTGTGGAGTCATATATCTAGGAGAGCAAAGGGAAAGTATTTTTTCCTTCCCTATGGTAAAACAAAAGAAAACAAAACAACTAGATTGCAAGAGGTTTCTTGTTCACTTAACACTATTAATAAAGGTCAAAGTCAAGTTTAAAATTGAAGATTGATTCTAGAGTCAGTGGTTTTACACAATATGAGACAATTCGAGTAAGTGAACATATATTTAGGGTAGATATAAGTGGTTTTGTCAAAAATAAAGGTCAAGAACAACAATAGTTTCAAGTGACCAAGCCAGTGATTCTCAACTGGGAAAGTTTTACCCACATCTCAGACGATATATTAACCTCTAGGGACATTTCTGATTGCTACAAGAGGGCAGAGTGCTATTGGCATCCAGTGAGTGGAGCTAAAGATGGATCTGTGTGTATTTCACAATTCAGAAGATAGCCCTGCAACAAAGAATTACCTGCATGAAAATAGCCAAAATGCCTAAGAAAGAAATTTTGAACTACATTGAGAGGGATAACTGCATAGTTTTTGGAACTAACAAGAGAGGAGGCGGGGAGAAAATACAAAGTTCCCTATTCAAAAAGCAAGAAAACGTGCTTTTCATCTTTGTGCTGTATCTCATGACACTGTGTGATAATTAATGCATTTCCTTGGGCACAAGATTACTGGCTGAGAACTTTCAGAGTTAAGGGCACCCTTGGTTCCATTGACCTTGAGTCTCGCTTTGCTTCCAGCTAGGCCCCGCCCAGTTTGAATGATAATATCAGTCATTGGGAAGGGATGAAGGAGCAAAGAACCAAGAATCTGTCCCTGAGAAGTGGCAAAGTGGGAGGAATTGGAATGAAAATGAGCTGAGGTCCCAAGACTCCAGGACATGCTTTCAGTGTGTCATCAGACATAGCAACAAGTGTAAAACCAAAGCTAGAGAGGTTAAGGATTTCGAGAAGCCAACAGCACCATATTATGTCTGAAGGATAAATTCTGAGTACAGAGTCCCATGTGCCTGCATTGATTGATTACATGAGTTGGTCCTGTGAACTGATCATCACAACTGGAAGAAATTGAAGAGGTGACCGCATGGCTGGTGCAGGCATCTTGAGGGAGGAAAGGGACAAACAGGGTGTAAAATTTATATCCAAGTGTTTAGAAACTACAGCAGGAAGCCAAAAGGTCTATGGCAAGGTTTGTCCCCACTAAGGACATAAAAGTGTTTCACCAGTGAGTTGCAGTAACTTGCAATACCCGAGATAAATGAATAGCAAAAGAATAATGGAAAGCCCAGCTGCTCTGCTGATAAATCAGCATAGCAATACATTAAACAGCACTTGCAATACATTAAACAGCAAACTCCAAGTCCAAGCAAAGACTGTGGATATTCAGAATAGTTCCAGGCAAAAGTGGAGGTTCCTGAAACATCTAATCTCAAGGATAGTGTGGGGATAGCTTACAATTGTATATCTTGGATGTGATAATTGATGGCTGAGTTGGGTAATTTCATGCTGCTATCTGAAATAAGAAAAACTGCCAAAGGGCCAGATGTATCTGATTACTTTGGCTTGGTTTGGTGCTACTAGATGTAAAATGCTTGTGTTAATGCATTACATTTTGGGGTAAGCAGAATATGGCTCTCAAGAACCCCAGACATAAATCCTGGAAATTGGAACTATGTTATCTTATGATGTCAATAAGTTACAAATCAAGATCAGAAGGTTAACCTGAATTATTTCCATGAGTCTGAGCCAATCATGTACATCTTTAAAAATGTTTCTCATATTCTGGTCATAGCAGTGCAGAGATGCAAAGAGGGAAGGACTTAGCCTGCTGTTTCAGAATTTGAAGATAGAGGAAGAGAGTGTGACCCAAGAGATGCAGGTGCTTTTGAGAACTGAAAACGCAAGATAGGTGGGCATGTCTCCAGTTCCAGCAATCTCAGAGGCTGAGTCAGGAGGAGGATCATGAGTTTAAGCCCAGCCTAGGCAAATCAGTGAATTGGTAAGATCCTATCTCAAAAATAAAACAAGAGCTGGGGATGTAACTTAATGTGAAGGTCCTAAATTTGAGCCCCAGTACTGTAAAAACAAAACAGAAAGCTAGAAATGTAAAGAAACAGATTCCTCTAGAGCTTTGAGAAAGCAATGTAGCCCTGTTAACTCCTCAATTATAGTCCAGTGAGACCTTGTCAGACTTCTAATATTCAAAACTACAAGTTAATAAATTTGTCATCTTTTAAGCCAGTGATTGTGTAGTAAGTTATAAGAAAAGAACACTCAGGTACAGAGCTTCCTTGGAATCATCACTGTGAGGAAACAAGGAATCACACAAAAATGAGCTGAAATGAATCACTGAGATAATCGAATCTAATGTGCGTCTGAAAGAGACCTGTGGTGTAAGCGAGTTAATTGACATGCTTAACTTCACAAGAACGGACCTAGTCAGCCAAATCACTTCTTTCCTATTGTATTGCACATTTCTGAGTTAAAAAGAAAAGGGTTGGAAATGAGGGTAGATGGGGATAGAGGACACAATCACTTATCAAGAAAAAAGCTGCAGGAATGAGTGAGAGAATAAACAAAAGTGAGCAGAAGAAAAGAAACGAGAGGGAAACAAGGCTTTTTTTGATTCAAAGACACATTCCAGTCAGTATTGGGAACATTTAAAACATAAAAGACTGAGAAAAAAAAAAGATGAATCAGACCCTAGAAGCACAGGTAGAGGATGAAAAATGATCAAATGAGACAGGAGGGAGAAGCCTTGGCCTGCGTTTCTGCACCTTCTAAATCAGAGCGACTTCCTTTTCAAAACTGCTCCCAGAGTCAACTTCTCCTTGATAAACTAGGTGGCGAGTCCATGAGGTGACCGGTATTGCAGACCTGCGTATCTCATTAGTACCATGAAGGACAACATGAGGAGAGATCTACTTCCCCTCAGAGAAGCAGTGCTGCCCTTGGAGAGTAATTCCACCTGAGCAGCTGACCTGAAAATAGACCTTTTTGCTAGTACCAAATCTCCAAGGAGAGCTGCCTTTCTCACGATGTTCTTTATGGGCCTTCTCTCAGTTAGAAATTAAAGAGAAATATGTCAGATAGAGTCTAGGATCAAAGTATAAAACATGACTCTAATCATCACTAATAGTGATAGTGCCACTGGAAAAAACCAGAAAAGAGCAAATTGTCAGGATTTAAAAGGTCACTGGGATCTTCAATCATGTTAAGTCTGCTCTTGTTTGCTAATTAATTTCCTTTATGGTGAAGGATATACCTGAAAAATCCGGTGGCAGACATTCTTTCAGTGCAGACTCTGTTTGCACAGAATGCCATTGTATTCTTTGTTTTCACATCTTCTGGTAAATATCTTTCTCAGCATTAGGAACTAATGTAGAGTATAAATTAAGCAGGAATAAAACATTCCCATTATTTTGTTTAGAATGACATAATAGTTGTAACTGAAAGACCAGTTATACAAACTTTTAAAATAGATTTTTTGTTGTTGCTGTTTGTTTTTGTTTTTTGCATGTGTGCATCTCATCTGGTCTTCATTCAGCTTCTTGAGCTGCACTATGAGCCAGGTCTTGCTTTATTTTCTACCAGATCCCGTCCATAAAATGCTTTTCTACATGGTCCCACTTTCCCCATTCCACACGAATGTGACAGAAGAGGAAGTCCTGTAGTCTAAAACTTTACTGTGACTTAATCACAGATTTTCCATTATCATTTAGGCATCAAATTTTGTTTTTAAATTTTTCTTCTTTTTTTTTATTTAAGAGAAAATGGACATGGAAAAGAGAAACAAAAAGCAAAAGAGACAAACAACAAATCCAACATGATAACTTTATAGGTTTACAAAATAAGACGGTTGGAATTTGACAGTAGTTGTAATATTGCGTATCATTACCTTCAAAGGGTTATTCAAATTAACAGATATAGACATGTAAAACTGATCTAATCATATGAGTATTAACTGTTCTTTTTCACTAGCTAATGCATTTAGTAATATAGTGGTTTTAACTATCTTATGTACACCTACTTACAAATTTATGTCTTTTTCCTTTTCCCTTCCTTCCTTCCTTCCTCCTTTCCCTTTAGAATATCTCTTGTTGTCTTTAAAATAACTGCCCATATCATCAGGCCTAATAAAATCAAACAAAATAGTTCAGAATAAAGCCAATAAAAAAATAAAACAATGGTCACAGAAAAGAGAAACAAAAAGTTAAAGGGACCAACAAACAACAACAACGAATTTGATACTGTGACATTGTAGGTTTACAAAATGAGATGACTGGAGTTTGGGAATCAAATTTAATATATGAGCCAAAATCTTATTCCTCCTCATAGTTTGTGTTTCCCAGGTCTCTCTGACTCCCTCAGTGTTAGAGTTTCTCATTATACGAGTAGAGGTGACACGAGGTTCTGATACTGGACTGCTTCATTTTGTTTTTATTGATTGCTTTTTTTTAATTTAAGAGAAAAAAGACACAGAAAAGAAAAACAAAAAGCAAAAGAGACAAACAAAAACCCCCAAAAAATCCAATACAATAACAGTATAGGTTTGCAAAACAAGATGATAGGAATTTGACAATGATTGTAATATTGCATATTGCTACCTTCAAAAGGGTTGTTTGGAAGATATAGACATGTAAAATTGATCTAATCATATAAATATTAACTGTTCTTTTCCAATAACTAATACATTTAGTAGTACAGTCATTTTAGCTATCTTATATGTGTGTTTGTGTGTATATATATATATGTACACAAATTTGTGTCTCTTTCCTTTTCCCATCCTTCTTGCCTCCTTTCCCCTATCTCAATTACTTTTCCTCTTTGAGCAGTTTCTTACCATTACACAGTATTTATTGTAGATTTTGGATCACATATACTTTTTCAGTTTCTTACACTAGGGAGACAATATGGTTTTTACACATGTGGGTTTAATTTATTTCACTTATGGTAGAGACTCAGGTCACGTCCATTTACTTATAAAAGTCTCCATGAAATCTTTCTTTATAGCTGAGTAGTACTCCATTGTATAAAAATACCACATCTTTTTTATCCATTTCTTGATTGAGGGGCACTTGGGTTGTTTCCAAGATTTGGCTATTACAAATTGGGTTGCTATATACATGGGTGCACATATCACCATGGTATGACATTTTCAATTCTTCTAGGAAAATGCCCAGAAGTGAGATAGCTGGATCAAATGGAATCTCTAATTCTAGCTTCTTGAGGAATCTCCACACTGATTTCCACAGTGGTTACACCAGTCTACGCTCCCACCAACAGTGGAGAATAGGTCTGGGATAGCTGGGTCAAATGGAATCTCTAATCCTAGCTTTGAAGAATCTCCACACTGATTTCCACAGTGGTTGCCCCAGTCTACACTCCCACCAACAGTGGAGAAGAGGTCCTTTTTGCCCACAGCCCCTCCAGCATTTGTTACTGGGTGATTTCTTGATCTTGGTCACTCTTTATGGGGTGAAATGGACTCTCAGTGTTGTTTTAATTTGCATTTCCTGAATTGCCATTGATGTTGAACATCTTTTCATATATTTATTTGCTACTTATATTTCTTACTTGGAGAAGTATGTATTCACTCACATGCCCATTTTGGGATTGGGTCCTTGAATTTTAGGGGTCTGATTATTTAAAATTCTTTATATGTTTTAGATAGAAGTCCTTTGTCTGGTGGACAATTGGCTAAGATATTTTCCAGTTTGTGGGTTTTCTTTTCAATCTATTGGAGATTTCCTTTGACATGCAAAAACTTTTTAATAAGATGAGATCCTAGTTGTTAATTCTGGGAATTATTTCCTGTGCAGTTTGATTTTTGTTCATTAACTGTCTGCTTACTCTGATGTCGTCAAGGTTTTCACCTACTTTGTCTTCCAGAAAATTTAGTGTCTCTGTGTTAATATTCAGATCTTTGATCCATTTTGACTTTCATTTACTGCATGGTGATAGACATGGCTCTATTTTTAATTTTCTGCATATGCAAAGCCAGTTTTTCCAGCACTACTTATTAAAGAGGCTATCTTTCTTCCAATGTACATGTTTGACCCCTTTGTCAAAGATGAGGTGGCTGAGTGTGTTTGTACTTGTGGCTGTATCTTCTATTCTATTCCATTGATCTTCTGGTCTGTTTTGATTCCAGTACTATGCTGATTTTATCACAGTAGCTTTGTAATATAATTTCAAATTGGGAATTGTGATGCCTCCTGCCTTACCTTTGTTGCCCAGAATTGCCTTTGCTATTCTAGGTCTCTTCTGGTTCCAGATGAATTTTAGGGATGGTTTCTCTAGATTTGTGAGGTACGCAAGTGATATTTTGATTGGAATTGCATTAAATTTGTATAATAATTTTGGGAGAATGGCCGTTTCAACAATGTTTGTTCTTCCTATCCATGAACAGGGAATATCTTTCCATTTTCTGAAATCCTCTTCGATTCCCTTTTTCAGAGTAATGTAATTTTCACTGTATACATGTTTTGCTTCCTTTGTTAGATTGATTCCTAAGTGTTTCACTTTTTTGGATGCTATAGTGAAGAGTGTGGTTTCTCTTGTTTCTCTCTCAGTGAGTTTGTTGCTTTTGTACAAGAATGCTATTGAGTTTTGAGTGTTGATCTTGTATCCAGCTACATTACTGAATTTGGTTATTACATCTAGAAGTCTTTTAATGTATTTTTGGGGGTCTTCTATGTAGAGTATCATATAATCTGCAAATAATGATAATTTTACTTCTTCCTTTCCTAACCTTATTTAATTTATTTCTCTCTCTTGTCTAATTGCTCTGGCTAATGTTTCCAGAACTATATTGAATAGGAATGGTGATAATGGAAATCCTTGTCTTGTTCCTGATTTTAGGTTGAAAGTTTTCAGTTTTTGTCCATTTAATAAGATGTTAGCTGATGGTTTATCATATACAGTTTTTATCAGATACAGTTTTATCATAAATGAGGTTTGGATTTTGTTGAAAGCCTTTTCTGAAACTATTGAGATGATCATGTGATTCTTGTTCTTGGCTCTGCCGATATTGTGTATTACATTTATTGATTTGAGTATGTTGAGCCATCATTGCCTTCCTGGGATGAATTCCACTTGATCATGGTGTATAATCTTCCTGATGACTTGTTGCATTCTATTTGCCAGTATTTTATTGAGGATTTTTGCATCTATGTTCACTAGGGAGATTATCCTGTAATTCTCTTTTTTGGATGGGACTTTCTCTGGTTTTAGAATTAGGGTAATTCTTGCTTCCAGGAATGAGTTAGGGAGACTTGCTTCCCTTTCAATTTCATTGAAGAGTTTGAGTAGTGTTGGCATTGAATCTTCCTTAAATTTCTTGTAGTATTCAGTGGCAAATCCATCAGGATTTGGGCTTTTGTTTGTTGATAAGGTTCTAATTATATTTTCAATTTCATTAACTAAAATTGGGTTATTCAGCAGTTTTACATCTTCTTGATTCAACTTTGGTAATTCATATATTTCTAGGAATCTGTCTGTTTCTTCTGTGTTATCAAGCCTATGGGAGTAAATGTTTTTGAAGTAGGCATTGATGATCTGTATTTCCACAGGGTCTGTAGTGATTTCACCCTTTCCATTTCTTATTGCATGGATTTGAGGTTTTCCTTTCCTCTTTTTGATAATGTTGGCTAGGGTTTATGAATTTTATTTATTCTATTAAAGAACCAACTCTTCAATTCATTGATTCTTTGTATTGTCTTCTTAGTTTCAATTGCATTAATTTGTGCTCTAATCTTTATAGTTTCCTCCCTTCTTTGGGCTTTTGGCTTGACTTGCTCTTCTTTTTCTAGAAGTTTGAGGTTCAGCATTAGGCTGTTCATGTGTGTTCTTTTCATTTTTCTCATGTGGGAGTTTAGTGCTTTAAATTTCTCTCTGATGAATGCTATTATTGTATCCCACAGCTTCCAGTAATTTGTATTTGCATTTTTGTTTGATTGTGGATATTGCTCAATTTCTTCTGTGATCCATTGAGAGTTTACAAGAGTGTTATTTAATTTCCGTATGCTTATGGGGTTCTTGTGGGCTTTTTGTCATTAATTTCCAATTTATTTTGCTATGGTCAGATAATATGCATGGAATTATTTCAATTCCTTTGCATTTACTTAAGCATGTTCTGTGGGCTAGTATATGATCTATTTTAGAGAATGACCTCTGTGTATTCTGATGTTATTGGGTGGAACACTCGGTACACCTCTACTAGGTCCATTTGTTCACAAGTTGATTCAGTTCTGTTATTTTTTGCTGATTTTTTGTTTGGTTGATCTGTCTCTTTATGACAGTGGGGTGTTAAGTTCCCCCATTATAACTGTATTATTATTTATTTGCTTTTGTATGATTATTAAGATTTGTCTTAGGTAGTTGAGTGCTCCCATATTTGGTGCATATATATTTATGACTGTATTGTCTTCCTCATCAAGTTTTCCCCTAACAAGTATGTAGTGACCTTCTTTATCCCTTGATCATTCTTGGCTTGAAGTTCACATTGTCTGCAAACAAAATAGTTACCTCTGCTTTTTTCTGGGTTCCTTTTTCATGGAGTATTTTATTTTTCATCCTCTAATTTTTAGTCTGTGAATTTCCTTTTGAGTTAAATATGTTTCTTGTACACAGCATATTGTTGGATTTTGTTTCTTAACCCACTCTGCCAGTCTGTTTCTTTTTATCGGTGAGTTGAGACCATTTACATTGATTGATATAACTGATATTTACTGACTTACCACTGTCACGTTATGTTTCTATTGTTGGTTTTCTACTTTTTCTGTTTAATTACTTGCCCTGCTTGGTGATTTCCTCCTGCTGGTGTTGTTGGGATTGTAGTTATCTTTGTCTCTTTCTAGAATGTCTTTCTGTACTCCTTGTAGTGTTGGTTTGGTGTCATGAATTTCTTCAGTTGTTCATTACATGGAAGTATCTTATTTCTCCATCAATTTTTAAAGATATTTTTGCAGGATACATCAATCTGGGTTGAAAGTTGTTTTCTTTCAGAATTTGAAATACTTCACTCCAAGCTCTTCTTGAGTTGAAGGTTTGTGTTGTGAAGTCTGCTATGATGCTGATAGGATTTCCTTCATAGGCGATCTGTTTGTTTGCTCTGACAGCTTTTGTTATTCTGTTCTTGTGCTGAATTTCTGATAGCCTAATTTTTATATGTCAGGGTAAAGATTTATTTTGATTATGGTTAATTGGGGTTCTGTATGCCTCCCTTATATGCATATCAGATTCTCTTCCCATGTTTGGAAAATTTTCTGCTATTATTTCTGTAAATAGTCTTTTCAAGTCATTTGTGTTGACTCCTACTTTTTTGTTTACACCTATCAATCTTATATTGTTTCTCTTGGCATCATCTTGCAGCTGTTGAATTGTTTCCTGGTTCCTTTTTAGTTTTAAGAGATGTTTTCTTTTGTGATTGGAAGCTTTCATGCTGTCTTCAAGTCCTGAGAGTCTATCTTCAGCTTCATTCAAATGGGTTTGCTAACTTTCAATTGAATTTTTAATTGCTTGAATATTCCTTTAAAACTGTTTCATGCATTCTAATTCTGTCTTATTTTGTTCATTCAAAGTTTCCATCATTTTCTTATGTTCTTGTATTTTTTTATCTTGATCTTCTTTAGACACACACAGCATTTCTTTCATAATGCTTGTCATTTCATTTTTTACCTGAGAGAGTGCCAGGGATTTAGGTCAGTGGCATAGGCAACTGCCTAGCAGGTGTGAGGCTGTGAGTTCAATACCTAGCACCAAACAACAACAACAACAACAACAACAACAACAACAACAACAACAAACCTAAAGATTTTTTACCTGACAGATTATCTCTGATCTGGTTTTCTCTATAGATTCATGGAGTTGTTCTTTACTTCAGTTGCCATCATTTCAGAAAGTTCAGTTGTGTGATATCTATTTCAGTGTCTCTTGGGTTTGTTCTCAATGGACTGAAGGACTAAGACTGCATCTTGTACTTTCGATTTGTCATTTTCCTCTGGGACCTGTCTGGCTGACCAGGTAGCCTCTTGATGTATTGCTCTGGAATGCTGTCCTGGGTAGAACTTCAATCCTCCAATATCCCCGTGTCTAACTGAGGCACACCCCCAAACTGTGTCGCTGGGGGCCTTGTGCTCTTTGGCCTGTGAGACTGGCCATGTGTTCCCCTGATGTACTTTGTTAGGTTGCTTTGGGATACTGGGTTGGGCAGAGCTTGTATCCTCCCTGTAGCTAGGGGCATACCCCCAGTGTGTGTCGCCAGGCCTAGAACCTGGCTGAGTGAAGTTTAGAACATCTGAAACCAAGGTGGTTAGCAGAGATGCACTTCTAGGGTGTGGCTCTGGGGACTTGCACCTGGCTGGGTGGATTTCTGAGCCTCTAGGACCTAGGTGGCTAGGTGGAGCATGCCCCTGGAGTGTGGCACCTCCAGGAACTTGCATCTGGCTGCGAGGAGTTTTGAGTCTCTGGAGCATGGGGCTAGCCAGGGCACACTCCCAGTGTATAGTGCCAGGGCCTTGGTCCTAGTTGGGTGGAATTCAGAGCCTCCAGGACCTGCCACATGGCTCACAGAACTATGGAGCAGGTCCCTTGTGCTCTGATGGGTGGAGCTCAAATTCTCCAAGACCCTTTGGCTATGCTGGTTGTTCCCTGATGAGCGGCTCTAGGGCTCTGGGTTGGGCAGGGCTCAGTACCTCTGTGTCCTGTGAGGCTGGCCAAATGTTCCCATGATGGATTGTGCTTGGACGCTGGGCTGGGCAGAGCTTGGATCCTCTGTGCAGTTAGTGAGGACGCACTCCCAGAGTGTGCTGCCAGAAACTTACACCTGGCTGGGTGGAATTCAGAATCTCTAGGACCCAGGCAGCTAGGTGGAGCATGCCCCCGAAATGTGGCACCTCCAGCAGCTTGCATCTGGCTGAGAGGAGTTCAGAGCCTCTAGAGTGTGGGGCTAGCCAGAGCATGCCCCCAGCATATGGTGTCAGGGCCTTGCTCCTCTGTTTTTATTTATTTTTATTCTAGACTTTCTGTATTCTGGTGAACTAGAGGACATTATCTTCTATTATTGCTGTTACTATTATTATTACTATTACTATTACCTTTAAACAAAATAGTGTTTTGGGGAACAATTGCACTTTTGTTTTTGCATACTAATTTACCACTGGGATCATTTTAGGATACTGTTTCTAATCCAGATTAAACATTGTCTAACTGTATTTTGAAAGTCTAAACTAAATTTGTCCTTTAAATTTATTTTTTGTCTTCCCCAGAAAGGGATCTTCATCAGTTATAGTGTTATCTGCCTTCATATAGAGAATAATCAGATTCTGATGCATAAAATCTTGGGGCAGAAGGGAATTTCTTGTTACAGAAGTCCCTTATCCCTTTTTCTACTTTTGAGACCCTCTACTTTGGGATCATGTCCCACCCCTCCTGTTACCTGAACATGGCTGGAGTGCAGCTCCTTGTTTTGGTGTCAGTGGACACAATCCTTGCCACAACTCTAAAAAGTCATTATCAGTTTTATTCCCATTTTAATTTTAGAAACTTGTGTATAGAGAGTTTGTTTCGAAATTTGTCTGTCCCCTCACCCCCAAAAAGAATCATATCAAAACTTTGTCTATTGAAGTAGGAAGCCCTTGAACTTAACTGTTGCATTATATCACAGACATTTATCCTTTGAAACCTAGAAATTGACCTTATATACTTTTGGAAATAATGTATTAACCTGTAACATGTATGAAGACAATATATGATATAAAAAGCTAAGGGTAGATGAATAAAAGCAAGAAAATGAAACAAAGCAATCTAATCTTGAACTCATAGTACAAATTCAGCTTAGACTGTCCTCTGTGGCCTTCTCCTTCTCATAGCCATGTCTTGTGATTGAGAAACTAAAAATGGAGGTGTGAGCTTTTCCCCAGGTCATCACAGGTGCATACTGACATTGGTAGGTCCTGAGGTCAGGTCAGGAACTATGACTTTGTTCTTCTTTTGACTGCATATATCCACCTTTCTCAGAGACATTGACCAGAACAGTTTTCTCTACATGGGAATTGTGAGCCCAGAAAATTCACTTACTACACTTGTCACAATTAGGTAAACAACTGAATTAACAGAAAGCAGCAGAGAAGGGAGAGACTATGGAATAAATTACTTAAGACCTCATAATTTAAGGACTCTAACTTATTTCACTTTGTCCTCCCATTTCCTAGCACATAGCATAGCATGTAAGAAGACTTTGTAAATATGTATTGATCTGTGGTTATTAATGTAATATAATAAGGGTGGGGCAGAGAAATAATGAACTTGTCAACAATTTCAGAAGCTCCCAATTACATGAGAGTGAAACTCTCAATGTGTTTTCCTTGAAATAATAGCAAAAGTTATTTTTTGTCACTTTTGAATGCTCTTGAGTTTGATAAAGAAATTCTGATAAATGTGGTTTATAAGAATAATCTTTTAATAAAAATTTCTACTTAGAAATTAGGCTTATTTGTAGACATTGTTTAAACTATCAAATTCTTTCCTAAATGAACATCACTACATAAAAAGTCCAAATGAATTAAACTTATTTTTGGCATTAGGAAATTCTTTATTTTATAAAGAGAAGTTCTTCTATAATGTAGCCTTACTTATCTCCACAGAAGAAGAAACAACAGCATATTTATTTACTTACCTATCTGTTTATTCGTTGGAAATTTTCATGACATGATGGAGACTGAAAAGTCCTGAGGCCTTCAGTAGCGAAAATGAAGGCCCAACCAAGGAGACTGGAAACTATAGTTTCTGTCTGAAATCCAGTAGGCTCGAGACCCAAGAAGTGCTGATGCTTCTGTTAAAGAAAAGAGAATGACAGATGTCCCAGCTAAAGAATCAGTGAATATCAGCTTTGTTGTTCTATTTGAACCTTTGATTGGTTGAATAAGAGTCACACCCTTTAGGGAGGGCAATTGAAACATTATTTCTCATCTAAAAACAACCTCATAGATGAATCTCAAAATAATGTTTGACCAAATACATGGGCATCTTGTGAATTGCAATTCGCTAAAAGGAATGAAGGCAATTCAGAAACTACTTTTCACAGCTACACAGTAGGCATCATTTGTGGGTAAGGAATTATTTTTCTCAGGCAACTGCTCCAAAACAATTATGTTTTTTAATCTAACTTTATTTACATATTGTTTGCTTTAGGCTTACCATTTTTCTGGAAATCAGGAAAGTACATTGATGTTTTTATGTAGTTCTCATCTTGGGAGCCATAGTCAACATTTCTTTCCACAGTGAAGAAAAAAAATCCATTTCTGCAGCATTTTGTGTATATATAGGTTGTGAAAAACCTGGCTAAGCACCTGATTCCTGTTTAGAGCTAGAAACTGCATTTTAACATGGATTTAAAGTGCCAAAAAGTGATTTCAGTGGAAGTTCCTCAACCAACCTTGTACACTTATAGATTTATATTAGTTTTACCCTGTGCAAGCATCTTCTTATAAAGTCCTTCATCTAAAAAGAATGATGTCACAAGATCAATATTTTACAAAAGATTTTTTTAATATTTTTCTTTCTTTCTTAAGAAAACAGGATAATTATGTTTATCAATGTATCCTCTAATTATTAGGCCCAGTTATGATGAGGACTTGGGGTTAAGCTTAATGTGGTCCCAGGTCATTCTTGTTTGCATTGAGACACTTTTAGAAAGAGAAGGTGTCATTTTTACCCAAATCAGGTGTGAAGTCCTATGCTTTGTGCACGGCCGAGGCCAAGGAAGGACACTAAACTCTCTGAGACAACACCATAGGGAGGTGGAAAGGCAATAAGGCAGTCCCACAGCTAGGTAGCTCTTCTAATCATCTCAGTTTCTGATTATTCAAAGATTGACTTGGCATTTGCAGAGACTCACTGGCCACTTTCTTTTCTGACTAGGATTATAGCCCAAAGTTCCATATGGAGACAATTGGTCTTTTCTCACAGTCCAACATCCCAAAATATTTGCAGTACAAAAATTGAAGTTTGAAAATAATTACATGCAATTAAGAATTTGCTAGTAGTTTGAAACCAGATAGGTAACATACAGACCCTGTCATTTAGCAGATGAAATGAATCAAGCTTATAGCATGGACATCCAGCAAACCATGATTATCTAAACTTATTTAGAACAGTCTGATGCCAAGAATAGGTTCTGAAATCATACTGCAAATACTGGTTCTGGTACTTTTTAGCTCTTGCTCAGTCAGTTAGAACCAAACATTTTTGAGTATTGCCTTAGTTACTTAATCTCATTGCTGAAGACACATATGGCACCAAAAGTAAAAGGAGGAAAGTTTTATCATAACACAGCTTCAGTTCGTAGTTGTTGGCACCAAGGCAGAGTAGCATGGCAGAGGGGCATCATAGAGGACAAACAGTTCGTGGTGAGCAGAAGGCAGGAAAGCAGCAAAGGAGCAAAGTAGCAAGGAAGCAATCAACAAGCAGCAGCAGCATTCTTCTTTCTATCCCTTATGTTGTATCCCAGTTACATGCCCTTAGAATGGGTAGCACTCACACTCAGGGTGGGCCTTCCCAGCATAGACACTCAGAATAATGCCGAACTAATCAGTGGAATAATTTAGTGATCACTCTTGACCTCAGCATCACGTACTCTAGATTCAACCACCTCTGAAAAAGTCCCACCTATGAGTGTGTGACATTTGGTGGGGAGGGGATCAGAACACAAGCCATAACAAGTTATTCGGAAATTGTATTTATTCGTGTACATATAATGCATGCA
Organism: Dasyprocta punctata; assembly: GCA_004363535.1. Lineage (NCBI taxonomy): Eukaryota > Metazoa > Chordata > Mammalia > Rodentia > Dasyproctidae > Dasyprocta > Dasyprocta punctata. The sequence goes on from RJWM01000596.1 coordinate 71,043, forward strand.
CAGCTTTATTAATGCAAGAGTAGGTAGCCTGTCTACCCTCATCAGTAGCTGCATGCTCAGTACACCAGGCCATGATGTCTGGGCAAATTAGAATGCAACATGGTGCTAAAAATATAACCACGAAATTTTTTCTTGTCATATGTTTAAATTAGCTGAATTTTTTTACTTATTTTTCATATTCAAATTGTTTTGTGTTAAATACTGCAGTCTAACTTTAAAAACTGTTATCATAAATTCTGTAAAACTACTAGATATTATACTGAGAACCTATTATATCTAATTCATTGGTCCTGTGCTTCTCCTTAAAAACTTTGTCTCTTGTGAGTGTATCTATTTTTTATAATGATGTATAGTTAACTTATTAAAAAATATTGAACTGGTTCTCTTCACATATTTCTTGATTCTAACACTGGTAAGGTCAAATAAAATCAGTGGGTAACATCATGAGAAGATGTCACACTGTGCGATTTAAAAATCAAATTCATTTGCACCTATTACAAATAATTCCATCACCTGTCTCATTAAATAATCTTCATTTCATGTCACTATGTTATACTTATGGGAGAAACACTGAAGGAAAGACTGGGATATACAGTGATATTTTCACAGTCATCCATCAACATAATGAGTAACCAAAGTCCCTTTGAAAATAATATATCTGGCATTGCATAGATTCCAAAGCATTGGCTTCTTCTCTAACATCCTTTGAAAGGCATTAATATGAATGTTATGCTAATTTGTCTGCTTTTGACCTAGAGTTTATTTAAAATCCTCTAGGATTTTCAAGAGGCTATTCCTTCATTAAACTAACTCACAAAGCAAAGTTAACTTCAACCTTTTATTTTATTAGGAGGAATTAACTGAAAAATACATTTGAAAAATAGATCAACACAAGCTGTTTCGTAAGTGTAGCTCAATTTAAGCAAGAGTTGAGGTCTAATTCTTATTTAAAGCTGGAGTCAATATGTTTAAATTTAATTCTGGATTTTATTACTTACTAGTTTATGTCTCTACTTTTGTTATTTGCAATAGTTTCATTCATAGGATATGTAGTAATTTCAGGAGATGCTTTTATTTATCTTATTGTCTATTATGTGGGTGAAATATAATGATTATGTTAAGGTTTTAAAACTGTTTAGACACTCAACATATAATTATTATTAACTGTCTTAATTATTATTTCTAAAACCTGTATTTTAACCAAATTGCTTAGAAGAAAATACAAACAAAAATTTAAATTCAGAAATTTTCCTCTGAGCACAATCAAATGCTTTAGCACTGTGGCTATAGTTTTTAGTGAAATATATAAGCATTTTAAAATAAATATCTATGATAGACTTTTACTGTTAAAAACTCAAGATAGTTCTGTGAATGAGACAAAGTATCTCTTAACCTGAGATACTTATGATGCAGCTTTTCAATTCAGAAATATACAAAACATGAAAACAGGTATTAACAAATAAAGGGTAGTGATAGCGACAAAGAATTTGAGAGGAAAGAAATCATTAGTAACTCAGAAATGGTAAAACTCAAACTTAACTTCTAGTAAAGGGTGGAATTTCAAGAGTTCTATAAATTTAAATCCTCCAATGTGTGATTAAATGTTTTTGGAACCAATGTTTAGCTTTTTGTCGTAATAGTCTTCTTATAAAACAGGATAAAAATCTTTGAGAGTTTTTGTATGCTAGAAATGGGATATAATTTAATATATTAGAGAATATAGAAAATTAGGCAAGATATCTAAACTAAAATACAAGCTTTAATATAGAAGTAGAAGAATTAAAACTTTTCTTCCTTCTTCCCTCCTTTATTCCTTCCAACAACCCACTCCCTCCCTCCTTTCTCCCTTCTTTCTCTCTCTACCTCCTTTCCTCCTTCCTTTCTTCCCTCCTTCTTTCTTTCTGACGTTCTTTCTTCTAAAATTCACCAGCTGTATCAGTCAAAGATCCCTTGAGAGACAGTACTGTTAGGAGGGTTGAGAGTGATGGAGTCTCCTTCAGGAGGTGGCTTCTAGTTTCTTTCCATCTTGAAAAAGAATTGAATGAAACAAGCAAAAATAGTTGCAATTTCATGCTTATTAGAGATAGGAAAAATTAAAAATGAATGTAAGAGAGAAACTGGCTCTGCAGAGTAGGTTTGGGCTGAGTAGAAAGGGAAGAAAAATAAAAGCCAAAATAAAAACATAAAATGAAAATAAGAGTACATCCTGAGGTACAGGATGCAAAAGCATGAGGTGCTGCATAAGAGAGGTCTTCCTGACCATGTCCTTTTTGCCTTTCTAATTTCCCATGCTGACATTGCACACAAAGTTTATCCTATCAAAAACCTGTGAGGGTTCTTGGAAAAGTCCATATATGGGTTCCTGGTAAGTGTTTTGTGCATGTAGTCTAGGATTTTGCAATTCACAGGTCACCACTTACTCCCCCACCCAGGTTTGTCAAGCCCTTCCACAGTAGCAGGACTTGTAACATATGCACATTTGAACAGGGCAACCGGTATGCGCATTTAAACATAATCTGAAAATTCAATACTCCCAAATGTTCCAAAATCTGAAACTATGAGTATCCACTTAACACCCCAAGTGGAAACTTCTACAGCTTTCACATTACTGATTGCAGTCAAAATGCAGGTGCACTAAAAATGTTATATAAAAATTACCTTTGGACTACATGTTACAGTGCATATGAAATATAAACAAATTTAGTATTTAGATTTGGGTCCCACCCCCAACATATTTCATTATGTATATGCAAGTGTTCTAAGATTGAAAAAAGGATCTGAAATCTAAAAACACTTCTGGAGTCGGGGGATGATATTTTACAGAATTAGTTCATAGTAATTTGGAAACTAGTTCATTCAAAATCAGTGTACTCTAGCAGACTGGATACTCAGCAAAGAGTTGATGTTGCAATTCCAGTCTGAAAATAGGTGGAAGGCATAACTTCTTTTTCAGTAGGAATCTAAACCTGCTTTAAGATCTGCAAATAATTATATGAGGGACACAAACATGCTTTACTAAGTCTACTGATCTGAACAATGATTTCATATGAGTAATAAGTTCACAGAGACATATTTGACCAAATGTTTGGATATGGTGACTAAGTCAAGTTGACTATAATTAACCATTTTATCAAATTATACAAAATCACTCAATCAAAACCAAAGGACTCATGGAGAAAGTGGGTTTAAAGAAGTCACTAAAAATATCATCAGTGCCACACACAAAAAAACTGATACCTAATAAAAAGATTAGCACATTTTCTCATATTAAGTGGTTAAGGAATGCATAGGCAATTACTACCATCAATGTGACACCTTACTTTAAAATAATGAAAGTTCATCTGTAGAGCAACTACTGGAAGAGGTGTAGCTCATGACTTATTGTGAGGTGGCTGAAGGAAGTTTAACTAACATTGACTGGCAAGTTGCAGTGGCAGATGTGGATGGGCATGGCTCACAGCACACATGGAGAACTGATGTATCTGGTAATGGTAGAAGTATATGCTTGGGTTTATCTAGTTTACTTTCACACAACTCCAGTCACCTGTTGCAGCTTTCTGTGTTTACCCAGTGTCTCACAGGGATGAAGTTGTGGAGTGGCAAACATGAAATTTGTATTATGCTTACATTGTTCCTTAACTTATCAAATGCATTAGGACAAATTCCACTTTATAATATAAAAATCATTACACTAAAATTTGTGGCAGGAGGTAAAAGTGGGAAGAATTTGCAATATTCTTTGCAAAATGTTTAGTCATCTGGTGAAAATGAAAGTGATAAATCTGAGAATGTATAGATTTCTGCAACAAGCATAGTCAATGTTGAGGATCATTGAATGGAAATAAATAAATACATAATACATACATAGGGGATTTTCGTATTGAATTGAGTTAAAGGGATGATGATTACATTGATTCAGAAGAACAATGTTATTGCTCATATCTAGATGTCCCCAAAAGCATCATGCCATCATAGGTGGAGGTTTTGAGAGGTGGTTAGATCATGGGTGTGACACTGAATCATGTGTGTGATACTTGATTAGTTCACTGATTTGTTTAGCACAGTTTTGGGTGTGGGTGATGGATTTACTGAAGAGGGAAAACCCGTCTTGGGTATGAGTGGCACCAACCAATACGTTTGCAGCCTGAACGAAATAAAAAAGGAAAGAAGGAAGACTCCCTGGTTCCCATTTCTTATTCCCCTTTGCCACACTGCTTTGTCTTGAAGTCAGCCAATTATGGACTGAAACCTCTAAAATCTGTGAGCTAAATAAATCTTTCCTCCATTAACTTGTGGGTTCATGGATTTTATCCCAGAAAGGATAAAAGTAACTAAGAAAAACAAGGTACATATTAATTTTACTCAGGCTACTCTTGTTCCTGGATCTCACTAGTGAAAATATATAAAAGGTATTCTTAAATTATTGGAGAAATGAACTGGATGCTACTTAAGAAACAGAGAAAACTATCAGATTTTTACACTTTGTAATATAATTATTTATTTGGGTGACAATAAATTGAATCATTTACATATTTTAGTTTTTCTTGACCTGGCTATACATATATACAAATCTCAAAGTTCTGTCAATCAAGGATAATTTTCTAGACATATAAAATTAAATGGAACATTTTCAGATTTTGCAGAAAGGATGTAGGTCTGGGTTTAATGTCTAAAAGAGCACAGGATCAATCAGAACTTTAACAGGATTCCTACTTCTCCCCAATGGCTTAGTTAATATAAAGGTTTTATATGTGTTTTGATGCTAGATCTGGGAGCTTATAATATTGCCACTCCCTACTATAAACATTATGAAAATGACAAATGTGTTTTGCTAATACTGCCCACCAATAGCCATAGTTTTCAAAATTTAAAATGCATAGGAACCATCTGGGATACTTGTTTAAAATGCAGAGTCCTGGGCTCACTCAAAGGAAAATCCTGAAGATTCTACTCCTCAGTAGAACATGTATGTCATCATCGCAATGAGTCCAGCATGATTATTTGTGGGCTAGAGTCTGAGAAGCCTCAGCCTAAAATGATCAATCTGAATGCTTGATCAATCTGGTTATACATCAGTTTAATTAATTAATTATTCCCTTAATCAACTAATTTGATCTGACAGATAAGATAAATCAAATGATACATTTGTTCATACCATAAACATAACCTCATTATAGAGTTTTGGAATAACATTTTAACTTTCTGGTTGCTCAATTGCTTGATCTATAAAATAATAGCTGTATTCCCTTATAATGTGTTTAAAGAAAGAACTATTAAAATATTACAAAACAAGCTTTAAATATGAACACTTAATGGCAGAATACTGTCTGTATATTATGGAAATTAAATAATTAGTATGAGAGGAATTTATTTCAGTGTTGTATAAAAGTACATGTTTCAGCTCGACAAGGAGTAACTCGAGTTCTGATATGATTTGATCTACTATTTTTATACTGAATATGCATTACTGGAAATAGGTCACAGCAGGAAGACAGATTAAGGCAGTTTAAAGGAAAATAGAAACTCTAGAAACTATAAAAAATAAATTTGCAATTACAATAAGACAGCAGAGCCGTCTTCTTTTCTTTGTTTACTCAGCAGCCAATATAATCATTCTCAATTTCACACACACAGTTAACCCTTGTATAACCTGAAGTCTTCTTTGACATCCTCAGATAGAAGTGGACATTTTCTTCCTAATATCAGTATTACAACAAATTGTGTTTAGCATTCTGTCAGTAAATGTAACACTGAGCACTCCCTATATATTAAAGCGAATAAAGTATAGTCTGTTGCCCTTGTAGTTTATTTATTTATTTTTATTTAAGAGAAAAAAAGACACATATAAGAAAGACAAAAAGCAAGAGACAAACAACTAGAGAAAATGCACAACAGTAACATTATACGTTTACAAAACAGGATGATAGAAACTTGACAATGGTTGCAATGCTGCGTATCATTACCTTCAAAATGGTTGTTTACATTAATAGTTACAGACATGTAAAATTGATCTAACCATATGAGTATTAACTGTTCTTTCTCAATAACTAATACATTCAGCAGTATGTTCCTTTTAGTTATCATACATATACATATATACATATTTATATCTTTTTCCTTTTCCCTTCCCTCTTTCCCCCTTTTCCCTTCCCAATTACTTTTGCTCTTTGAGCTGTTTTTTACCTGTACATAGTATACATTGTAGATTTTGGATCATATATACTTTTTCAGTTTCTTACACTAGGGAGACAATATGGTATTTACACATATGGGTTTGATTTATCTCACTTACGAGTATGGTCTCAAGTCACGTCCATTTACTTATAAAAGTCTAAAAGCAATCTTTCTTGATAGCTGAGTAGTACTCCATTGTATAAAAATACCATATCTTTTTATCCACTGCTTGATTGATGGGCACTTGGGTTGTTTCCAAGATCTGGCTATTACAAATTGTGTTGCTATAAACATGGGTGCACAAATATCACTGTGGCATGATGTTTTCAATTCTTCTGGGAAAATGCCCAGAAGTGAGATAGCTGGGTTGAATGGAATCTCTAATCCTAGCTTCTTGAGGAATCTCCACACTGATTTCCACAGTGGTTGCACCAGTCTACACTCCCACCAAGAGTAGAGAAGCGTTCCTTTTTCTCCACAGTCCCTCCAGCATTTGTGTTGGTTGATTTTTTAATCTTGGTCGTTCTTTCTGGAGTGAGATGGATTCACAGTGATGTTTTAATTTGCATTTCCCGAATGACCATTGATGTTGAACATTTTTTTCATATATTTATTTGTCATTTTTATTTCTTTCTCTGAGAAGTGTGTATTCATCTCAGATGCCCACTTTTGGATTGGGTGCTTGAATTTTAGGGGCCTGATTTCTTTTAATTCTTTATATGTTTTAGATAGAAGTCCTTTGTCTGATAGACAATTGGCTAAGATATTTTCCCAGTTTGTGGGTTTTCTTTTTACTCTGTTGGAGATTTCCTTTGACATGCAAAAACATTTCAGTAAGATGAGATCCCAGTTGTTGCTTCTGGGAAGTGTTTCCCATGTAATTTGATTTTTGTTCATGAACTTTCTGCCTTCTCCTATGTCATCAAGATTCTTACATATTTTGTCTTCTAGTAAGTTATGTGTCTGTCTTAATATTCAGATCTTTGATCCATTTTGACTTTATATTAGTGCATGGTGGTAGACATGGATCTAGTTTTAGTTTAAAGCATATAGAAAGCCAGTTTTTCCAGCACCATTTGTTAAAGAGGCTGTCTTTCTTCCAATGTGCATATTTGGCCCCTTTGTCAAAGATGAGGTGGCTAAGTGTGTTTGCAGTTGTGGCTGTATCTTGTAATCTATTCCATTGATCTTCAGGTCTGTTTTGATTCTAGTACCATGCTGATTTTATCACAGTGGCTTTGTAGTACAGTTTCAAGTCGGGAATTGTGATGCCTCCTGCCTTCCCTTTGTTGCCCAGAATTGCCTTTACTATTCTAGGTCTTTTCTGGTTCCAGATGAATTTCAGGAATCTTTTCTCTAGCTCTGTGAGGTAGGCAAGTGGTATTTTGTTTGGGATTGCATTAAATCTGTATAATAATTTTGGGAGAATGGCCATTTTCATGATGTTTGTTCTTCCTATCAATGAACAGAGAATATCTTTCCATTTTCTGAAATCTTCTTCAAATTTCTTCTTCAGAGTAATGTAATTTTAACTGTATAGATTTTTTACTTCCTTTGTTAGATTGATTCCTATGTATTTCATTTTTTGGATGTTATAGTGGAGGGTATGGTTTCCCTTATTTCTCTGTCCGTGAATTTGTTGTTTGTATACAGGAATGCTATTGATTTTTGAGTGTTGATCTTGTATCCAGCAACATTACTGACGTGTTATTACTTCTAGAAGTGTTTTAATGAATTTTGGGGGGTCTTCTATTTAGAGTATCATATCATCTGCAAATAATGACAATTTTGATTCTTTCTTTCCTATCCTTATTCCCTTTGTTTCTTTCTCTTGTTTAATTGCTCTGGCTAATATTTCCAGAACTATATTGAATAGGAGTGGTGATAATGGACATCCTTGTCTTGTTCCTGATGTTAGGTTGAAAGTTTTTAGTTTTTCTCCATTTAGTAAGATGTTGGCTGCTGGTTTATTGTATATGACTTTTACCAAGTTGAGGAAGAGACCATCGATTCTGATTTTCTGTAGGGGTTTTATCATGAATGGGTGTTGAATTTTGTCAAAAGTGTTTTCTGCATCTATTGAGATGATCGTGTGGTTCTTGTCTCTGGCCCTGTTGATATGGTGTATTACATTTATTGATTTGCATATGTTGAACCATCCCTACATTCCTGGGATGAATCCCACTTGATCATGGTATATAATCTTTCTGATAACTTTATGTATTCTATTTGCCAGTATTTCACTGAGGATATTTGCATCTATGTTCATGAGGGAGATTGGCCTGTAATTTTGTTTTTTGGTTGCGTCTTTGTCTGGTTTTGGTGTTAGGGTAAAACTTATTTCCAGGAATGAGTTAGGGAGACTTGCTTCCCTTTTGATTTCATTGAAGAGTTTGAGGAGTGTTGGCATTAAGTCTTCTCTAAATTTCTTGTAGAATTCAGCACTGAATACATCAGGGCCTGGGCTTTTCTTTGTTGGTAGTGTTCTAATTACATTTTCAATTTCATTAGCTGAACTTGGGTTATTCAGCAGTTTTACATCTTCTTGATTCAGCTTTGGTAATTCATAGGTTTCTAGGAATCTATCCATTTCTTCTATGTTATCGCATCTATGTGAGTAAAAGTTTTCGAAGTAGGTATTGATGATCTTCTGTATTTCCACAGGGTCAGTAGTGATTTCACCCTTTTCATTTCTTATTGTATGAATCTGAGTTTTTCCTTTCCTCTTTTTGATAATGTTGGCTAAGGGTTTTTCAATTTTATTTACTCTTTCAAAGAAATTTCAAAGAAATTTCATTTCATTAATTCTTTGTATTGTTTTCTTATTTTCAATTGCATTAATTTCTGCTCTGATCTTGATAATTCCATCCCTCCTTTGGGCTTTAGACTTAACTTGCTCTTCTTTTTCTAAATGTTTGAGGTGCATCATTAGGTTGTTTATGTGTGTCCTTTCCATTTTTCTGATGTGAGAATTTAGTGCTATAAATTTGCTTCTGAGGACTGCTTTCATTGTGTTCCACAGGGTCCAGTAATTTGTATTTGTATTTTCATTCAATTGTAGATTTTGTTTAATTTCTTCTTTAGTTTCTTCTGTGACCCATTGGTTATTTAGGAGAGTATTATTTAATTTCCATGTGTTTGAGTGGTTCTTGTAGGTTTTTTGTCATTCATTTCCAGTTTTATTGTGCTAAGGTCAGATAATATGCATGGAATTATTTCAGTTTCTTTTCATTTACTTAAGCATATTTTGTCAAACAGTATATGATCTATTTTAGAGAATGACCCATGTGCAGCTGAGAAGAATGCGTATTCTGATGTTGATGGGTGGAATACTCGGTACACATCTAGTAGGTCCATTTGTTTGTAAGTTTGATTCAGTTCTGTTATTTCTTTGCTGACTTTTTATTTGGTTGTTCTGTCTCTCTGTGACAGTGCGGTATTAAGGACCCCTGTTATAACTGTATTATTGTTTATTTGGTTTTTCATGTCTATCAAGAATTGTCTTAGATAGCTGAGTGCTCCCATATTCGGTGCATATATATTTATGATTGTAATCTCTTCCTCTTGACGTTTTCCCCTAACAAGTATATAGTGACCTACTTTATCTCTTTTGATTATTTTCACTTTAAAGTCCACATTATCTGCAAATATAATAGCTACCCCTGCTTTTTTCTGGGTTCCTGTTGCATGGAGTATTGTTTTCCAGCCTTTGATTTTTAGTCTGTGAATTTCCTTTTGAGTGAAATTTGTTTTTTGAACACAGCATATTGTAGTCTGTTTCTTTTTATTGGTGAGTTGAGACCATTTACATTGATCGATATAACTGATATGTACTGGCTCATCCCTGTCATTATATCTTTCTGTTGTTGGTTTTCTACATTTTCTGTTTAATTATTTGCCCTGCTTAGTAGTTTCCTTTGTTGTTGTTCTTAAGATTGTAGCTGTCTTTGTCTCTTTCTAGAGTGTCTTTCAGTACTCTTTGTAGTGTTGGTTTAGTGGCCGTAAATTTCTTCAGGTTTTCTTTGTCATGAAAGTATCTTATTTCTCCATCAATTTTTAAGGATAGTTTTGTGGGGTACATCAATCTGTGTTGAAAGCTGTTTTCTTTCAGAATTTGAAATACTTCACTCCGAGCTTTTCTTAACTTAAAGGTTTGTGTTGAGAAGTCTGCCATGATTCTGATAGGCTTTCCTTCATAGGTGATCTGTTTCTTTTCTCTGACAGTTTTTAATATTTTGTTTTTGTGCTGTATTTCTGATACCCTTATTATTGTATGTCTGGGTGAAGATTTATTTTGGTTATGGTTAATTGGGGTTCTGTATGCATCACTTACCTGTATATCAGATTCTCTTCCCATGTTTGGAAAAGTTTCTGTTATTTTTTCTGTGAATAGTCTTTGCAGGTGATTAGTATTGGCCCCTGCTTTTTCATTTATGCCTATTAATCTTATGTTATTTCTCTTGTCATCATCTTGCAGCTGTTGAACTTTTGTTTCTTGGCTCCTTTTTATTTTCAAGAGATCTTTTCTTTCATGATCATAAGCTCCCATGCTGTCTTCAAGGTCTGAGATTCTATCTTCAGCTTCATTCAAGCGGTTTTGCCAACTTTCCATGGAATTTTTCATTTCCTGCATTTCCCTTTGAATCTGTTTCATGCATTCTGTTTGTGTCTTATATCGTTCATTCAAAGTTTCCATCATTTTCTTATGTTCTTCTATTTTCTGTCTTGATCTTCTTTAGATACACCCATTTGTTTCATAATGATTGTTGTTTTAATTTTTAGCTTAGAGATTATTTCTGATTTGAGTTTCTCTATAGCTTCCTGGAGTTGTTTCTTTGCTGCATTTGCTATCATTTCAGAAAGTTCAGTTGTGTGACTCCCAGTGTCTTCTATTTCAGTGTCTCTTGGGTTTGTTCTCATTGGGCTGGGGGATTGAGACTGCCTGTTGGTCTTTCATTGTGTCAGTGTCTTCTGGGAACTGTGTGACAGGACAGGCAGCCTCCCGATGAATTTTGCTGGAATGCTGTGTTGGATAGAGCTTCAATCCTCCAATATCCCTATGGCCAGCCAGGGCACACCCCCAGATTATGGTGCTGGACCCTTGTGTTCTGTGGTCTGTGAGACTGGCCACGTGTTCCCCTGATGTACTTTGTTGGGTTGCTCTGGGAAGCTGGGCTGGACAAAATTTGTAACCTCCCTGTAGCTAGCAGCGTCACACCCCTGGAACTTGTTGCTGGGGACTAGAACCTGGCTTTGTAGCATTCAGAACTCCCATGACCAAGGTGGCTAGCAGAGATGCAGTCCTGGGGTGTGTCACTGGAACTTCAGGCTGGCTGGGTGGAAATTGGAATCTCTGGGTCCCAGGCAGCTAGACAGAGCACTCCCCGGAGTATGTTGCCACATGGACCTTGTGTCTGGCTGCGAGTAGTTCAGAACCTCTGGAGCACAGGGCAAGTCCAAGTAAGTCCCAGGCATGTAGTGCCAGGGCCTTGCTCCTTGTTGGGCAGGTTCACAACCTCTAGGATATGCTGCACCAGCTGCATCCCTGAACAATGGAGCTTGTGCCTTGTGCTCTGATGGGCAGGGTTCAAGTTCTCTAAGGCCCTGCAGCTATGCTGGCCAGTCCCTGTTGAGCAGCTCTGGGGCCCTGGGATGGGCTCAATATGTCTGTGTCCCACGAGGCTGGCTGGGTGCTCACCTGGTTGGTTGTGCTGAGATATGGGACTTGGTAAAGCTGGATCCTCTGCACAGCTAGTGAGTGTGCACTCCTGGATGTGCTGCTGGAGCCTCCATCCTACTGGATGGGGGCCAAGACCTCAAGGACCCAGGCGTCTTGCCGGAGCATACCCCGGAGTGTGGCCCCACCCAGACCTTGTGTCTGTCTGCAGGGATTTCAGAGCCTCTGGAGCATAGGGAAAGCCTAGACAAGTCCCATAGTGCCAGGGCCTTGCTCCTGGCTGGGCGGGCCCACAACCTCTAGGATCTGCTGCACCAGCTGCACCCCTGAGCAATGGAGCTTGTGCCTTGTGCTCTGATGGACAGAGCTCAAGTTCTCTAAGGCCCTGCAGCTATGCTGGCCACTCCCTGATGAGCAGCTCTGGGGTTCTGGACTGGGCTGGGCTCAGTACCTCTGTGTCCTGCAAGGCTGGCCAGGCGTTCCCCTGGTGGGTTGTGCTGAGACGCGGGACTGGGTAGAGTTGTATCCTCTGCACAGCTAGTGAGGGAGCACTGCCCCTGTAGTTTAGAAAACAGGTGAGGATTAAAAGTGAGGGTACCAGAAATTAGACGGAATTTGTGAAGTTATAGGGGAAACCATACAGTATTAAGGGCTTGTGATGCATGAACATTGAGGTATACATAGGTATTATTCAGTTATATTTTAATAGTTCTCTTAAACATTGGCTTGGAAACTATAGCTCTCTATGCCAGCTCTTCCTTCAGACAATTCTTATCATACTGGCTTCTTTGATGTGACTCTGAGGACCCCTTCAGTTTCTCATCTCTATGTGCTTTAACTTGCTGTATGTATCTGTTTCCTGTATAGTTTATTTTCATACTATAAACAGATCTTCCTAAATTTTTTCCTCCTCAATGATGTCTTCACCTACCATTCCATCTAAATGTCTAAATGTCTCAGGTTTTGTGCAGGAGCTTTTGTCTGTGGTACAAGAACTTTGGCTTTCATGGGGAGAGTTCCCTGAGATAATAAATTGTGCCTCACCCGTAGATGATAAACTGATTCTGTTCTGAGGATACTACAAAGAACTGGATCTACAAAAAAGATGAAGGTCACACACTAAAGAATGAGAAATGGCCCAAATAAATCTAGTTAAGTTCTCCTTGTCAGCCCTGCCATTCTGAAAACCATTCTTGCCTTGCATGAAGTCCAGGTGAATTGGAAGAGAGGTAGCATGGCAAGTGGAAACACCTTTCTGATTTAGGGGGAGTACTTAGTGTTTACTGAAAATTTTCAAAACAAATTCAAATACTAGTAGTTCCAAAACAGCTAAAAACCACACATAAATACTTTTTTCTTATAGCACTTAGCCACTTCTCACCTCTTATCTCTCTCATCCAAATTTAGCTACTTTGAGCAAAGATGAGTAAGCAAAAAGAGGCCAAGAATCTCCCTAACCACAAGGGGAAATGAAGACTTTATCTATCCAAATATGCAGGGACAATTCCAGCAGTAGAGGAACTCAAACTTTTATGCTTCTATTGAATGTAGGTGATAAAATCATCATTTGACTTGGCCAATCAGGGAGCCATGCCATGCATTAAACTGACAGAGAGGAAAGCTAGTGAGACTTGAGATAGAGCCATTCTGTCTATTCAGCTCACCTACACTGTGGCTGCACTGTTGAAAGTGCAATGATTCTCTCAGTCTTAAAGAGCTACATACAGAAAGTGATAGTGGACTTATAAATTGCTTCCCACTTCATCTCTGTTTTTTCTTGAATAGTCCAACAAAAACAATATAGAATTCCAAGAGAAGAAAAAAATCATTGCTTGGATCAAATACTTTAAAATAGCACAATAATAAGGGATGTATTTAATAATACAACACCCTGGCCCGGCCTGTAAAAGAAAAATACAAGATTGTGGTCTACTGAATTCAGTTGTTCTCCTGTAGTCCCAGCTTTTCAAGACACAATGATTGTGAATGAATGTATTTCGGATGATGGCACATGGTATGCTATCTTGAACACTATTAATTCCCTTTTTTCTCTTTCAGTGATACTAAAGGATTAAGATCATTTAGTGGAAAGAGAAAAGGGAAGAGGAAAAGATATAAACCTGTATATATGTATATGTAAGATAACTAGAATGAACACACTGTTGAATCTACTCATTGCTGAGAAAGAACAGTTAATGCTCATATGATTAGATTAATTTTACATGTCTATATCTGTTAATGTAAGTAACCATTTTAAAGATAACGATGCGCAATATTGCAAGCATTGTCAAGTTTCTGTCATCCGATTTTGTAAATCTGCAATGTTACTGTAGTGTATTTACTCTAGTCGTTTGTCTTTTTTGCTTATTGTTTTTGTTTTATATGTCTTTTTTTCTGTTTTTTTTTTCACTAAAATAAAAAAGATCACTTAGTGATAGCCATTAACATGGGCTTTGTGGGAGAACAGAATATGCACCTCAAAATATGAAGGTTTGTTGAGCTGAATGCAATTAAGAAGATGCAAAAGATGGGAAGTTTTCTATGCTCTCTTTATTTGTCTAAAAGGATGGCAAGGGTTTACAATGATAAAAGTATATTACTTTTCACCCTCTTTACCAGTGAGAACAAAGGTCACTGAAAACAACCTTATGCTCTTATTAGCATAGAGATAATATGAAAAAGATCTACATGAACAGGATTTACTAACTAGCCTTTGTGCCAATTATTTACCTTTCCCCAGGTTGCTATCCCTATCATTTTTCTTTGGTCACTTCACTAAAATATATTGTTCCTTGTTGCAGATGCTATGGCAATGGAATACAAAGCCATCTTTGAGAATTACTCATTTCCCGACTATACTCTGAGAATTACTCATTTTCAGGTATACATGAAACACATATGCAAATAGCCATTTTTTGTTATTCTGTATTTTTTTCTTACAGGGATCCATTCCTACTAAAAACATATGAAAGTTGAGGAAAACAATCATTTTTCTTCCCCTACGTTTTCATGCTGAGCATAGCTATTAGAAAGGCACTGAAAGGTCTCATGCAGGAGATAAATTTTGAGAGAACAAAAAGAAATGTTTTTGAAATGCATGGAAAATTCAGTGGTGATTGGGAGATAGTTGCAAAGGTCCTGAAAGTTCATTATATCGAGGCCACTCTAATAAATGTCTCTCAGACTTAGGCATGTGGGCCACATAACAGTCCCTGTAGATAATGCCAACCTCTCTCAGAAGAATTAATCCAAGGCACCTTAAATTTACCTTCCCTATGGAATGACCATTGTTTCTTTCTTTCCTCTTCCCTGTGTCTGTAGCCCTACCTCTCAATGAACCTCCTCCAACTTTAGTCTCAAACTAACTCATGTTCTTCTCTTATTTTTTTCTATTTTGATATTGATATTCTTTTCAAGACAAGGGTTTTTGTATGTGTACATGACTTTGTGTGTGTGTGTGTGTGTGTGTATTTTATTTACGCTGAACTAACTCACAAACTCTATGGTTTATTCACAAATTCTCTTTTGTGGAAATGGCTTGGATGAAGAGAAGTAGAGAGTAAAGAAACAGAAGAAATTTAATACAGGTGACAGTGAAGAAGTTGATGGTTTTGGCATGTTGCCCTGAAATGGGTAAAACATGGTTAGCAAGTATGTATGAAAACATATAGAAAAATGACCTCCAGAGTTCCCGTTCTAATGTTATGTTTGTTGTGGTGCCATTTTCTGAGATTAGGAGTACAGAAGAAAAAAGGAAAATTTGGGTGAGAAAAGGAAGGTGATTAGTTTAGGTTTGATCTATGGAAATGGACAGGATTACATTATCCTTCTGTTCAGCATAACTATCCCTGCAAAATATATATACAAAGTACTATATATTTTCTGCAGGAACATTACTATTTTTAAGCCACATAGTTTTGCAGACAAGATTCATCCTTGACCTAGGCTGTGCCCAAAGTTTTGTTTCTTGAGATAATGTGGTTATGTGACTTTTATGAAGCTATCTGTGTCTTGAATTTAAATACGCAACGAAGTTATCAAAGGATAAATTACATGTTGTGTTTTTTCTTTTCCCAAAAGAACTTTATTTAGGCCAAGAATAGTCACTCTTAAAACAGAAAGTCATGGTGCAACATTTACTTAACTTTGATAACTTGTACCACAACTCCTTAGTACCTACCATGCTGACTTAACTAAGTGCACTTGAAATTGAGAATGACATGTTTAATAATATATATTACTCTTACCAATGATTCTGAAATACAACAGAAAACTTACTCTCAAGGTTTTATCTTTTAATTTCATTAAGTATTCATTGTATTTTTAAAGTGTTTCTCTATGTCTGAACTCTAGCTTTTATTCATCAGTCTAGCATTTTTCTGTTCTAAGTAATCTATTTTTCTGGGCTCTGATAGTGATCTAAAACCTCCTAGAAGACAAGGTTCTATTTCTCTCACTTGGCAGTCCAGGTATATTAATTGAGACCTTTTCAGGCATAAATGAAAGGGAGAAGTACAGCTCAAATTATTTAAAGGAGGAAGAAGTAAAACAGAAGCCATATTCAACCTTTACCTCATCCAAGGCGAAGAATAAGACAAGATTTTCTGACATGGAAGGATTTGAAATTTTGGAAAATGATCTGATCCTTTGTTTTTATCACTTGACTTTATTCTGCTTTGCTTTACTTTAATAGAAGTATCTCATGTGGTAACATACCATTTGCAGCACCAGTGAAAAAATTTGGTAGCCTTTGGATAGCTTGGAAAGAGAACTCAATGCCATCGATCCTGTCCTGAAATCACCCCTTTGGGGTGAAGTCACATCCACTTCATGAGTTTTTTGGAGTAGATGACTCTGTGTAATGAAGTAGGGAGTAATGGATTCACCAAAAAGAGCATATTGGACAAACAATGATTAAATACATAAAACACATCTCAAATTCCTAGCACCTATAACACTGATTTAAATGTATCAGATTTTCAATGAATAGTATTGTATCAGTTGTTAATCTTGTCAATTTAATTGAATTAGAAGCCATCTAAAGGATTAGCAAAATACTCTCCTGGGTGTGTCTGAGTGGGTCATGGAGTTGTAATCATGAGGCTTATATTGAGGCCCTGACTTCTTCCTCTCTGGCGGTGTTCTTCTGCTCTGCTTTCCTGGCACTATGCAGTGAGCAGCTTTGCCCTGCCACGCCCTACTGCCGTGATGTTCCTGCCCTGGAGCCAGCCAATCACAGACTGAAACATCTGAAACCATGAGCTAAAAACACTATGTCCTCCTTTACATTGTGGGTGTTGGGTATTTGGTCCCATTAACAGGAAACTGGACTAACACAATCACCAATTAATTTAAGTAACTGGTCTTTTGAAAGTTACATGTACTAGTACTTGAGACATGCCAAAAGAGTAAACTGTAGTGTTTTTTAAAAGGAAAATGTAACCTAATAAAGAAGTAAAAATATATATACTATGCATGCATATATACAAGGAAGAAATCTGAGAAAGAGAGATCTTTACAGTATCTATTAGATGTGATACCAAAAAAACACAGATAAAATAAAAATTTATTCTTGGATCTCAAGATGGGATATATATTTATATATCATTGGTTAAAGAGAATAGAAAAGAGTTAAAGACTTAGAGATAAAGGCATGAATCAAATGATACTTTAGAAGTCACTGTTACTAGTTTATCAATAATACGAATCAACTAGTTTAGGGGATTTTCTGGAGTCATATAACAGAGAAGTACTAGGGAGAACAATTTTCAAAATAGCCGGTTTTAGGCCTTATACAAGAACAGAAGTTATATTATTCAGCTTTCATGTTGCTCAGCCACAATACTCAACCCAGCTTAAAGGAAGAGAAGCTTAATTTGCTCATAGTTTCAGTCTATGATCAGCTACCTTCAAGGTAGAAGCTTCATTGAAGGATATGGAGGAGCCAACCTGCTTAGTTCTTGGTGGTTAGGAAACAGAGCAGGAGAAAAGAGCCAGGGAGGAATGATGAGGGTCCAAATATAGTAACCAAGGTCTCACCTCCACGGCCCATTCAGACACCCCCAGGAATATGCTCTACTAATCCGGTAGGAATTTCTTAGTCCAATAAGGTTGAAAAGTTAGAATTAAAGTTCTGATCGAGACACTTCCTATCCCTATTTTTTCCTTTCTATATCCTCCTGGTTTCTGGTTCAATTTCTCCTGGGGACTTATTTCCTCTTTTTGGTAGACAGATGCCACTAGTCACGAATTTGTATTTTATCAGCTTTTCAACCAAGAAGAATTCCTCATTTTTTCATTTTTCAAACCTGGGGAAATATTTAGATTGACCCTTTAAGCATTCTTTGCTGAGTTAAATATTAAGCACCCCTCCCCCCGCAAAATGGAACACTGTGCCTAGCCAAATCTAGATCATATTTGATCTTAAAATTTAGATTGGTATAAAAGAATGCCAGACTTTCCAAAATAATAGGTAGCACAGGCACCAAAATGTGAACTGTAAACAAAGGGAGAAAAGGCAGATACACAGTCCACTAGAATATTAGCATACATGGAACTATTAATGGCTTCAGTAAACATTTTTGAATTCTTTTATGCCTAAGTTCTGAGGCACAGAGTTGAATATAAAAAAAAAGCTCTTATCTGCAAATGATGAAATTTTTTCTTTGAATAAATAGATACAAATAGACATTCACAGCACAATGTGATAATGCTGAAATAGATCTATATTCTGGACATTGAGGGTACAAAATTGAACATTTAATCCAAGTGGTAGAGAAGGGGTCACAGAGAATTCAGATAAGACATGTTGTAGAAAGTGATTTCCCATGTAAATGAGAAAGACTAACTCAAAATGTGTCAGTAAGGGTTGGATGTAGGAGAGATTGTGGTTGCACATGAAACATTATTGTGTTAGTGCTGTTTAGTAGCCAGAACAATTTGTCAGCTTTATTGGATTAAAGTATTGGTCACTTTCCTGTCACTGGGACAAAATACCCAATACCCTCAGCTTGAAGGAGGACAGATGTATTTTGGCTTACAGTTTTAGTCTGTGATTGGCTGACTCTAACAGAGAAATAGCACAGTGGAAGGACCTGGTGAAGGAAAGTCGTTCAAACCATGGCAGTAAGGAAGCAGTAAATAAAGGGCAGAGCTGGGGTGGGAGATTCACCCTTTCTGGCCATGCCTTTAGTGACCCTGGTGTCATTAGGTTTCAACACCTAGTAACAAATTCAGCCATGAGCTCATCAGTGGACTGACTTGCTGATGACTATAGTGCTCTGTGATTCAATCAAAAGCCCCAGCTCTGAATACATGAGACTTGGCAAACATTTAGATATAAACCATAATCTTAGAAGTAAATTATAGTGTTGAACTTCTCCATACAGGCTATGTTAGAAAGATAAATGATACCTTTATACAGATATTCTTTAGAATTCTGAAGGTAGAAAATATAGTAGGTAGTAGTTATAGTTTGCCAAACCAGGGGAAAAGGCCTTATATTGGTACAGAGGCAATAAAAGTGGAAAATATAAAAATAAAATAAAGATTTAAAGAAATTATTTGGCAGGACTTATTGATTTCTTGAATGGTGGAAGTGAAAGAAAGTGCCAAAAATATCTTCCAGGATCCAACATATATTTTACTCAAAATCCTTCTTTACCCTCCCTAAAAATAATGACCAAAAATCTCATCCAGTCATTAGCCTCACTGGTTCTAGGATCTCACAACATCCTATCAAGATCTAGAATTTATGACCCAAACAGGTAAGTTATTTGCCTTCTCCCATTTCAATATTGTTCTAATGATGCAAGAATGTAAGAGAGAGGGTATAAATACACCAAATCCTCCCTTTCATAGAGAAAGAATACAAAATGCAAAGCGCTCACTGTCCAAAATTTAAAAAAAACAAAAACCCTTTGGAACAACTTGCATAAGCCCCTTACCTTGGCAGTGCATTCTATTTCTCAAAGGGTTTTTGTTTTCTTGGCTGGAAATAAATAGGCCTCAAACACCATTGGTCTTTATGTCTCTCGGTTTTACCCTATAGGAATTTCTACATTGTCTTTCCTTGACCGAGTCATCAATTCTTTACAGGTTCAACAGTTGTCTAAGGCTACTTCTTGCCTGAGCAAACAACAGACACTAAAGGTCATTTTACACCTCGAATAGTCGGTCTTTCTCAGTAATCTCTCATTTTGTCTGCTTGACTCCAGTCAGTTTTATGTGCCAGTAGTCCATCTGTAGCCTTCCTATGGCATTACTCTTTTTGGAGGTAATCACAGGTATTTTGAACTTGTCCTGCTTCTGAGATACCAGATTTTTATTTCTTTGTGCTTATCTATTCTAGCTGGAAGGATTTTCTCGGGTCACCTTAGTTCAGTCAGAGGCTTCGACAAAGCTTTCAAGGTTTCATCCTTGGATTTAGTCTTTGCCTATTACTAAATCTAAATCAGCCTTAGTTGTTCACAAGATAAATATGCTTGTCTTTCAATAATGCAAGTCCTGAAATACCTAGATTCTCTTTTCCTCAACTTACTCCTTTATGAAAAATGTTGGATTCTTTCTTAAAATACCTCTTTATTGTCATGCTTTTTCAGACGAAACAAATGGCATCCAAGGTACATTAGCAGCACTGACTGTTGCAAATTCCTTGCCTAAAGCCACACATTTATTCTATGCATCATTTGCAGTCTGTGTTGTTTTGTCATTGCATATTATGAGTTACCATTTTTCCAGAGTACATTGATAGTTTTCTAATATGGACACTGATTTCCAAAGCAAAAGGTGTATTTTAAACTTTTGTTATTGTTGTGTTCCATTTTTAAGTATCAGCTTTTGTATTTGTTATTTTCTTAAGGCAAAAAAGAAAACCCTCAACACTTCAGTGACTTACACTCAACATTTCCTTTTTACGCACAGTACTTAGATGCCTACTACTATATAGTAGTCCAGTTGCTCTTATCTCTGCTCAGCTCTATTCTAGGACACAGAATGTAAACAGCTCAAGGATATGCCAATTCTGGTTTCTCAAGAAAGAATGAGAGACTTCAAATTCAAGGAAAGAGGAGATATTTTCCCACAGTGGAGAACAGAGAAAGTTTAAATAATATACACTCTGATACATAAATCAAGTTGACCTGTATTTAAAACTACATATATCATGAACAGAACTGCTTTCCCTGAGATTTTTGTGATATCACATGTAATTGGAACAAATTAAAATAATAAAAGCTAACAGGTGTTTTCTATATACTAGGACTCTCATCCAAGAACATTATGAATATTACTTCACTAATGAGCTGGGAACTACTACACCTATTGTATAAAAATAGGGAGATGTGCTGTGAATGATTTAGTGACTTACTTTTTGTAGTTCAGGGGAAGATTCAAAACCCTACCCTGGTTGTATCTGACAATAGAAGTCATACTTTGAACCACTGTGTAAGTTACCTGCCAAAGCTGTGCCCATTCAAAATACATACCAGTTAGGAAACTAGAAATAATTTTGCTATAGAGCTAATTATGACACAGGTAAAATTGGTAAGATACAATATAAAAGTTAATATTATAATCATAGGTTGTGTCCAAAAGTCTTGAATTGCAGAAGAAAATGGCTGGCGTTTTCTCTATATGAATCAATAAGCTCTGATGTCTATAAAGCTCCTATTACTTGAAAAATGGCAAGATTATAGTTGGTAGCCATGGTGCGACTTTGAGCCATCTGCATTGTGAGAGTATGGCATTTGGACCACACCAAAAAAAAAAAAAAAAAAGAAAGAAAAAAGAAAAGAAAAGAAAAGAAAAGAAAGACATGGGCTCCCTTAAAAACGATAGTAGTCAGTAAAATTGCCAGGTTTGCATTTCCTTTTGGCTATTGCCTATGGCATTTATTTTTACATTTAGTATTTGTACTTCTTGATAGAAAATAATCACTTAATTAATCAAGTACTGCTTTAAAGAGACAACATAATCTGTTTTGATTCTTTCTTATTCCTGGGGAAAATCTCGGATAAATGGCATTTTCACTGCTCTTAGTTACTATTTGTATATTTCAGTCTATTCTAAGTGAAAGCAAGCACTTAAATGCACTATCAAATTGAAGATAGACCCTCAGGAAAAGTGGTTTCATTTACATGCAGCTTATAGTGCTTTTTCTAAGAACATGTTTGACTTTGCACTTTTCCTTGGTAGCAAATGGGAACAGAATAAATGTAGTGTGCAAAATTCAGTTGACAGCTTAAAAACCTTAATAGCATTTGAATTCTTTTTATGTTATATATTCCTAACAATGCAAATTTTCAGGAGAGTAAAATTTCTGGTATTTTAAAGAAAGACATTAGCGTGATTTCAGATTTCAAAAAAAGTAGTGCCTGTGACACATTCGGTAAATAGCAAAGATATTTTACAATAAAGGATCCATATACTTCATTCTCATTCAATCAAATTCAAGTAAGAATTGATTATTTGAAAATGTATATGCTAAAAGTAGAAATAACAGTTTTTCTAATAAAAAATCAGTGACCTAGTGGATGGCAAACTACTTAAGGATACTATAAGAAAATAGAATGTACAGGTAATGGCATTTTCCTTGTTGAAGATAAACCTATAACACATTTCATGCATAAAAATTTCAAGTCAGAAGCAATAATAATTCTATTTTACAATGTAGGAAATAATTACAGATGAACTTCAGCTTTCTACCATAAATGATTTACATGTATAAGTTTGCTATAAATTCAAGCCCTCATTAACAGCACATTATCTAAAGACATTGCCAACGGAATCACATAAGTAATTTCATATAAATTCACTTCATTAACTTAATTCAAGCCAGGTATCACTGTACAGCAGGCATTTTGACGTACCTGTGATTGCATGTGAAATTAGTGAAAGTTATCCTTGGAGTATGTGAAAAGTCATTGCTGGATCTGAAACCAAACTCAGTACCCTGCCAGTCTCAGAGTTTGTATGAAAATCTATTTGAGCAGTGGCTTACATATCCTTTTACATAAAAGCTGACTACAACCACATGAATATGTAAACTAGAAAATGGCCAATAATTTTGGAGCAATCACTCATAATTAAAAGAGCAAATTAGGTTTTGGAGACACTTTAATTCATTTGGGAACTGGAAGAGGGGAAGAAGAGATATCAGAGACTTGTTTATAATTACTAAAGTAGTTTTTACTTTTAGACAGTGCCTAGCAACTTTCATCAGTTGTAATCTCTCTCTTATTAATTCTGTTTCACTATCAAAACTTGCTGTGTTTTTGGCACAACTAATTCTCATTATTTTCTGAAAGGATAGTTCCTACTATTATTCTTTGAGTTTGATTTATTTTTGGCAATATATTCTTTCTGGCTCATTTTATTTAGGTTTCTTCACAGTGATTTCATTTTATTTTACTTGACCTTGTAGACAAGGATGATGTAAGGAAGTGTTTTGAACCATTTCAAATCATTGTTATATGTCCCATGAGATGGCAATTTAGAATTATGAAAGAAAAATAATTATAGAAATAAATGTGTTGTTGAAAAAATTCTGGAGTTCAATTAAATGGACATGTAGTTGTAAGAAATAATACAAGGAGAGTCTGTTTACCTCTTATCTAGCATTCACCTAGTTTCTGGCAGTAATATCATCTTGCAAAATTATAGTATAATATCACAACCAGAACATCAACACTGACATAATCTACTGATTCAGATTTCTTCAATTTCAGTTGCATTCATTTCAGTGCAATCGCACACCCAAATTTCCTACTGCTATTTAACAGTAGCTCAGTACCTGCAACTTTTGTCCATCTCCTCTCTCATCGTCACCAGCTTCTGGTAACCACTATTCTACTCTCAGCTCTTATAAAATCTAATGTTTTATATTTTATAAACTAGTGAGATGTTGAAGGACTTTTCTTCCTGTTCCTGTTCTTTTTCGCTTAACATGAATTCAGTTCCATTCAAACTGTTGCATCTCATATTAAGGATTTCATTTCTTAATAGCTGCATAGTATTCCACTGCATGTAATTCCACCTTTATTTTTGTGCATTCGTCAGCTGATGATCACTTAGACAGTGTCAATTCCTTGGCTCCTGAGAATATGGCTGCAATAAACATAGCAGGTATAATATCTTCATTTTACATTGAGTTTATCAGGACATAATCCATCCTATGTTGAGGGGCATCAGTATAGAAGGCATTCATATTTAAAATAATTATGGGTATGTTCAAGGTTATGTATGCCATTTTATTTGCTTTCTCTTCCTACTTGTGTCAATATTTTACTATTGTGAAGAGATTATTAAAATTTTACTTCCTTTTAGGTGCCAATGACCTCTCTCACTAATAAAACATAATCGTTGCAGATTATTTCTGTTACACATTGAGTGACCATAAAACATGATCTTGAAACTGATAACAATGATTCATTCATACTTTACCCTATTTTTATTTATCCCACTGTCCATCTTTTCATTCTATAGTTGGCAAACATTTTCTTTATATCACTTCTTTTTGGAGTAGAAGTGTCTTCTAACAATTTTCTAATGTTATTTCTGCTGACGGCAAGGTCTTTTAGTTGTCTTTGGTTTGAGAATGTCTTTATTTCCCCTATAATGCCCAAGAGACAGTTTTGCCTGGTACAGAATTTATGGTTAATTTTTTCTCGATTGGAAAACATTGTGTTAATTCATTATATGCACTTGCAGTTGAGAAATTCATTGTTATTGGAACCCGTGTTTCTTTATGTTGTAGATGTTGTTTCTTTATGGTGACTTCTAAGACTTTTCCTTTGTTATTTTTGTGTGTTTTTGCTTTTTGTTGGTTTGTTTATTTAATCATTTATTTTGAGACAGGATCTCATTCTAATTCAGGCTGATCTTGAACTTACCATGCACCCCAGGCTGTCCTTGAAATCATAACCATCCTCCTGCCTCAGTCTCCTGAGTGCTGGAATTACAAACATGGGTCACCATGCCTGGCTTTTTCTTTGTTTTTTGTTTATAAAACTTTAATTATAGTATGTCTTGACAAGGATTTATTTGTACTTATTCTAATTGGGTCCCACTCAGTCTCTTGAATCTTTAAGATTGTATTTAACCAAATTCAGGAAACTTGTGTTATTTTTTCAGCAATCTGTCAATGTCTCGTCTTTCCCCTCAGTTTGAGACCCTAATGATATAAATACATGTGCTATTTTTCTACTACAGTCCCTTACGCTTTGCTTGTCTTCTATGTAGGCTATTTTCATTGTGCTATTGAAAATACTAATTCTATCAATTTTCTTTCAAGTTTATTTATGCCATCTTCAGTCTTCTCCACTCTGCAGAGTCTATACTGCAGTTTTTAAAATTTTCTGTTGTAGTTTTAAAGTTTTTATTTATACTTGATCCTTTTTTATATAACATATGTGTCTTTGCTTGTTTTTATACCATTTCATTTGCTGCAAGGTAATTCATAATTACTTGTTAAGCTACTTTAAAGTCTTTATCAGATAGTTCCATCATCTTAGTCATCTCAATATTATTGTCAAGTGATTTTTATCATTTATGTGTTATGTTCTTACTGCTCCTTGGGTGCGATTGCTGAATTTTAGTTGCATCCTGGATATTTTAGATGGTATGTTAGAAGACTCTTGATGCTATTTAACTCTTCTGTGTTATCATGCAGTCACACAGTCATCTTATTTAGATTTAAGGTGTTGTATTGAGATATGAGATTAAGGCATGGCAAAATAGTGGGGGAAGTAGACGTGACCAATTAACTACCAGATTCTAGACACACAGGCAGAACAGTTCTCAACATCCTGGACCTAGACTTCTCTCAAGAACTCACACAGGTTTTCCTTTTTTCTTTTCTTTTCCTTTTAAAATTAATTTTATTGGTACATTTTACATAATGATATGATTTATCATGGAGAATTTGTACTTGTATGTGATATACCTTGATTCTTCTTTTTTCCCTTTTCCCTTCCCTGTCTTCAATACCTCTTCCCCTTGTTATTCACAAAAGCTTTGTTTCCATTGTTTCTTCTATTCTTTTTTCCTTTTCCTTTCCTTCCTTTCCCTCTGCTTTCTTCCTATTTCCCCTTCCCTTTTGCACATGGAATAGGCTTTCAATAGTGTTATGGTTTGTGTTCAGATGCCCCCTGCCCCAAACCTCATGTAATCATGGATGTGGCTGAGTCTGGCATTCATGGTTGGTTGTTTTCTGGGGCTGGGATTGGTGGTGTGAGTGCTGCACTCACCCAGGGGTAGAGCTGATATATGGCGTAAGGACAGGAAGAAGATGTGTCTTTGCTCTCTTGCTCTGTTCATACTTGCTGTTTGCAGTGGCCATGAACAGCTGCCCCATCATGCCACCCTGCCTTAGAGCCAACTGAACATGGAATAAAACCTCCAAAAACTGTAAGAAATAAATCTTTCCTTCCTTCATTTTGAGTGTCAAGTATTTTGTCCTGACAATGAGAAAAACGCAACCAAAACAAATAGCATGCCTTAGACCTGATGTCAGCCTGAGATGTGGGATGTCAGCATTGCCTCTCAGGAACCATATGTAAATGTCCTCTCCAGTTTCCTGGAGATTTGGGCAACATAGAAGGACTCGTACAAGTGCAAGTAGAAGAACATGCTATTGGGACTTTGCTTATGGTAGCTTGCCCTGCTTCCTCCAGGTTATACATTTATTTTGCTTCTTCCTCTTTTACTCAGACCCAGCACACTGCAGTCAGTTTCTCCCTCACTTTAATTTTTCACATAAACTTGGCCACTGCCTTTTGCTCATTTTGTTCAATTCTTTTTCAAGATGAGAAGAACATGAAATCGAACTCCAGAGGGAGAGGCGAGCAACCCAGAACCTGGTAATATTTAGTTGGAGAGTCACTTTTAGAAGCTAGCCAATAACATTATTGGTTTTATCTTAATGCTATTGAAATTTCAGTATCTAGCCAGCTTTCATTGGCTGTGTTCTAATTTAGGTTTCTTAGACTTTTCTGATCTGCTTTATTCTTCTGGCTCACTTGAACTCTTGCTGGATTACTGCTGGTCCTGGCTCTGAGGGAGAGAATGTGCTTCTCTAGGTTTCCCAGTGTCAGATAGAGTGTGAGATATCCACACACAAAGGATGGAAAATAAAACTGCCGTCCTGTTCTCAAGCCACTAAGTAGCAATGAGTTTTACAATCTATCCCTGATAGTATGGTTATAGAAAAATAGATCACCTGAGCCAACTGCTGCCATTCTGTGGATGGCCAGAAATAGTAGGATATAGCTGGTCCCGTCATTAGTCATAGTGCTGGAAACTCCCAAACCCAGCCATAGTTTACATTTGGTTGCTGGGTGGAGAACTGGGAGACAATGGACTGGTTGATACCGTACTGTGTTTGGAAGGGCTTGCCTTCTGTCTTCGTCGGAGAGTGGGAGTCGGGTCAATCAGGTTGGGATGTACTATTTAGGCCACTTCAGATTCATTGGGCTGCTGTTATCAGTTGTCATGGGTCTACCTGCCACGTCTCTGTTAACCTTTTCTCATATTCAGTCAAGAAAGACATATGAGAGATGACAAGATCTATAAGAGATGCAAAGAAAGAGATGCATGAGAGATGAAAAGAAAAACCAAAGAATTTGCAAATATGTCTACTTTCTAATCTTTGGGACACTTTGTCTTTCCATCTTTCAGATAGTATATTTAGTTATTTCCAGGACATTTAGATGTATTTAGAGTGGAAAACAATGAAAACGTGAGTTTATACTATATTTTCCTGTATTTTTAAATTGAACTTTATACAAATATAAGAGTAGTCTTGGAGGTGACAGTCTAAATAGTAGAGATTTTGGTATCTGGACTCCTGTTTGCATTTCACTGAATTGGGAGAGCTGTATGCTCTGATAGACCTGGTTATAAAAAGGAATAAAAGTAAGAAAAATCACTGAAAAGGAGACAGAGACAATTTAGTCTAATACACTCATTTTACACTTGAGTAATATACCTTTAAGAAGAAATTTACAAGTTTATCTTAGATCCCCAAACTAAAACTAAAAACTTCTGATCACAATCTGACTTTTTTTTAAAGTATGGCATTTCAGGATATATTGCAAAATGTTTGTTGACCAGTATTAATAAACACTTTTATTCATTTACGAGACAAATGCATATTAATGTATTTGTATGTATATACATATCAATACACTTTTAGTTAGGCTTAATGGTACATGCCTGTAATCCCAAAACTTGGAAGGCTGAGGCAGGAGGATTATTGTAAGTTTGAGGCTAGTCTGGGCTATGTAAGCAAGGTGAAGGCCAGTCCACAGTACATAATGAGTCTGTCTCAAAAAAAAAAAAAAAAAGAAAGAAAGAAAAGAAAACAACAATAACAAAACACCCACCACATACCAAAATGCTTTTCCTTATTTATGAGACAAATATTAATTAAACATTACTATATATATATATATATTTTTTTAACTGAGAATCAAACTCATGACTTTGAGCATTCCAGGCCATCACTTGTGCCACTGAGATAAATCTCCAGACCCAAACACTGCTATATTTCACATTCATTTCTAGATACCAATAAACAAAAAAAATAATAGTTTTTCCCTTTGTAGCATTCAAGTGGGAACACATAGACATTAAGAGTTAAATGGCAGAATAGAATGTATGCTGTTAAGTCATATGGAAAACTTAAGCCAGGCCAAAAAAAAAAATTGATTCAGAATATGACAATTTTACATTGGAATATTAGGGTTGATCTCAGGAGGTATCTCCTCAGAGATATGGAACAAATGAAGATCTGTTTAGAAATATCTTTGGAGAGACTTTTGTGTTAGTTTCTGACTACTGGGCTATTATAAAGACTGTTGCAAGTTAATCCTGTGAATGATCAGAATACCTCAGTTTCTTAATAAGTAAACTGTTCCATCAGAAAGGATCATAATCAGAAACACAATCCATCATGGCCCCAATGAAAAGCCAGAATCTATGGTGCATATTTTAAAGCATTTAATTAATATTAGTGAATTACATTCATTAATATTACTGCCATTGTTGGCTTTATCTTAATGTTATTGAAATTTCAGTGTTAAATCACAATGGCAACAACCGCCATAAACATAAATAAACAAACATAAGCTAGTGTTGAGTGGAATTTGAAAATTATACCTCACCAATGGACCATACCTGGCAACCATTTTCCTTTTTCCTAATTTATTGTTTTAAATTTAATTTTATTAGCACATGCTTGCAGCGCATAATGATTACATTCATCACGGGGAGTTGGTCCATGTCCATGAACACACTTTAATCCTTTTCACTTCCCCTTCCCCTCCTTCCCTACCCTCTTCTTCCTGCAGAGTTGAATACTTGGCAGGGAGATTTTATGACTTGCAAAGGCAAAAACATTCAATACTTGGCCTTTTGCAGAAAACAATACTTCTGATCCCTGCATGGAGACAAGTAAACTTTATTGATTAACTTAATCATTCACTAATTCAATAATTATTTTCCCTTATTTACAATGAATCTGCTTAATACATATGACAGAAATTTTCATATATTTTTAACCAGTAGCAAAGATTACCACTGATTTAGGAATAATCATCCATAATAATGAAAATTTAACTAAAAATATATAACACTATTCTGAAATGTCTAAGTCCACAAAAATAGAAAAAAACTGCTTACTGAATCTTTATTTTGGAGTTAGCTGAACACTATGTCCTGAACAATGAATTATGCAGTGCACATGGAAATAGTATTGGTATCTCAAATCTATAAATATTGAACAAATGAAAATTAATCAAATTATATTGATCAACATTTATTGAACCCTTGAGACATTATTCAGGCAATGTTAGGCATTTTCAAAAGAATAAATCATCCTGATGAACACTACGAAGAGGAAGTGATTTAGGTTACTTGTCATAATGAGATGGACTGGCAAGGTGAATAAAGATAATTTAGGGAGATAGTGATGGAATTAAAACTAGAAAAAGAATAATAAATGAAAAACTCTGTATTTTTATATATTATTGATGACAAAAATCTTTAGTCTAATTAACTAATTTGACACAGGGCTAAAGATATGACAAGTCTTCCCATGAAGGTCACTTAGCTGGATTACAATCTAGCTGTCTCACTTTTCATGGTGATATGCTGCAATTTTCTCAAAAGTTATCATTTTACTATTTTGGAAATAATTCCCAATGTACCTGAGTTCTATGATGGAATGCAAACACTTTCTGTAACAATTTTTTTTGTTTTATTTTGATTTTCCAGATATGTGATAAAGACCATGTCCTGGACACCAGTAAACTCAAATCATTTTAAATTAGGGCATGTTTTATCCTCTGGGATTGGAGTAGGAGCTGTTGTACCAAATAAAATCTAAATTGCCACATTCCGTAAGATACTGTCCTGCCCCTAGGCAGTGTGGATTCAAATTATCTTTAACATTGTTATGTATTCCATCCCAATCTAAAATTTAAATGCAGGAAGATACTTTCATAGAGAAATCCCAAATTATGAATAATGGGTTTCTGGAGTATGCCATGTATTGATTGATCAAACACAAAATTAGTCACATGAATTTATTGCGTTTATTAATTTATATCAGTCTCCAAAAATGTAGACAAAATAGATAACAGCGAAGTGATAAGGAAGCATTAGCTTTCATCTTTTAATTGCAGTTAATCTAATTGAAATCCTGATAGCCAATAGTAAAAAAAAACATTTTTTACTATCTAGAAACTGCAAATTGAACAACAATGAAAGGGACCAAGATTTATCATACCATTCTTTATAATAATTGGAACATTATTATTATTATTATTTTTGTGGCACCAAGGATCAAACTCACAACCTCATGCCTGCCAGGCAGGCACTTAAGCCACTGAACCAAACTCACGGCCCTAGTTTTTTGAGGCAGGGTTGCACTATGTAGCTCAGGCCGGCCTTGTGCTCGCCTTGTAGCCCAAGCCAGTCTCGAACTTCTAATGCTCCACCTACCTCAGCCTCCTGAGTGCTGGGATTAAAGGTGTGTGCCACCACACCAAGCTAATAATTGGAATATTACTGATTTTTATTTTCAGAATGAAAAAAATAAGCAAAAGTTATAAATATTTTCAACTATAAAGAAAATGTAGAACATAACAACCACCACTATCACCCATTTTGTTGACTCAATATTTTGCCACAGTTGCATCAGACTTTAATCCCTCTACAAATATCTTTACAAAATCAAAATTCACTGTGTATTCTTCTTGATTCTCTCCCCTCTGCTTCTTCAGGTAACTGCTATCCTAAATCATTCCATTTATTACCACATTATATACTCATGGACTCAGAACATACCACCCACAGAAGGTACTTTGGTGAAAAAGAAAACAGCAGGAGAAAGTCATGCTCACTTTCCCTCACCCCATGAAATCATACCACTTCCATTCCAGAGGATTTCTTCTTACGAAACGAGATCTGAAGACATAGAGACATAGAGAAGAATCTAAACAAATAGGACTTGCCAACCACTGCTCCTCCTGCCAAGTTTTTTACCCTTAATTCGTACTCCATTTGTGTGGTCATACTTCTCTTCAAATATATGTTAACTTTGTCAAATTAATCATGGAATGCACAGGTTGCCCTGTTTTGTTTTGTTTGTTTTTAACCTTCACTTCCTTAGGAAGTCTTCTGGGTTGTATAAAACATATTAAATGTATTTGTATGTTTTCGCTTGCTATTTTGACCTTTATTATGGGTTTTTCAGTCATAGGTAAGGAAAATAAAATTTTGTCCCCTACAATACCATAGGGCTATGTGGTTTTTAATTAATGTAGCCCTATTTCATGTGTTTCAATGGCTCCACACAAATTTATGGATAGAATATCTTCATATTGATTTCTCATATTCATGTTGGTGACCATTTAGATGGTTTCTACTTTTCCATTTGTATAAATATTCCTAGGAAAAATATTCTGCCCATAAATTTCCAGGTATGTGTGCAAAATTTACTATATATTATATACCTACATATTTTATATAGTCTATATCAAGTATATACCATACATGATGTGCTAAGTTGTAGAAATTACTCTCAGATTACTGTCGAAAGAAATTACAGTAATTATTTTCATTTTAAAATTTCAGTTCAACATTTTCTTCTGAATTTGATACAATCATGATTCAATTTTTCCAAAATGGTAGGTTCCACATGGTGTCTTTAAATTTACATTTTCTACATACCTAGTGAATTAGAAGTCTGTTCATACTTTGTGACTTCTCTTGTAGATTTGGACACAGCTGTGGTTATTATCTCTGTTTTCCTTGTAGATAATGATTTTTGGTCTCTCTGTTCCTTGTCTTCTCCTCCTCTTTTCCTTCCTTCTTCTTGGTGCTTTTAGTATTTACTTGTATTTTTACTGTTTTTCATTATAGTATCATATGTATAGCTGTAGAATGGGCCTTTCAGTACTGCTCAAAACTTAGTCTGTTTCTTGAATAAAGAGTTCTTCTTTCACTAATATCTGGGGGGAAAAATTCAAGCATGGTTTGTTTAGCAACTGCTACTCTTTTATTCTGTTTTCCTTTTTGTCTGAGAGACGTATTGTTTGTGAACTGGAAATTCTAATCCTCTTTCACTCTCAACTTCAAACTTTTCTTCCCCATCTATTCATGTCTCTGTGCTACACATTGTTTAGTTTTCTCAGGTTTATCTACCAGCTATTAATTCATTTTTGTAATGGTGACTAATTTTATAGTTAACTTCTTTGTTACTTTTTCCTTTGCAAATTTTTAATTATTTCCAAATTTGTCCATACTATATTTCATTTCTACATGTTCTTTCTGGTATGTTTTCTAAGCTTCATCTTTTCTTGCATTGTTATTATGTTTTTATTTATCAATTATTTCATTCATTGATTTTTCATTTAATACTCATATATCCATTATCTACTAAGTGTCAAACACTATATTGTGGTAAATGATAAGTCACTGTGCAAACCAGACAAAACTATCACCTCCATAGAGCTTATATTTTAGTTAAAAAACATACAATGAACTTTTCATTAATTTCTGATATCACAGTAGTCTTATTAATCTTCATTGCCACTATCAAAGTATTCAATTATCCAGCAGTGATCAATTCCAAATTTTTATTTTGTGGAGTAGGCCAGGTCCTGGCATAGGCTGATCGTCTTGCTTTTCTGTATTTTGAATTCATTTGGATCATCCCTTCCTGCACTCCACATTTTTATTGGCAAGAATTGAAGTTCAAGAATGGCACCTTTTAGCCAGGTGTGATGGTGCACACTCTTAATCCCAGCACTCTGGAGGCTGAGTCAGGAGGATCATTGTGAGTTCCAGACCAACCTAGGCTACTAAGTGAGTTTAAGGCCAGCCTGTATTGCATAGTGAGACCCTGTCCCAAAAATAGGGGTGGGGATTTAGCTCAGTGGCATAAGCGCCCGCCTGGCAGGCATGAGGTTGTGAGTTCTATCCCTGGTACAAAAAAAAAAAAAAAAAGATGATACCTTTTGCAGTTTCCCCATGCTTACTGGCAGAAGTGAAGCCCAGAGAATGCTGCATACCACTGGAAAGATACTCCCTCAACACTAACAATTATACTAACTCTTAAAGCCACAGCAACAATACCGTTGTACTGATTTGTATCCATCACAATAGGAGATACGGAACCCTAAGCTCAAACAAGGCTGTTCTCTGAATTTAAATCTAATTTTGTCTAGGCATCTAGTTTATACTAAGCACACCCTATATCCTTTTCAACTCTTTAAACTCTTCCATTCTGATGTTTATAACACATGATTTGTCAGCCCCCAAATATCATCAAGTTTTCTGAAGATTATCTTTGCCTAACTCTAATTGAAAGATGATCTTAATTGTTTGGTCATCCATATTAGTAGCAAGGATGGTTACTAGAGTGGTGGTTACTATTATCTTTGATTTTCATAGCTTCTGTAGGAGAGGGAAAATATTTTTCTCTCTTCCCTTTCTGAATTCTCACTTGAAACAGATCCCTGTAACAAAAGACACAAAGAAGAAGAAAAAAAAGATTTATTATCAAGCACACCTTGTTGAAGTTAGGATAGAGTTTTAAATTGATTGGCTTTGGGATTTATCAAAGGGACTATTGGAGCACAATTCTAGATATATCCGGGTGGGTCTTGAAGGCATGGCCTTGGGATCTATGTCTGGATCCTTGCACTTTGCACATTGACACTCTACATTCAGCCACACATCAGCCTGATATATTGTTAATCACCTTGTGCAAGATCTCAGGGGCATCAACAGTGTAACTCCTGCCTAGAAAGCCTGTTTAAGATCTGTGAGCTGCCAATGCCACCACAGTTGCCCTTCATATACATTGACTCAGGCTTCTGTTACCCACAGCCTACTGGTACACCTTCCTGGACCCAAAGAATGCCTTCTTTTGCTTTCAGTTGACTCCTGTCAGTCAGCACCTCTTCACAAAGAACCCAGTTTTGGACGCAGTGGTTAACTGACCTGGACTCAACTTCCTGGAGTTTCAGAAACGTGTTTCCTCTTTGAAAAAGCACATCTAATTAAAGACACACAAGCTGCCTACTGGAAAGACTCGAAAGCTCTGCTGCAAGATCCAGTAGAAACTGGTTATAAGAAAGAAACTCCACAAATTCCTCAGAGTTGCTGCCTTCTATAAAATCTGAATCCTTGAGTTCACAAAAACAATGACACTTACTCAGCCTGACAGTCAGGCCCTGGGTGTTCAATACTTGAATCCAGTTGCTAAGGGCTGTCACCCCATCTTTTGCCTCCATACTGTAACAGCCACTGTCATTCTGATCAAGAAAGCTGACAAGATATACTTAGGTTGAAACTTAACTGTCCAGGTGCCATGTGCTGAACTGGAATGAACTGTTCTAAAAATCAGACCCCCTGACAGATGCTGAGTACACCCTGTTTATGGATGGAAGTAGCTTTTTTACTTTTATTTTAAAGGGCACTTTTATTTTAAAAAAGAACAGAAAAATCAAAAGGCAATCAAGCACAGAAACAAGCAAAAAGCAACAATGAAAGCCAAACAGCAACATTAACAACATCATCATCAACAACAACAACAACAAACAATAGTGATTGATACAGGATTTCAAAACAAGATGATAGGAATGTAACCATGGTTGTTACGTTGTGTAGTGTTATCTTCAAAGTAGTTGCTCAGGTTACCAGATACAGGCATGCAGAACTGATCAAACAATATAATTTCCCTTTGAGCAGTTTCTTTCCATTTCACTGTATCTATTGTAAATTTTTGGATCTTACTAATTTTCAGTTTGGATGAAATCCAACAGGCTAGGTTAGATATGCTGTGGTTACCTTGGATAAAACTATTTTGGCTAAAACTCTCCTGCAGGGTTACTTTGCACTGCAACCTGCTTCCTGCTGCTGTTTAGAAACCTGCCACCAATGATACAAAATAATCCAGTCCAGAGGCCTAAGAACTCTCTGGGTATCTATCGGACTGAAACATCAATCCCAGTCACCAGACCTGTCCCCACTATATGTTCTGCAAGCTCAATCCACTTCACTGGCACCTATACCCCTGCAGCCAGTCAAACTTCAGCTTCTGTTTCACCAGCCCTTATCTCCCAATAACAGTTTGTAGGGTACTGCTGTAAAAGATCATCCCTACATATGGCCTACCTTTTATAACTGACAATCATAATGGGTAGCAGAGATAACTCAAAAACACTAGATTAAATAAAAACTGCATACAACATATAGGCCATGAAGCTCTAGAAAAGTTAAAAAACAGCTCTTAACTCATGCACATATAACCCAGGTACATATTAACTACCTTCATGAGTTTTGGAAATTCAGTCATAGATTTGCTGGAAATTGTACCTGGACAGCTCCTAGGAGACTCATTCTAATGCACTCAACGCCCTGCTCTGGACCCTGACCAATTCACACACATTTGAAGCCTGAGGACATGATTCACAAGATTGCATCATACCTATTTCCCTTGATTTTTGTGTCTTTTCAGACTGCTTACCCTATTTCTTGCTTCCCTGACCCTGATAGTTGTCTGTTTTATTTTTTGCCTTAAACTCAGTAGATGGCTGCTCCAAGAGAACAGAACAATCAATCAAATGCTTGACCAATATTTGATGAGCAACCTTGACACATTAGACACTTTCTGTAGATCAGATTAATTTCCTCACTCCCTTGCCAGAGTAATGTTACAAAATAGACAGGCTAAATCATATCTTTTCCTGAAAAAAAACTTAGGGAAAAAAATCTGTAATAAAACAATCTTGGGGGGCTTGACTGGGACCAATCCAAGCATCACAGACAACTCTAATGTTACTGCTTCCAGTTGGGCCTTGTCGCATAAGATATTGTATAATATGCCCAGCAAAGATTTGCCAGGCAAAACTAAAAGTGGGGGAGTGTAACACAAAAAGACCCCCACAGGCAGTATATTTAAATTTCTTAGTTGCTCAGGTAATAGTTCCTGTTCCAGTTCTGGTTAGTTATGTCCCTTAGAAACAGACTGTCCCTGTGATGTATAACTGCCCACTATAATGTGCAATGATGTTTAAACCAATTCCCAATTGACAGGCCATTCTGCCTCTGTACTTCCTGCATGCTTATCTCATATAAGCCCCAGATCACCAGAGATCAGAGCCTGAAATTCTGGGAATGATCCCCAATCAGTGCCCAGCAACATGAATAAATCTCCCTCCAAATTTTGGGTGTCATTTCAGTGCTTTTGTTTAGTGTTGCAATATCATCAGATTATATGACACAATAAAGTTGCTAGATGCGATAAGTAAAAAAATAAGATACACAGTTAAATTTCAATTTTCTAAATATTAGGATGTGCCAAACAAAAGCAAGTAAATTCAAATTTAATTTAGTGCCCTGTATTTAATCTAACAGTCCTATATATAGTGTTTTCATAGATGTTATTTGAATCTAGCATTCAAATTTTGTTGAATAATTAAATTCATTTGTCTCTTCTATTATTCTTTCTATGCACCTGCTGCCATTATTGGCAACTTTGCTACTGTCCTATTGCCAAAAAGGACTCTTCCAATATTTGATAAGCTAAATATTAGAACTCCTCTTTTGCACTGATTTCATTCTCTACCCAATTTCATCTCATGACCATATTTTAGGTTTTGCCATTACTAGTATCTAAAAGAATTCCACAGTATCAATCTCAAAAGTTCAACTCTAAAAGTATCATATCCTGAATTTGGAACTCACTACTTTCTTATACTGATTCCTGTAACAATTTCATGTCAAACAAAGCAAAATAAGTCAGTATTATAACCTCTTTAACTTTTCCTTATCACTCTCATATTCTCTTTGCTTTGCATTCTCAACTTTAAATTATGGTATATCATTATAATCACATTTCTTTGGTGTGTATATTTTCAAGTATTTTGTTTCCTCTTGAATGGTTTTACTTGCTAGCCAAACCACAGGCTGGATTAAGCTAACTGTTTACACACTCCACACTTATACCTGTTTGCTAAATGTGGCTGACAGAAACATACAATTTTGTGAAATGTTTCACTATAATTTGGATGCTTAATTTCAAGTGGTTCTGTATGGATGCCTAACGTATTTTTTTCATTTCTTTGCTCTTCTAGGAAACTATTTTATATATTTTACTTCCTTCTTAAACTTTCAGCCTTCACCACTAATTTGATAATAAGCCAAGTAAAACTGGGAAAAATCATTGCAGTTAGCAACATGAAAATAATTATTGATTTTCATAAGAGTTCCTTTATTAGACTAAAGGGGAGAAAAAATCTTTCCAAAACTGGAGACAAGTTAAGAAATTACATGGAGACAAATCTTTGAAGAAATTCTACTACAAAGAGAAAGAGCAATGAGTCAATATCTGAAGAGAAATAAGGTAAAAAAAAATGCTCCTATAATGAGATAAATTTCAGAATGTTTGAAAAAAATGATTCCACAGATAAGAAAACCTGCTTATCACCTGATTAGCTGTGGCTGATCACTTTCTCTCCCCTCCAAGTCTCTGAAGTCCCTTGATCTTTTTTCCTGACTCTGGGGCTACTTATTTGAGCTTAGTCATTTACATACTTCTTTACTTCTCCAGATGGTCTCACTCAGACATTCAATACTACATATACACAGATGATTCTAAAGTTTGTATCTACAGCCTGGTATAGTCCATTTCACTCTAGCTTTGCATTCCCAAAAGTTTACTGAACGGGTATCTTTGATGACACTCAGCAACTAAACATGTTTCTGAAACTCAGTTTTATTCACCTCAAATCAATTTCTCCCTCTGTATTTAGCATGTCAGCTTAATGGTTACGCAATGGTTGCAATTTTTTGTTGAAGTAGAAAATCTTGATCATGCTTTATGATGATGATGATGATGATGATTTCATTTCAGGTCTTATTCACAGTTTTGAAGTAATCTGATCATCCCTGCTTTCAAAATATTTTCTTAAACTTCAGTTTACTAACCTGGTCCAAGTCACCATCTTCTTTCTATACATTATTGTGATAACCCCTAATTATTGTCTTCTTCCCTTGTTTCTTCCTAATTCACTTTGACCACAAAAAACAGAGTCATTATTTTAAAATAAAAAGTCAATTTATTCTCTGAGGACTAGTTTATGTCTGCTTTACTTACTGTAAGCCCCTAATGTTAAACATAGATTGTGTCTGGGAATGAATGAATGTTAACTGTTTTATAGTAAGATTCTAGCTATTGGAAATTTTAGTTGAGGGCCTATTTCTTTGACTTGGATGCCTTGCATTTCTTTCTTTTTTTTTTTTTTTTTTTTTTTTTTTTTTTTTTTTTTTTTTTTTTTTTTTTTTTTACTTTCTTTTTTAGAGCACTGGATAAAATTTCTAGTACCTCCTTCAATAGAACTGGTGAGACTAGATATGTTAGTTTTGCATAACTATTGGGAAATACCTGAGACAATTGATTTATATAGAGAAAAAGTTTATTTAGCTCAGTTTGGGTGCCCAAAGTCCAATAGCATATTGCTGGCTTGATCATGACTATACCCCCCTCATAGTGTAATGGCAATGGCTGGGACTGTAAGTCAGAGAAAAGGGGCTAATCTCTAACTGGAGAAGAAAGAGAGTTGGAGAGAGGACACACACAGGTCAGGGTCCTGTAGTCCCTTCAGGAGCAGACCCACAATGCCTGAAGCACTACCCACAAGTTCCCACCTCCTGAATGCCCTTTCACTTCCTAATATTGCCAATCTGGAGAGCAAGACTTTGTTGAGCAGCTTTTTATTTTTGTTTTTATTTCCCTATTGAAGTGTATTGAATTTTATGTAATGGCTTTTCTTCATCTATTGAGATACTTATATCATTTTTATTCTTCATTCTGATAGTATTTTATATTTAATCATTCATGAATCCCATGCAACTCATTAAATCATGGTGTTACAGGATCTTTAAACCATGGATGTTAGCCTAGACTCTGGAGCCATGGAGGCCACCAAGGGTCATATTTTACTGCCATTGCTCTTGGGCTGAGGTCCACAGAGAAGTTGTGTGTTTATTCATTCTCCTTCCCTTGTTTGTAAGAATTTTTGTCTTATGCTGTAAAGTTGGGGCTGGGGGGAAGAATGATGTGGGCAATACGAACTTATCCCTTCAGTATTTCCACCCTGTCCAGTGGAGCTTTTCTTATTTTTCACTAAAACCAATGTTATTATTGTTCACCTGACTTTCTTAGCTCCCGAGAAGATATTGTCATGTGCAAATAGTTATTTGAATTAATGCTTCTGCAAATGGATGGGTGAAAAACAATCCTATTTGCCCAACTTCGGGCATAAACCTTCACTCTTTAATTTGTTTAATTCTACTGTTCTACCTTTAAAATGGAGATTACCAACTTATTTAATAAAGTTTTTGAGGAAATTAACCAGAAAACTTGGATAAATTATCTGTTTTGAAAAACTAGCTCATAACAAGGATTGTGATTTATTAACCAGTTTCATCTTATGAGATTGAATAGAAAGAGTACTCAACAAATTACTGAGTGAAAAATACGAAAAAGACTATTTGATTTACAAAAGAGGATGATACCTATGGGAGACCGAGTTTCTGAGCCTGGCTCTGGATACACTTTAGACAGCCACACATCCCTCCCAGGATTCATCAACAGCATTATAAATGAGTCAAAATAAAGATGGCAAATAATCTATATTTGTAGTGCCAGAGTTCAGAAAAAACTACCCTAATATCTGACAAAGCAGCAGAAACAGGGAGGTCACAGTTACCTTCTTTTCTTTTTTCTCTTTTGAAGCTGGATATATTCATCTGAGAGGCATCATCCCTATTCCTGGGAAAGAGGAACATCCTTATCTCTGAAGATAGCGGGAGACAGGGAATAAATAGGACTTGCTAAATTATTAACGTTATAGCCTGCACTTTTGTCCTTCAATTACATTTCTTTGTGACTATCCACATTACCTAAGGATAAAAATATGTAAGTTTTGTCTGTTTTGTTGCTGAAGATTTGTGACACCTAAACCTTACATTGTGTAAATTTGTAGGCTTTTTTCTTGCAAATCTATATTTTACTACTAAGGTCTCAGTCATGGGCTCTGTGATAGGAGAGGAAGATGTTTCCCACCTCCTAAAATAGCTATGAAAATACTGTCCATGTCAGGCTTCTGAAGAACACATAATAATATGGGCACAAATATTAGCCAGATACTTTTGAGTATAAGTGACAAAAACTCAAACCAGTGTAGCACAAATCAAAAAGGAAACAATGTACTTTCCTACTTGAAAATCCAGCACTGAATCTGACTTCAAGCATAGAAGAACTCATGGGCCAAAATACATTTAAAAAAAAAATGTGTCAGCCTTATCATTTTACCGCAGGTTGGTTTTAGCCAGTAGCTGGGGGCTTAGGAGTATTGACAGCTCAGAATATGTATTCTTTCCTTTTTTTTTTTTTTTTTTTCAGATTGTAATCCAAGGGGAAAGCACTTTCTTCTTTGAATGTCTAAGGTGAAAGACCAAGCAAGAGATTTGGCCTGGTCCCTAGAAGTCAGTTTTGGCATTGCTGGGAACAGAGAATGGAGGTCCGAAAGAAGGAAGTTAATGGAGAGAGGATCATAAGGAGCGAATAAACAACACCTTCCACAGCCTATATAATTTCAGCTTTTAGTAATTATAGTTTTCATTTGTCAAGATTCAAAACCAGATAGACAGTTAAGTTCTTTTCTGCTTTCGGTGGTAGCCTTTGACTTTACAGTACAAAAACACATTTGAAATGTGAAGAAACAAATCAGACATAATTCCTATTTTTTATTTTTCTGAAAACTCATGCTTCTTTATAGATAGTTTCTTAATCTCAAAATGACTTTAAAAAGCACATTCAGTTCTTGGCTTTTGCAGTGTCTATTACTTCTCTGGACATTTTTTCATTCACATTGTGTTTCTTCTTTGATTGTCTTCTTGTTCATTCTCTCTTTTGAAAGCTCTACAAGGTCACTCAGAAATTTCACAAGTGTGTTATTGAAGGATTTAATTTTTCAAATGTAA
Source organism: Dasyprocta punctata (assembly GCA_004363535.1). Taxonomy (NCBI): domain Eukaryota; kingdom Metazoa; phylum Chordata; class Mammalia; order Rodentia; family Dasyproctidae; genus Dasyprocta; species Dasyprocta punctata. The sequence goes on from RJWM01000596.1 coordinate 112,453, forward strand.
ATGGATCTCAGGACTGCCTTTGTAATTGGTTTATTTTGCTTCTGTTCTTTCTAGCCACATCCTGACTCCATATGTGCCACACAGTTTTAGGTGTTAGTGATGTCATGAACTACAAACTGAAATTTTGGCAGTAATACAAAGAAAGAGCTAATTCTCAAATACACCTTGAATGTATTTGCAATTGCTAAACTAATATTTGGTAGGTGATTTGAGATCTGAAACTATGAAGTATGTTTACTTAAGAGTGGACTCATTTAACCTGTAATTTACCTTATGCTAAAGAATAAAGGTAATGTGCATGTGAGCTCAAATATTTCACAGTGGCAGTCAAAACCAGATGAATATTTGCAATGTCTGGATAAGATTTACCATATTATACTATTTGAAGTTCATAGTTCTATTTCAAGAGGAATAATACTTGACTGATCAAACATGTTATATATTTAAGACAGTATAAGATGGCATAATCGAAAATTTATTTTGAACAATATAAAATGTTGGCTACACATGTGTGTGTCGTTTCTTCCAAGTATGAGCAGAAATACATATGGAGAGAATTGTAGTAGAAACAAAGAAGGACCATTTGAACAAAGACAATTGCAAAATCACAGCCTGGGTGGCCCAGACCCTCATGTTAGCAGTACTATTCATCCCAAGATAAATCAATACCATTATAAAAACTGGTCAGATAGGAAAGATAATGTTAAAAAATAATACTTGCAGCAATTAAAGTGCTATTCATACTGCACTTACAAAAGACAGTATTAAGGCTCCATGTACTAAAGTTTTAATTTTGATTATAAAGACAACATCACTGGCTAGTTCGACAGTGTGTCAGACCCTTAGCTTTATATACCTTAACTATTTTTTCCCTGTCTCAAAACTCTCTGATGTAATCTTGAACTGAGAGATGACCTTAAACACTGAGTAAATAAGCAGTTTTCCGTCACAGATCTGTAAATGTATTCTATGTGCATATGGTGGTGTTAAATTATTAACCAGGGGCTCTGATTTCAAAGCTAAGACATTGTGTTAAACAACATATTCCTTATTTTTAATGACAACTATGATGACTATTATCTTCAACAACTTGATAAGAGAAATGCATATTTTAGGTTTACAATATTTGAATTAGCTACTGGGATTCTTTTTGAAAGTAACACTGCTTTCAACAAATTAGTTAAAACCCAGCACTACGACTTCATTCAAATGACTTACAAAACTAGTCCAGTATCTCCTTAGGCAAATAGCAAAAGTCCTAATGCGAATGATGGCTAATGTTAGAGGGGGTCAAAAGGCAGCTGAATGAAAGATCAGAGAGCAACTCAGAACTGGCAGTGGTTTACTATTCAGCACATTAGAATGTGGATTATCTTACTCGGAAGAGTTAATGAGATGGAAATTGCGTATAAGACTTCTTTGCATCAAGAAAATGTAGTTCAACAATGAAGTCTTGTGCAAAAAATAGACAGTGAGAATGTGATAAAAGAAATACTTTGACAGATCAGTTAAACATCAAGTACTACTGAAGAAAAAAGATTTAATGTATATAAGGAGATTTTAGTCATGGCACTAATGGACCATAGTTGTGAGTGAAGAAGCATCTAATCCATACGATATTCTGATCTGTGATTGAAGACACTTATGGTAGGAATGAACATTGGACTTCATCTTCAAATTTGCCATTTAATTAGAAAGGGAGGAACTTATTTGGAATCTGAATAGAAAAAAAAACTTACTCAAGGCAGTAATGAAATGAAGTAAGACTAATATTATCCAAATACAGGCAAATAGCAAAGCAAAAGATACAGATTGGAGTAACCCATTGAAATAGATTTGTCTAGTAATGAGAAGCAACCTTCACATTAGGATATCCAAAAGGTTAGAGAAGACTAGCCCAGTCCTAAACATCTTGATTTATAAATGAGTAAACATAATAGTGTGATAAAAAAAACCTGAAACTATTCTATTGCAATATGTAACTGGATGATTATTAGCCTTATTTTTCTTTCTTTAAAGAATGGGCCAGATAATGACATGTTACAATTTGTGGGAATGCTGTAATTTACATTTATATTCAAGGGTTGCTTTCCAACATTCTTCTCTCTTAAAGGCTCCCTTACCCTTTCACCAGTAAAATAAACAAAAGAAAAAATGTACTTGCTTTAGAATTGGAGCAATCAATGTTCAACCATTTTTCTATTCATTGTATGAAAGGCTCTGGATAGAGAAACTAAAGTTACAGATTTTACAGAAATTTAACACACCGATCTGCATTTCATATATACATGTATAATTCATTTCTCCTTCTCTTAGGCTTTTTGCTTATCTGTTATTGTGCAGAAGAAACCTGCATGTGAATTTAGTATCAGTAATACTACTCTTGAAGGGTCGAAGGAGTCACTAAGTTAAGGCTAGGTCTTACATTTCTATTTATTGGATGCTGAAAGTCATTTTTAATTTTTACCACAATAATGTTGGAAACATTTTATTTTTATAAGTGCCGATTACAGTTTGGGCCAAGAGGAAGGACAGGAAAGAACAAGCAAAATATTTTTTGAAACTTTTGCAAACCTTTGGCTATGTTTTAAAAATCTATCTTTGTGTCAAGTGCATTTGCAAAGTAAACATAGTTAGATAAAACTGAGTATGCTTTGGAAACTGTAAACCTGGATTTTCAGAGCAGGGACTTTTTATATTGCCAGTAAGACAAGTAGAAGAAGATTCAGAAGTTATTCTTAAATTTAACAATATGGAGCACATTTATGAGGTAATGACATCAGTGTAAGAAGGGAGAGAATTGAACACATGATTCTAATGCATTTCAGAGAATAAGAAGGAATTTGGAAATGAGGAAATTGGGCTAGTCTTTAGAGAACTTATTCTGACACGGTATTTAAAAATTGAATTGTAGTTTTGGATGAGAAGAGGAAAAGAGAATCTCTGTGTAAGGAAAGAAAACTAACAATGTTTGTGTGGGGTGGATGATCCAGTACTGACAAAAAATTGAAAAACAAAAGAGAGGAGATCATTGTGAAGACAAAATTCTTGAGTAATTTGGAAGAGGTCAAGCACAGAATACTAAGTGAGGGAATTGACTTTGTATGAAAACTTGGACGTATGGTCCATAGTAATGGGGGTGGGGGAGAATGTGATAGGTAGACATAGTGACATGAATTTGTACTTTGCAATTAGTACTTTGATACTTATGCCGGCTTTTTGATTCATTTTCATATGAGATCAGAGTGTTCAGGGTGGTAGAGCTGTAGAAAATATTTTAAAATCTATCTCTGATTTAGTCTCTAATGTTTTCTTTTTTCTGAGTGATATGAAATTATTGGCTAGAATGAACATGAGGCAATTTAGGTCTGAAGAGAATGGAAGAAGATATAAAACAATTGCATGGAGGGTAAAACAATGCACAGACTAGAATCATACAGTTAGATTGCTTGCAAGCATGAGGGCAAACAAAATGTTTGAGGTCATAAATTTAAACAAAAGCCAATCAGAGTGGTTGTGAGTTTTTCTATAGCCACATTCACAGAAGTCTGAACTAGATGGAAAACTTGTTTAACCAGGCAGGAATAAGGAAAAGGAAGAGTTTCAGGTAAGTGGAAAATATATGCAAAATTCCTAGCCAAGTGTAGTGGCACTTGCCTGTAATCCCAGCACTTGGGAGGCTAAGGCAGAGGAATTTCCATAAGTTCAGGGACAGCCTGGGCTACAAAGTGAGTTCAAGGCCAGCTTGAACTGCGTAGTGAAACCCTGTCTCAAAAAGACACACACACACACACACAAAATTTACAAAAGAGGGATTACAAAGATTAAAATGGGATTTGCGTTGGCAGTAAGTGGCAATGGAAATGTTGTAGGTTAATACATTAGAAGTCTCTATGTAATTTAAAGATACTTAGAGTTGGTTTATTAGAAAGAGTTCAAAGAGAAGGATAATGGGAATAGAGTAAGATTTATACATTTGAGATTATTAAAAGGTTGTAATTATCAGTAAAGATAAAGTGAAGTGTATGGCCATTAAAGGGTACAGCTGATGTGGAGTGGAAGACAAGGTCATTGAGTGAATGGTGTTCATAAAATCAAGAAACCAGTGCATTGGAAATGATATCTGTCTATGTTGAAGCTGCCATTGTATGTGACTAGGGTATTATTAGAGAAATGAAGAAAACTAAACTGAAGATTATGCAAAAAAAAAAAAAAAAGAGAGAAGGTAGTAGGTAATGCTGAGATTCAAAAGAGAGGTTTCAGAGAAGAAGGGACAATGATCCAAGAGTAGCAAAGAGGAGTAAAAACACTGCTTGTCATTTCCAAGCCCAGCGGCATGAAAGTAGGAGAAAAATCAAGGACTGCTTGTGATGTCAGGAACACAATGCTTTTAATAGATGAAACTGCTTCTACTAGGGCGAAAAGTAAGTGGAACTAAAATTCAAAGCAAAAATCAGACATGGAGAGGGAATCCAGACAATAATTTGTGGATTTTAGGAAGTAGTGTAGAGGGCTGCCAAAGTTGTGGAGGGTGGAAAAAAGGAATAGAAGAAAACGTGCAGATAATGAATGTTACAAAAATTAGAGACAAAAGAGGATGGGTGTGTAGGGAGTATATAGATTGTTGTGGTGAGTGATGCAAACAAGAACAAAAGATATATAGCACATACAGTGGTAAACTGAAAATTGTCCCCAAATGTATCGAGGGCAAATTTCTGGAACATATTAATTTAATTTGCAGGGGAAAAGATGTGATTGAATTGAGGATTTTGAGATGCAAATTTTACCCTTGATTATATAAGTAGACAACACATGCAATCATATGGGTACATATAAATGAAAGATTTCATGGAGACCCACATAGAGAAGGTGATATGAGATTGGAGGCAGAAACTGGAACAATGTGACATATGCCAACAATGGTAGAATCTGAAGCTGGAAGAGTCAAGGAACAGATTTTCCTCTGGAGATTTCCCGAGGGAGAAAGTGGCTCTGCTGTCATAGCTTATGTTAGTTACACTGGGTCCTGACTTAAGGCTCCTAGAATTATGATAGAATAAAGTTCTATTGTGTTAAACCACCAAGTTTATTTAATTTGCTATGATAGCCACAGGAAATATGGCTTTGACTGGGGCTGTGATTAATACTGCTGGCTTTTTCCAGGTTGCATCTTTTGGGGGTTAAGTCTAGGATGGTTTTGAAGTGGCTCGGGTTGAGGGTGGCATGGAATCTTTTGCTACTCGTGCTGCCTTTCACTTGTCTGACTTAGACATTTTCAAAGTCTGCCAGTCTCAAGGTCAGAAGATTTTACTGATACGTGACTTTTCCAAATAAAAAATTCCAGGAGGAATGGATAGAGGCTTCTTATGACCATAATTTGGAAAAGTCAGAACACTTCTACCACATTTTGCTGCTGAAGCAAGTGACTAAGTTCATCCAAAATTCAGAGAGTGGAATTAGATCCCACCTCTCAGTAGCGAGAGGAAAAAAAGAATTTGTGGCAGTCTTTACAATCTGCCACAGTACTAATGAGAATAGCATGAGACATACTTACACTTTAGAGATGAAAGCAATATGAGAAAATAAGCAATAAAATAACAGAATCTCTGAAACAAAGAGAAAAAGTTTCTAAAAGTAGTTAGATTGGTGGTGATTGAACAGTCTGTTGTATTTGAACCAAAGGAGAGAATAGAGAACATTAAAAGACTAAAGATAGTTGATGGACCTATTCTGTTCCCCTGAAAATTAAAAATGCTACTTACTGTCAGCTACTTGAAGAATTAAATGGCTAATTCACATTAAATAAGGTATCTAAAACTAATTCGATATCCAGAACTTGCTAATTTTAATTGAGTTAATCTTATCTTTATGGGTTTTTTGCATGGCTATTTAGAAAGCCAAATATAAGACGAGTCAGAGACCTTACTCAGAGAAACCTTTAGTGACTTAATCAAGACTGCCACTCATGGTATGTGGTTCCTGGTATGTGGAACTACTCCCTAGTATGTGAAAACTACTCTGTGTATGTTCATGTGTGTGTGTGCTTGTGTGTGTGTGCGTGTGTGTAGCTGTGTAGTAGAACAAATTTGCTTAGGAAAACACTGCTTTTCTAGGAGAAAAGGAATTAAGATCCCTATCCTCTGTCTAAATTTTTGAATCTCGGTAAAGAATTGGTATATAAGGAAAAGGCAGTATATACTTTGAAATAAAGTTAATTAAACAAAACTAGATGAGTCTAAACTAATGACCAAGGATCAAGAGAGAAGGCTGAAAGGCCAGATGAGGCAGGGTGTTTGGGGAGTACTGGATGGATGCCAGTGGAATATTCTGTAAATTCGGCTTCTCAAACAAAATTCTTGTCACCTGTGGATGACCTTGGTTGACACTGGTCATAGATATAGACAAGCAGCTCTCACGTGCCACACTCTGAGGCCCAGGCATGGACAGGATATTCTTTTTAAAGTCCTTAGACTATGCAGGAAACCACACAAGGGAAACTTTACTACAAATTAGATGGAGACTTTGGGGACCATCATCTTCCAGAGACCAGAGAGGCAACTCCATGGTGGATTCTTAGGGATTCTGGGATCTGGCCTGTCATTTCAAATATATTATCCTTTAACTCTCCTTAAATTATAGACAGTGTGAGTGTGGTGAAAGAGACAATATAGTTGGTTAGGACTTTATTTTAGCTTTATTTCCAGCATTCTTGACATTGCTAAGTAATTTAAAAATGTATATGTATGAAAGACTCGCCTCTAGAGACAACAATCTTTTAAAGGGCAATAGCATGTTTTCCCAAAGTGCCTAATACTGATCTCAGTATCTGGTAAATGACAAATTTAAACTAATGACCTTGAATATTTGATTGATAGCTTAAAATTAGAATAATTGTTTTGACACAGACTCAAATAAAATTAATACAATTTATAATCACAGAACAACCAAACAATGATGGCATGATATTATCTTTTGTGCTGTTTCAAAAATAAATATGTTCTCAGCAGTCTGTTCAGTTTCTGTGCTAGACTTTTGAAGTCAGATCAATGCCTTCAATGTGCACTGAACTGACAAATACTATAAATATTTAAATGTGAAGTAAAGCCTTCCTTTTATAAAGTATGCATTCATCTTTGACTGCTATAAATTTTGAATTAAAATGGAATTGATACCAGCATCAACCAAGACCACAGTGTCAGTATTACTTGAACGCAAATACAACAAATACACTTCAAGCTTTAAAAACATGGAATTGACATTTCTACACTATAAATAGGGCACCAAATATATGAGAGCAATTCCCCCAGGATTGAAAGTTTCAGACATTTGATCTATGCATGCTCTTCCTCAGGACTCAGAGAACCTTAACTGTTCTTTCAGAATCATATATCCACGGGCCAAATGTACATAAGATTTGTTTAGATCTAACTAGACCCTAGGGTTTCTCCCTGATTTCATTCTGCATTTTATTAGCATTGATCCAGCTTCTCTGCTTTAACTTGCCCCTCTTTATTTGTTTGTATCAGGTGAATGTTGAATGATTGATTTTGGATTCTACACATTAACATTGTTATTGTCTCTCTAGCTAATCCCCACAACATATTCTCTTGCGCTAACTCAAATGATTCCATTTTCTCACAATGTAATGTATTGTGTTTTGTGTGTATAGTTTATTGGGAGCACGGGAAGGCAATTGGAAAATGGGATTATATTTTGACAAATTCTTTTATCAACTGTGTCATTTCTCTCTTCCTGATTTCTTCCTCACCCTCTCATTTATTTGTGAGGTCCTCCTTCGTGCAAACTATTGCAATCTATGAACAACACTAGGAGAGTTATTAGCATTCCAATACTCAAGGAGTATATGCTGCTTTGAGAAAGATTAGGATATCCGTATAAAATCCATAGTATAAAAATACCTAAGGGGAAGTGGATATGAATAAACTAATGACAAAGAAGAAAGGTTGAACATTTTTGCATGCATTGATGGAATTTATAACCACCTTGGTTATTACCTTTGAAAGCAATGGGGGAGTATGAGCTGCCTCCCAAGTTTTGTGTCTGAAGAGATGATGTCAGTGCTGATGAGTTTTCTTTATTGATAGTATATTTATACCCAATTAAAGGAATTAAATTATATATATATATATTAAAATGAAATGAATTCCTTATCTCACCCGCACACCTACTCTTACACTCTAGAGGCAAACTTTTTATTTTTTAAAAATGAAATTGCTTATTATAAATAAATTTATATTGCTTACATATTTGTTATAAAATGAACTGTGCTTCCACCAGTTTCATATGCTGAAACTCTAACCCTCAACGTGTCTATATTCAGAGATAAGACCTTTAAAGGGAAGATGATTAGTGCTAAATGAGATTAAAAAAATGAAGCCCTGTATGGAATTAAAGACATCAATTGTTGCAATCCTGCAATATTTTCTTCTGCTTGTTTTATTTTTAAAACCTCTGATGAGTACTCTTTATTGTAATGTCATAGTTCAATCTTTCATGATTCTTTTCCAGTTTTAGTCTAAATTCTGAAAATCACCAAGCATTGTATAATTTAGAATGAGTCTGAAAATACTGTGCACTATAGAGGTGATTATGCAGTGTTCTTTCTTTATATTTCTTTCCTAAGGGTACGTAACAATCCAGTTTGAAATAGAAGACAGAGTATAATTGCATAACAGAGTCCTCATAGAAATTAAAATTTGTACAGTTGTGGGAATAACTAGGGATGGAGAGTCTGGAGTGAGAAGTGGGAGAATATTAAAATGTTACTCTCTAGCCTTCAAAGTACTGGCAAGAATGGGCAAGATTAAATTTGCAGGGACATTTAGGAAGCCAAACATATCCAACTTCCAGGTAGGGTTGCAAAGGTGAGCTGATGGAGACATGCATGTTAGGGGCTATGTCTGTAGACTAGGATGCATATAGGTCAACCTGATTTACAGTCAGGGAGAGGACATGGATTTGGAGAAGAGAAGAGAGTAAGAATGGAGTGAAAGGGGCTTTTTTGGGTAGCTTCTCTGTTGTGTTTTTTCCTCTGGCATTTTTTCTCCATTTACTACCTTGATTTGCTCAATACCCTTACTTCTTAATCAAAGCAATATATTTTCTATGATTGGAGTAAAACTAAGCTTATCTTGTTTTATTCTTTTCAGTAGTTTGGCTCTATAAAGAATTTATTTATTTAGATTTTTTTGAGACAGTGTTTTACTATATAGCCCAAGTTGGCCTTGAACTTGTGGTGATCCTTCTGTCTCAGCCTCCTAAGTGCTGCAATTACAGGGATGCACCAACACACCCAGTCTCTATGAAGAATTTTTAGGTTGGAAAACATTTTCTCGTAAGTTTGTTTTACAGTCTTTGAAGGTATGGAATTCTTGAAAGTCTGATGCCTGTCTGATATTTATTTCTCTATGAGGATATTTTCTTATGAGTATAGCTATTTATTCTAAAATCATGTTGCATACTTTATGCTAAAGTCTGGTTACCTTTGATTGTTTATATTTCACTTGATCTTAACCAAAAAGCTGAGAAGCAATAATTATTTATATTTATGAATGAAGACAGTAGAAAAATTGATTTGGGCTCTGCATATAAGGTCATTCTTGTGAAATTTCTTGAAAGTGAGTTATAAAATGTTAGGCAATATTTTGAGTATATAAATGCCAAGATTTGTTACAAGCACCCTCGTTCTGCTCAGAAAGTTCATTCAATTTATTTAACAAGGAATTTCATAATTTTTGGCTTGTAAATAAGTGTCTACCTATCTGAGCAATAAGAGGGGGAAGAGATGAGAGGAAAGTGTTTCCTATGGAGACCACGTTTTCATTTCCTCCTCTCAGTTTTGTATACTATCTTAGAACCCTCTTATTCTAGAAGTATCACCTGGATATGGAACCCCCTTCTTCTGCTTTGTTTCTCATCCTTTATGTAAAGAAAAGAACTTTTTATTCTTTGCATCCTTAACACCAGTCCAACTGTATTTAATCTTTCATTTATTTGTTGAAATTTCTCACCCACTGCTGCCATAATCACCAGTCTTCAATTGGATATAACAACTGTTGTGGTCAGGGCTACAAGAGAAAAAGATTTAATAGAGGACACAGAATTTATAGGATTATTTTATAATAGTGACCCAAAAAGTCAAGTGAAAAAGAGTGTGAGAGATCTGTTCACACACTGGAGACCCAAAGAATCCAGCTGAGGGCCTGGATCCCATGGCAATGTCCTGTATGAGTCCAACTGAAGACCTAGAGCCCATGGCAATGCCCCTGACAAGTTCAGCTGGAGGCCTAGAACCCATGACAATATCTCAGGCAAGTCTTTATCAAGGATTTGCACTGGGAAGGCCCAAAGGTCAATGGTAGAAGCTAGAAAATCTGCACCATGGGATGAAGGATCTGTGACATCAGGCTGAGGGATCTGCACTGGCCATAAATCAATGTTCAAAATATGGAGAAAAGCTCTGCCACGGAGAACTGCAGTCATCCTCAGTGACAACAAGGACCTGAGCTCCTCTGATGATATAAACACCTGAGTTCATGTCAGGAGAATCAGCATGACAGGTTTCTCCAAGAGAATCAACAGCACATATCTTCCCCTTCAGTTCTCTCTTTACGCTGTAGGCAACACTCCTCAGGTGGGCCTTTCACAACCAGAAGCATGCTGATTCAGTTCAGCTGGTTGTTTCAGGTCTACTATTAGTTAATCCATCACAACATTTAAAATAATTTTTAGTACAATTTTATTGAGCATTCTCAACTAGAAATTTTCAATTTGAACTGCCTGTGCAATTTTGAGGTTTGTGGAAAAAAAGACATGTGAGTAATCCAGCAAAAGGCAATGAAAAATTCCAATAGTAAAGTAAGTTGAACAGCACAACTGAAATTCAGGAGCACTTATGAGCATTATGTGACACATTTGATATAAATATGAGAGACTAGAATATGGATAAGACATTGTTTATGTAAAAAAAATGTACTACTTCGACTGGGAAGAAAAGATGTATATAAAGTAACACACAATGGTACAAATTCTGAGAAATTGTAAACCATAGCCATGTTATAAAGTAGAGCTGATCAACTTTACTTAAAAAAATCCAAAATTTATGGTGAAGGTGACTGTGAAGCTGATAATATTCACTGATATATGCACAAGCAAGTAGATGACTGTGACTGGGAAAATTTGTTAGTTTGACATAAAAGGTTTTTTTTTGTTTGTTTGTTTTTGTTTTTGTTTTTGTTTTTTTGACATGAAAGTTAAAAAAAATATTTTTCAAACTATTTCTTCAACTTTATTATCTTTCAGAAACTCTTCTGTTCCTGGGGTCCATATTGTAACTAACGTAGCCAACCATAGATCCCCAAATGGGAGAACAAAATTAATTGAGGATTTAGAATTATGGGCATATCTTTAACCACCCAAAATTCAACTGATCAGCTCAAATTGTCCTGTGCCCAAAACACCATTGGAAACAGAATAAACATACACCAATCCAAGCAAAACTCACAGGGAGGGGTTATCCACTGAGATTCAACCTTCCCTTGCTGGAGTAATATCACAATAAGCCATGTACACTGACATCCTCCCACTGCTACCTGAATGTTAACCAGTAAATTCATCTACTGATTGATTGTTGTTACTATGCTTTCAAGTCCTTGCTTGGGAAATCTTGCATTTAATTTTATAAAACACTATGACAGCATTATGTTTCCATTTTGTAGAGTAGGAAACATTTTGTGTGTAAACTTATGCAGATTTTAACTGCAACTAAATAATGCAAACTGGAGATACACTTTAAAATTTTCATAAAAACTGCTAAACATTCTTGAACCCTAGCCCTTCCCTATTTCAAGGCATTGCAACTACTATTTTTTAAGGAATCCCATAATTCCATCCTTCAGCAGTATCCTTCATTAAGCACCAATTGACATGTCTTCCTCTGCCTCTGGTATGAAAGAACTGTGCCAGAGTGTGTGCTCCTCTTACTTTCAATAGGACTTCGCTAAATCTTTAGGGAATTTAGCGTGACTACTTTTAACTTACCATTGTTATCCTCTGGGGCAGCTTTTGTATTTGAGAAAGAAACATCCTGTGTACCTTACATTTCATGTCCTTAAAGCAATTAAAAGTTCCTGAAAGAGGCTGCAGGGTAACAGTAGGAATCAAGTGAACTCCTGAAAGACAAGACTACAGCAGGAATGAAAAGGTCCTAGTGAGTAAATGATGCTTAATGCATGTTAATAGTCATTGCTATTTATATGGTTTGCTCTTCATATGAGGATATGTATGAAAAATTTCCTAGTATGATTCCTGACAAGACTTTTTAAAGAAGCACAGCAAAGTCAATTTTCTACTTTAAAATCTGAGCATCACTTGTAAAATAATTACCCCTTATCTGTAAGAGATACATTTCAAGGCCCATGGTAGATATCTGAAACCTTGAATGGCATTGAATTCCAAGTGTAATATGATTTTTTCCTACACAGACATTCCTAAGATAAAGTTTAATTCATAAACTACTCAGAATAAAAGATTAACAGCAATAACTACTAATTGGAATAGTAATACTATTACAATGAATGCGATCTTCTGAAGAGTCAAGACAAATACAAATATTTTTGGACCACAGTTAGGCATCACAAGAGACATTCTATTCTTCTCTCCTAGATTAGTTTAAACTCGAATTTTCTATGTCTTTCCTCATTGCACTAAAAAATCCCTTGAAAGGAAGTCTTCTGTTTTTCTATTTTTCCTTAAAAAGTCTTTTATCTTCTTCAAAGCTCAGCATACTGCTTTATATATTGCTGAAGAGAAACTTATTTGAAATATTTTTTGAAAGTTAAATGAGTCTATTTAACTCGTGCTATCTTGTGCCATTATTTATCTTGCTATTTTTCCTTGCCTCTCTACATTATAAGCAAGTTCAGAACAGAGGTTCTTGACTTCTTTATGCAGATAATAGGCTTTTAGGGGGCCTATTGGTTCCTTTACAATATAAAATGACATTAAATATATGAAGAATTTTTTCTCCTGGATGAAATCTATGTAGTCTATATTGAGGGCAGCAAAACCAATTTCTCTTGAAATAATAAATAAATATAAAGTTCAAATGGAAAATACATTTGCATGGCTCAAATGCTCATTCATCAGTGAGTTGAAAGGAGGTGATTTTCTTGTCAAGTGACATGTCATAAAAATAAAATGGTGGCACTGCTGACACTTTATATTTTGAATAAGCACTATAGCATGAACTCAATTTCTGTTTGAGTACTGTACATATACAACCCCTTCTTTCCAGTTGGCCCTTGTGACTTACCCAGAACAAACCCTGAAAACTTTAACCCATTGCAGACCAGTCTCTTTGAATATTGGTATTCTTGATCCTGTTATTTACAAAATAATTATTGCATGAGACTTAAGATGAAAAGGAAAAACAATCTAAAAATAACAGAAATAGTGCATGTTAATATATTTATTTTTTGAGAGCAATAGCCCAAATACTACCCTTCTCATTTCTTTTAAAGAAAATATTCCTTTTTTATGTGTGGGAAGTAAGGAACTTCAGAACACTGTTTTTTGACCTGCCACATAGCGACTCTTGCTCTGTGTGGGGTTCTTCCAGACGTTTTTAAGCTCAAGTCTTTGCTATTTTTCTTGTTGCTGGGACAAAATACTCAACATCCACAAGTTAAAGGAGGAAAAGTTTGCTTTGGCTTATAGTCTGAGGAGGTTTCAGTGCACAGCTGGCTGGCGCCAAGACAGGGCAGCATGGCAGCAGAGCATCACAGGGGAGAAACAGTCCCTGGCATGGCAGACAGAAGCAAGCAGCAGCATCAAGTCTTCCTTATTTGTCTCTCTTTATATTCCAATCAGACTATAAACCCATTGATCAGTGCCATCCACACCCAGGGTCGGTCTTCCATTAACTGCACCACACACCCTTAATCCTATCACACACCCTAATTATAGCCACTTCTTAAAAGCCCTACCTATGAGCCAATGAGGCTTTGAAGGGACATCTAGATGTAAACCATAAAAGCCCATTTGTGGTTGCAGCTGATGACAAAATTGAGAAGTTTCTTCTGCATTTTTCCAGTGGAAGGGCACAAGTGGGTTGACCACAATTCCTTATACTGCTCCTTCTATTAATTCTGCATTCCTCCAGACTATACTGGTTTATGACACTTACCAAAAACAGTGGAAATCTGAGAATTTAGAACTGACTCCATCAAAAGTGACAGTAATAACATGAGTGAGATTGATACTGGACAACGTGTTACAAAGTGATCACTTCAGACACATATTCTAGATCTTAGACTGACCAAGACTTATCCATTTCAGACAGAGAGTATCTTCCTTCAAGCCTATTTGTTATGGATATCCATTTGCCCCTATACATTTATGGGAATGGATAGAGGCTACCATAAGCTTAATAATTACTTCTTCACTTAAGTATCTAGCAAAAAATGCACTTCAGAAATATAGTCCAATGTATAATTTATTAATTCTAGAGTAAATGGGAGCATAGAGACACTTGCTTGTAATCTCAGATACTAAGGAGAATGAGGCGTTAGACATAAATTAGAAATCAGCCTTGGCAACTTCACAAGACTGTGTTTCAAAGTGAAATAAAAGGGGCTGGGTACGTAGCTCAATGCTAGCATGCTAACATGAAGAAGACCTTGGGTTCATTTGCTAGTGCCACTAACAAACAAACACATAGGTTAGTGAGATGAAGTGGGACTGTGATGTGGTAATTTTGATAGGACTATCCAGGGTGAACTTCATTCTCAAAGTCTGGACTTCATTAACATCCTGGCCAATGTGAATTTCATACAGGACTTATTTTAGTCATTTGGGACACACACATACACACATACATTCACACATGACATACACATACATCTCCCAGCAATAAACCGTAAATATCAGAGGCAATGAAATATACTGCAGATTAAATAATGATTCCCTTATATATTATATTATGTAGGATTTCCACAAAGAAGATAAAACTTTCTAGGACCTGAAGCATAGCAAAGCACCATGACCATTCCATAGGCAAGGAAACTAACCAAAATTTTAAGAAAGCAGAGTCCCCTTTAAAATATTTATCTAAATATATTAACAGTGACATTTTGGCTATGATAAGACTATTAATTTACCTATATTAGCTTTTTCTTTAACACTTGTGGGTGTCTTGGCCAGTAGATTAAGATGAATTTCAGAATTAATTAGAGCTACGAACCGTCACCAATTAAGATGTTCCCTTAGGATATAAACATCTTTCTATTAGAATTCTGAGTACTTTGATTGGTTCCTGAAAAAGCTAAGAAATTAATTGTTCTTAATTTATTTGACACACTATGTAACTGACTTGAAAATCTCAAATTATTTATATCCAGTCCAATGTTTCATAAATGAATATTCTTTACTCTGATATTCTGCCAGTTTATAATTTAAAGAATAGATATTTTTAAATTTTAAAACTAAGAAGAATCTCAAAAGCCATTTTATTTTTCCTGCTACTTTACTTAGAGAAATTTCTAAAGCAATGCACATAGATGGGTTGGATAGCCTGACTTCTTTTTTTTTTTTTTTTAATAAAAAGCCATTATGTTACTAGTATTAGGCTTTATCATAACAATTCTTTATTTGCACTGACACACACACATATATATCATATAAACTAACTATTGAGATATTACCTTATTTAGTATTCAAGCTAAGCTTATAGGTACATGAAACAGATATTTTGATTTCTAATTATTATATATGTGCTCAAAACTTAATGATTAAATGATTTACCAACAAGTCACAATATATATTAAAACACTACAGCCACACCCGGGGATTCTGATTCTAACTCTCACAGGCTTTCTGCTCTTCTATGCTTTGTGAGGACAGGATCCAGAGATTTCTTTTCATATATTTTTACATCAAATGTACCTATACATTCATTAGTAATTTAGTTTCCAACATGTAATATGCCACTGTCATTACTTTTATAGACATTATTATCTAATTAGATATATAAAACTTTTCAATTTCATAATGCTCAAATTTAATTCTGTCCTCTGCAGACAGTTATGGGCTCTGATTTGAGAGCCTCTAAGAAGGTATAATTAACCCCTAAAATGTTCATATTTGAAATCTAGTCACTCTAAATATAATTAATTAGGTAAAGGCTGCTGTCCCCCATGAAAGAAAAGTATTAGGAAGAAAGAGTTGAAGCTTGAAGAAATGTGTGTGTCAGTGAAAGATCCTGGCAGGAAACAGATGCCAGACTCAGTAATACAGTTGATTCTGTGGGTTTCGTGGCTGCGGGGTTAACTAACAGATGATGAAAAATAATGAAAATCGTGCTTATATTGAACATGAATAAAACTTTTTAATCATTTTTCTCCAAAACAATGTAACAATTATTTAGAGAGCGTTTGGATTGCAGCAAGCATTATAAATAATCCACAGATGATTTAAAGTACACAAGAAGGTGTGTGTAGGCTCTGTGTAAATTCTGTGCCATTTTATATAAGGAACTTAGTATCCTTGGATTTTGATATCTGAGGCTGTCCTGCAACTGATACCACATGGATATAGAGGACAAACTGCACCGTGAAACGGATTCTGCCATCATGTTTTAAGTGAGGACCAGACGGCTCCAGTGATATTTTCACAAATATTTACCTAGTTTTTAGCTGGATCTCAAACAATCCTACACCTTGGGCCAGTGCTGTGCTAGTAAATGAATTTTTTAACAAAAATTCTGACTGATTTCTGTGGTTTCGATCCTCCCACTAAAATAGATTTCAGTCAACAGGGGTTTGAAATTGGGTCATGAAATTTCTCAATATTTACCAAACTGTTACTGCAGCTGGAGTGAGTTGGTTTCAGGGCACTGGTGTTTGAGTCTTTGCTCTTACTGCCGTACCCCTCTGCCTGTTAAAGAAATACAACAGTTGTCACCTTCAGGATCTGTTGTTTCTCTGTGCAATAAATTGTATAGAAAGCTTAAAATTTCAAAAACTGTATCTGCAAATTGTATGCCAGCTACAGTTACATTAAAGCAAGCAACCAGAGGATGTAGTCATGTTACAGTTTAGATTTAGATTGTGTCTTCACACTCTCGTGTTCAGAGGTGCTACTTGTGGAACGAAGGTGATTGGCTCATGGGAGTGATGTGCTCACTGATGGATGGATTCACCCACCAATTGGTGAGCTCAGCATGAGTTTGCTGTTAGGGGTTGAAGTCTGATCACAACAGGTGGTCCCTGGGGCTCTGATGTGTAGATTTTCATCCCTGGCCTCCCTCTTCTCCCTCTTCTTGTTGGCGTCATGGAGGTAAGCAGCTTTTCTCTGCATCGCCATTCCACCACACCATTTCTGCACTGGACCAGGCCAACAATAGACTAAACTGAGAGCTAAAATAAACCTCTTCTCCTTTAATTTTCAGATGTTGAGTACTTCATCTCAGTAATGAGGTAAACAACTAAGACAAGTCTCTTGGACATACCCATAATTATTGGATTGCAAAGGCAATTTATTCTTTGCATGGTCATCTGTGTATAGTTACGTGAATACACCCACAACTCTTATTAAAGTTTCAAGTCAACTGTCTCTATGTTTATTAACACCACAGGCCATGCTCAGTCTACAAGTTTGCCCTAGGAGTTTCTCCTTTATCCTCTTACCTAAACCTGGCTTTATATCTTTGTGTCGGTTGATCCTACTTCTGTCTCCCTCATCCAAATTGAGATGTTCAATTCCTGAATTAACCTGAACTCCATCCCTGGTAACCTGAACATTACAATGGTTTAGCAATTTTGTGAAGACATTTTTTGTATATGTACAATTGAGGTGTTTTCCTGATTTACAGAGTGAGATTAAGTGTACATTTATATGCACACAATACTTTTTCAAAAGCAAGAGTAGAAAAAGGACATTTAAAAAAAAAAGCACCCAAGTCATAGTATACAAATAAAACATAAACCACAGCTACAGTCTCCAAAATCTGGAGAAAGGTGGTTGGTATATAGTAAGTTTTTGAGAAAAATGGTGTCTAATGACTGCACTTACTATCCAAATGAAAAATGCTCAAAAATTTGGAAATAGAGACTAGCATAAAGAAATTCAACATTTTACTTGGATATTACTAATCATGAACCCATAACTGACTTATGACTTTAAAATATACATTTATTAGGGGCACTGTTTTACCATTAGGCTCTATGAATGTACTTAATCTAATATCTTAGAAAGCAATACAATATTATATTTGATTTGGGAAGCTATTTAATAAAACCACGTTATGAAATTCAAAGAGATGAATTAAACAGGTTTTTAAATGATGGACAGTCCCTACAAAAACAAAATAGCAATGAATATAGTGCTTCTTAAAATTATTTTCTGTAAAACTTTAGCTTTTAAATTCATGCTCCTGATTTATGAAAAGTGTGAAGGGTCTTGTGAAATGCTTTTGCTTTAATACTTTTATTATACATTTTAATTTTAAAATAAAAATTTTGATTTCTTTAATTTTAAATATATATGTATGCATATCTCTTATGCTTTCTGTGCCTTGTGTATAGTTAAACCATAGAAGATAGCTATTATGCAAAGAGAAAAGGCCTCAAATTCCAAGAATGCTTTTACAAAACAGATTTACAAAACAATTTTAGCTTGTCATATCACATTCCTGCATTACAGTATATATATATATATATATATATATATATATTCAATTATTTACTGATTTTTTTTGTCTTATATAAATTCACTCTAAATTGGTTAGATAGTAATCATCTCCTACAGGGAAAGCATACAAAATAATTTAGAACAAAGTAATTTAAAATTATGGACACCGAATAAACAAAACTTGATGAAAATGTATTTTTTCCTTTCAAAAAATTTTACCACTGAGTTTACTAAGATTTGGTTAATAGAACTATTCAGTAAGAATAAAAAAATCCTAAATTTGCATCCAACTATTAGTAAATTTCCATCAGATCTTAAGTAAGAAATGCCTCGTAGTAGCCCAACTCCTCACCTATTATAAATGTGTTATTCAGAATAAAATACAGACGGATCCAGAGAGAAAAGCAGCAATATATTAAAAAGGAGAGAGGGCAAGGAAGAAAGGGGCTGTGGAGAATAGAACTTTACCTCTGTCACAGATCCTGGTGAATTGAAGTGGTGTGAATAAAAGTGAACTATAAACTATTTACAAAATTCTTCATTTCCTCATGCCAGCTTTAGATTTTTGCACTGTCTTTTGTGGTTATAAATTTTGTTTTCTTTTTCATTCTACAACCCAAATCAATTTTTCCTACCCTCGTGAAAACCACATTGAGACTCTATACAAATGATATATTTTTTTTTAAACCAAAAAATAACATTCAACTTAACCCAGTGGACTCCCTCGCCCCCAAGGCATTCTATTCTCCCAAATACGGGGCCATGATAAACAGTTTTTGCGGGATTAGGGTTCCCACTTCTTTATATCTCTTCCCTTTCCAAAGTGCTCAGTAGTTTTTAAGAAAAAAAAAAAAAAAATCGGATTCTTTTCTTTGATCCCAAGAGGGCACTAGTTACACATGGTCTTGGCTACTTGCCCTTTCCACATTTGTCACTCTGGCTGGGTTTAATGGGCCCAGAGTAGCAAATCCTGCCTGAATTGCTGGCAGCCTCTGTGAATACTAACAGTTCCATAACTAGCTAATGTTTAGTGCACTCTCCCTGTGCTAGCTCTCTGCAACTTTACCATAACTCTGTAAGATACATTTGCACTTTTATCCTCACTGTGCAACTCAATGAAAAGAGAACAAGAGAGGTAAAATAATTAATTTCATCCCATGCAACAGTTAGTGAAATATGGAACCAGGATTTCACCTTGTATAGTTTGATTAAATAGACCGTTCTTAAAAACCACAGTGTTTTTCTTTACTTGAGAGATGATATTAATGACAATAATCACACAAAATATAATTTTTACCTACAAAGTACAAATCCATTTGCAACCATGCTCTGTGTAGGTCTCCCATAATTAAGTGAGAAGTGTGTTTTATTACCATTTCAAAGATAAAGTACAATCCTCAAACGGATGCTGTGACCTCTGTTTTATAAGGACAAATTAAGAGAATTGACTTTGTATCATTGAACACTATTGTACAGAACCTTGAATATACTCAAACTGCTCTTACAATAAGCAAAACTTCCTGTTGGATCTGTATGTCTTGGAGGAGAAGTGGGAAAACTGTGCAGTCCTTGTGCTAACACGTTTTACGCCTACTCTTACTGACCAGGAGGGCTTCGCACTCAGGTTTTTAGTTACTCTGATTTCCTGTCACATCTGTTAGGGTTTAACTGAATTGAAACACCAGGTTGAGTTTTCTCTGTTAAAACAAAAGGCAGATAGGTCATGAGTATGGTCTATAATTAAAATTGACTCTTTTCTTGATGAAGTAATTTGGAGGATTTCTCAAAGGCATTTGTTTGTTTGTTTGTTTCATTTTGCCTTTAGTTTTTCTTTTATTTATTTATTTGCAGATTTCTCTTCTGTAGTCCAACAGGGACGGACCTAAGCCTATTTATTTTTAACTACTTCCACAGGTATCCTTCCAGATCTTGGACCTGAGGGTACATTTACTCCTCTAAGAAACCTACTGAAGGAGATTTAGGATAGCCTCCAACAAGCTCTGTCATTCACGGGGAACATTTGCAATGCATCCCTCATTCTAATAAAATTTGGGAAAACAGGATGATTCTAAGGCAACTGCATGTTTCTTATTCCATATCTCATCAGTAAGCATATCTCCTGCCCTTTAGATTTTTTTGTGAAGATCTTCAATCTATAGTAGGTAAATCTGTGGAAGTAAGATGCAGAGTTTGTATGCTCAGGGTGGCTGGGGAACCTTGTGAACAAAGTTTTTCTCTTTTTCTGATAAAACTATTCTAAAATTGATTGTGAAGATGGTTGCACAACTCTTTGTCTGCACTAAGAGTTATTGATTTGTGCATTTAAAATGGTAAATTGTCTGATATTTGATATGTATCTCAAAAAGTCACATACTTTTTAAAAATAATAAAGGAATTATAGATTCCATAACCATAGATTTACACAATTAGCTCTGGTTGTCAGTTGAAGTCTATTGGCTATTTCCATATGCATGTCTTACTACAATGTCAAATTAAATGCTTCTATCAAAACTTATTTTTAAAAACCTGAATTATTTTCTGGTTGATACTATCACCATTCTATTCACTGAGACTTCGAAGCTTTTGGAAGAAACTGTATTAGAACTCACCATCCATAATCATATGATCCAATTTCATAGAATATACCTTTCTCATAGAAAAATATATAGTGGTACCTAAGCTCATAAACTTAATTTGTTCCACAATTCTGGGACAAATGGCCATGATCCTGCTCCTCATCTGCTACAGAGTTGTGAAAGAATGCAAAAGTTTGCCAAATGCTTCTGTTTGCAAACCAAAATATTTACTAACAGACGTGTTCATTAATGAGGTCTTACTATATTGTCATATTATACATGGTCTGAAAAAATGTAGATATATATTTGAAATATAATTTTATTCATTCTGTTTCTGGAGAACCCTAACACAACTTTTGTTTCAGTTGCAACAATTTTGGTTATGTGTAAGAGAAATTCTGATGCAGCCTGACTTGAACTTCATTAGACAACAAAACAGAATCACTCTCAACATTGGTTCAATCAGTGGCTAGTGAAGATGCAGGACTTATCTCACCTCTAATACACAATGGCCATAGTCATCTTCAACTTCAAACCTATAGCTGATGTTCCAGGCAATTGTGTTTTCCAGCCACTGTCCCAGAAAGAAAGCTACAATATTTCTTCTTATGTGCTTTGCTGCTACTAAGTAAGTGTTCTGAGAGGCTTATAAAGACAATTTATCTTCATGACTAGGGAATTGAGAATTTGGATCTTATACAGTCATTGGTGTTAGTTTTCTTTTTATTTAATTTTTGTTAGTACATAATGATTTTCCACTACATAATGATTACAAATATCTTGGGGAGGTCATACATGCACAGAACACATTTTAATTTCTTTTTTCATCTCCTTTCCCACCTTCCTGCTATTTTTAATCCCCTTCCTATCTGAGACAGCTCTCTCTTCCTACTTCCTATTATCTATCTTTAATTGTGTGCTCTATAATTTGGCGTATAATATAAAAGAAACCATGCAATATTTAAACTCATGTGTCTGATTTATTTCATTTAACATTATGGCCTCAGGGTTCATCTATTTACCTACAAATGCCTCAAGTTTATTTCTTTATGAGGGAGTAGTACTCCGTTGTGCATAAATATCACATTTTCTTTATCCACTCATCTGATGAGCATATAGGGCATTTCTATTTCTAAAATTTAGCTATTATAAATTCTTGAGAATATGGACTAATGATGAATTTTGGATAATGGACCAAGTTTGTAATTCTTTTAAGAGGAAGTAGATAATTAAATTAAAATCCAGTACATTTTCAGAGCCTCAGTTTCTCTATTTATGAAATGGGTGGAGAAATCATATCCAACATGTAAGGTGGTTTTGAGGACTAATTCATATTCTACTGTTAATATAAGTGCTTTTCATAGTGACTAATGCATGAAATTTATTATTTCACACCAATAACTTGTCATCTGAGCAACTACTTTGAAGATAACAATACGCAATATATTAACCATTGTTAATCTCATCTTGTTTTGAAATTCTGCATCATCATTTTGTTCTTGTTTTTAAAAATATTCCTTAATAAGTATTACTATTTATAATTTTGTAAGTGTTAATCTTGATTGTCAATTTCATTGGCTTGGGAGGCTCTCAGGGATTAGTGCAGCACACATTTGACAGTGTATGGGTGAGTCACGAAGGCCCAACTTTGGGGTTTATATTTGGTCCCTGGCTCCTTCCTTTCTGTACTGTTCCCTAACTCTGCTTTCTAACTACCGCAAAGTAAGCTTCCTTGTTCCCCCATGTTCTTCTGTCACTGATATTTCTTCTTTGGAGCCCAGCTGACCATGTGCTGATTCTCTGAAACTGTGAGCAAAATAAACCTATCCTCCTTTAAATTGTGATGTCAGGTATTTTCTCCAGCAAGAAATACTAAAAGACCCATTATTTTTCATTTTGTATACTGCCCTGCTAATAGCTATTGGGAAAGGGAAAAATGAGATGTGGGAAAGTGAAGAAATTCTCCATCTTTCTTTTTATAATTCTTTGTTTATTGTTACCAGCCCTGAGATTAAGTGTTGATGGACAGTGTTATACAGGTCAGAATAGTGTGACTGGCACCAAAAAAGGAAGCTTACTTTTAAAAGCAAGATTATCTGAAGTAAACATTTCATGAAGTTATGGACATGGAATAAATTTGGCTCCCTTGAATGTATATCTACATTCCCAGTGTATTTGGATTCCCCATCTCTCCTTTATTTGATGTATACAGGTAAATATTCCTGTATATTGCAACCATTATTGAAGACATTCAAAATTGACAGTACAAAATAATTCTTAAAGTCACAGAGCAGAGTATAAAAAATTAATTATACTCATGATCATTTTTGAATAAAAAGCATAAAAGAACCAATTACTAAATTTATGTCAGAGATTTTTAATGTCCAAAAATGCATGCTTGATATTAGTTAAACTCAATGAAAATACATTAAGGAATTAAGAAGCATTAGACTTTGTGACAGTTGACTAATCATAACTTTTAACTTGAATGAAATGAGAGTAATTGATAGCTATTGTGAATTTTTGTGACAATTTACATATTTATTTTTAAGCTTAAATGACTTAGAAACTGGCTCCTAATAAGAATAATACTAAAGCTCTGCCTCAATAATATTAAACAATAAAATAGCCTATTGAATTTTTATATGGTTTATCTGGTTCCTCTAACCTAAAGTTAATATGAAAAAAACAAACAAGGGAAACGGGATGTCTTCTTGACTAAAAATGGCTAGCAAGGAATAACTAAATATATTATGTTAATCTCACTGGAAATCAGGTTTGAGAAAGTAAAAATAAAAAAAACAACAACAAATATAAAAGATGTTTGGTGACAATTATAAAATTTAAGCATCTAACCCATTTTATAGAATCATACTGAAATTTCATATAGCAATGATTTTCTGGATATGCTAGGAAATGCCCTTAGGAAATATCTTCTGAAGAATTTAAGAGTGAGGTGTCATGATGTCAATAATTTATTTTCAATTGTTCAGCATTGCTTATATATACATGTAAAAGGAAAGACAGATAAAGAAATTAAACAAAATGTTGAAAAACAGAAGATCTACAAAGACATGAAAGTGTTTATTGACAGCAATATTTCAATGATTTTTCAGAATTGAAAATTTCTAGGTTAGAAATTTAGAAATAAAATCAACTGTTAATGAAAGTATAAATATTAGAAATTCTGAGATTTCTAGAGGTTTTTTTTATTTTTTTTCTCAAGATTATAGCAATCCTTGGAAATATAAACATAATACTACTACAGTTTCAGAAGAGTGGCAGCAAATATTCTAGTAAGATAATTTCAAGAAAGTAAACATACGAATATGGTGACAATTAAAAAATAAATTTAAATACTCTGTTTAAATGCAGTGTTTATGTGACAGTGTTTAGTAATGAATTTATAATGTGTGAGATATGTTACATATTTTTTCTGTTCTTCAAGATGACTAAATTGCATAGCAGAATTTGATATATTAAATGTGTGAGTTTAAGACAGTTTTAAGAAAAAAATGAATATTTAAATGTCTCAAAACATTTTGTTTCTGTATATTTTCATTAGTTACATGACACATAAATACATAGACAAATACAGTTGCATTTGAAATTCATATAAACTGTTCAGTGCATTTATAGGATTAGCAAATTACACATGAAACCACAGCAACAGAAACATAAGGAAGAGCAATACAACAATATCAAATTAAGGTATAAATCCAAGTATATTCAAGATATAAATAACTTATAGCTGTTAGTCTTTTATCTTTTTTTTAAATCTTGCTGGAATTTTGCATTAAGTATATAGGTCAATTTAGGTAGAGATAAACATCTTTTCCATACTGATATTCTCAAACTATAGGAGATTATCTAGTTTACAGTTTTATTAGATCACCTTTAATATCATTTAATTGAATCTTCTTTAGCTTCAGCTATCTTTGGTGTCTCCTGGGTAGAAGTTTCAAACATTTTCATTAGACTTGTTTCTATGTGTGCTTAGCATTATGATGCTGTTAAAATGGTATAACTCTCGTAGCTTTCTTTGATAATTATTGCTACTATAGGTACATCCTGGGGACCGGTCTCTGTGAGGGTTAAGTTGCTGAATACAGTGCTTTCTGGTGGAGAAGCTCATATTCACAGCCTCTGAAGGCAAGGTAAAAACCACAGGTAAGGACATTTGCCTTTCACTCCTATTCCAGGGCAATAACTGCCAACCTAAAAGATTCAACAGTTCTCCAAGTTTTACTGTTTGGAATGTCATTGTTCTACTTCTCAAGGTCTTGCTTGTTTGCCTGGACTTTTGCCTCAGAGGTGCTCTCTACTTTTCCTGTACCCCCCTGAATTGTTAAGGACCCAATAAATATGGACAGTTCAGCAAAATCTTTGTCTTAGCACCAAGTTAGTGCTTATCTTCCTGGGCTTCCAAACACCATGTTACTCGTCTGTTTTATTTAATCTTTCACCTGTGCACTCATTTTAGTAAATCGAAAGTCTGATCTGCTCCTGATAGGGAAATATAGCCAAGTTTTAAACGATGGCTTTTTTAATAGCATCATTGATAAATTCAATTATGAATGATAATTCTTTCACTTTTGGGGGCATTTAATATCCTCAGTCATATTATTTGCTACACAATTTTTAATTCTTTTATTTTTTACTTTATCATTACACAAGTTTTCCCACACAATGTAAATGTAATAGGAAGTATTTTTGTTTTGTTCTCAATATCAGATTTAAAATTTTGCCTTTAAAAATGTGCTATAGGTTCTTTGTGTGCATTATCAAGTTCATGATATTTTCCCACAAGTTTTGCTTTTTCTTTTTAATCTTTTGTAGCTGTGGAGTGCAGTGATTGCATTCTTGTCATATTTGATTCTGCTTTATTCCTTAAATATTGTGAAATATATTGTTACAGTTTTGAAGATTAAAATGTTAAACTAATCTTGTGTTCTTTCAGTGTACCTAATTGGCTTCAGTGTATTTGTACCCACACGCACACTTAAACACACAATTCCTATTCACAGAGTTTGACAATTTTTCTCTAGGGTTTCTACATGAGTATTAATGATAAAGATTGCTATGAAATTTTCTTTTCAATCTCATTCTCGGATTTTGGGACTAAGGTTGGACCAGTTTCATTAGACACTGGAAAAAAAGTACAAAAGATTTTTGTTACTGCTTTCCTATATATTTGGTGTCTTTCACAGGTAAATTTGGTACAAGAAAACTTTCTGTGGAATATTTTTATATTTAGTTAATTTTTTATTTTTGTTTGCTATTATGCTTTCTTTCTTTATGTTTAATTTCCTATTTTTCTTTTGTTTAGATATGTAAGGCATTGACTTTTACATTTTTACTACGCATTTAAGGATAAAAGTTTTCTAGTGACAATTGTGGCTACATTCCGTAAGTTTCAGATGTGTCTGATTTTTACTGTAATATGTGCACGATTCTTCCTGATTTTTATTTTGGTTTGTTCTTTGAAAAAGAGCAAAATAAAATCTAGATAATAGAAACAGGGAAAGTCAATCTTTTGCAAAGGGAAGGGGACCAAGGAATGGAGAGAGATGAGAGAAGGAAGAAGGGGATGAAAAATGAATTAAGGTATGTGAGATGCAAGGCCGACTCTCCATGATGGATGTAATCGTTGTACACTGCAAACATGCTTAATGAAAATGAAAATTAAGAGCTAGGAAAATAACTCTTTAGTGACTTCAAAACTGAAAAGGAAACTATTTGGAAGCTTATTTTATTTCACGTCCAAATTTTGGGGACTTTCTAATATCTCTCGCTCTCCAATCTTTCTTCCTTTTGCACCACCCATTTTCTTTCTTTTTGCCATTGCTACAGATTGATATCAGGTGGCCTTTCTGCTGAACCACATTCCCAGCCCTTTTTGTATTTTATTTTGCGACAGGTGTTAGTAAGTCACTAAGTTGCCCAAATTGGTTCAAACTTGGGATTCTCATGCCCTAGTCCACCAGCTTGCTTGGATCACAAGTGTGCACCACCATGTTGGGCCTGGTCAATTTCTTTTTTCCTTTTTGAGACAGGATTTCAACGTCCGGTTCAGGCTCATCTCAAACTCATAGCAATCCTCCTGTCTCAGCCTCCTAAATGTTGGTATTATAGGTGTGTACCACCACATCAGACTCATCTTTTTTTAGGATACCACATATGGTCCATTTTGATGAATATTGTATGTAATTTGTGAGGAATTAAATTGTGAACTGGGTATGGTATTTGGTATATGTCAATAAAAACAGATTAGTTCATTTTGACTGTCATAACTGCATCTTTACTGACATTACTGACTGCATGTTCTAACAGTTGTTGAGTGTTGCACTCTCATAATTTCATTCTCCACTACACTTCTCAAAAGAATTACAAATGGGCAACAATTATATAAAAAGTGTTCAACATGTTTAGCCATCAAAAAATGCAAATGAAAACTACACTGAGACTCCATCTCGCACCAGTAAAAATAGCTATCATCAAGAATACAAAAAAACAAAACAAAACAAAAAACCCAGTAAATGTTGGTGACATGCAGGACAAAAAAGAACTGTTGGAGAGAATATAAATTACTCATTCAGTATAAAGATCTGTATGAATGTACTTCAAAACACAAAAAAGAGAACTACTGTGTGCTCCAGCTTGCAATTGCGCTGTTCATATTTAAAGGAATTAATGGGAGCATATTATGGAGATGCTACATACCCCTGTTTATTGAGGTGAAGTTCACAATAGTCCAGTTACTGTATCAGCCTAGGTGTGTGTCAGAGTTTATAGATGAGTGTATGAAAATAATGTGGTTATATACACAATGGAGCATTATTCAGCCATAAAGAAAAATGAAATAAGGTCATTTGCAGGAAAATGAATAGAATCAGAGATCATCACATCAAGTGAAATAAGCCACACTCAGAAAGACACATATGTTTTCTTCCAGATGCAGAATCTAGATAAAAATAGCTTGGAAGAAGAAGGGAGACTGTTAGAGAAGAAGGATGGGAGAGGATAAGAGAGCGCAAGTAGAGAGAGGATGTGATCAAAATATTTATATAAAAGTCTGAATATGCCTTGACACCCATTACTCTGTATAATCAACATGTGCTAGAAAGACATTTAAAACATACATGAAGATTTCCACTATAATCATGAGAGTATTACAGATTTGCTTATTCTGCCATTGGCTCCGTCAACCTTTTCTTTTCGTATTCTGAGAACATATTATTAACTTTTTATACATTTCTTACTGTTTGAATCATTTATTATAAAACATAACCATTTTTTCTTTAATACTTTTCTTTCCATAAAGTTACATTTTCTGTCATTAGTATAGTTTACTCCATCTTTCTATTTGTATTTGCTTACTATTTTACTAGACAGCCATCCCTTGACTTCTAACTCTATGCCCTCTATATTTAATGAGGTTTTGTAAACAGATTATGTATTTCTAATTCAATCTGATCTTTCTTATATTGTAATTGAAAAAATTAATGCTTATATTTATTGCAATTAATAATAATTTGGGCTTAAATTGTGTTGTTTATTTCTTATTTGTCCCAATTGACCTATGTGTGTTTCCTCTATATTTTCTGTCTTTTGGGGGATTAATTGAGTGCTTTTATTATTTATTTTCCCTCTATATTAGATGCTGCTGCTGTCTTAGTCATCTTTTTCTCAGCAGGCATGTCAAACTCTCATCTATAAAAAGTGTGAACTTCTAATGTCCTAAAGCTACGTTCTTCTCAGAAGTAGTATCCTCTACCAGTAGGGATCTATATGGTTATAAATGCCTAGAAATGTCTGCTGTTCCCGAGAGCAGATCCAACCAATGGACTGACTGAAATGGCAAGGTAGAAAAACCTAGCCTCACTTAAAGTTGGGCTAACTCTGCCACTATTACCCTCTAGAATTACTGTGGAGTCAAGTGGAGCTTACGTGGCTCGTGAAACTACATCTTTGTTTTGCTTTTGTGCCTATCCAGTCTCATTTTCCTAAATCCTCACAGCTTACTTACAGTAACTTCCTCAGTAATCATTTGCACAGAATTCCCATTTTAGGTCCTATTTCTATGGTTCCCATCTAAGAGGAGGTCTAAAGATGTGCACTAGTTATGTAATCTATTGCTCTTATTTTACTGCTTATCTTAGAGATTAAAATATTTATTCTTAGTTCTAGATTAAGTAACAATTTTAGATAGTTTTGTGTAACTTCAAAATATTTTTATTTAATAAACTAATGGTTTTATGATGTATTGTACATTGCTTGTAACATAGAACATGTTTACTCCATGTGCCTCTCTTACTCTTTTGGTCTTCTGTTTGTTACGCATAGTAATCTTGACTAACTTCTTTTAATCAGGTACATGTGCTTATTGATGTTTTGTTACTTATTCTATCAGCTATTGAAAGAAACATATTGAAGTCTTGTTGAACAAGTTACTTCTGCAACTTCTCACTTCAGTCTCCTCTTTTATGAAGTCTGACCTAATACGCTTGTCGGTACAACTGTATTACTGTGTTAATGCAGTCAATATTAATTTAGATTTACTTCCCCATTTCGTCTTTCCAGTGAGGACCACAGGCCATCAGAATTCTAGTAAAGTCAACAAACTGAGGCTCGTTGCCCTAGCCACCTGATTGATTGGCACCGTGTGGTTGTCAGTTTACTTTTACATGCCCATTCTAACACATTGTTAAATGTATACTAAGAAATGGAACAATGAAAAAATCTTTTTTGTTCTGGCTTTGGCATTTCCTGTTCATACTGTTAGTTTTTATGTTTTAAAAATTTCAATTTGTAAGTACATGTTTGCAGTACACAGTGGTGACATTCATTACAGGAAGTTGGTACATGTACATAACACATCGTAACTCTTTTTATGTCTGTTCTTTACCCCCTTTTCCCCTCTCCTGCTCATATTTTTACCCACTTGCATCCTATTACTAGCAGTGGCTTCCAAATGGGCATTGAGATAAACCAGACATTTTCTTTCCATTTTGCTTGATTATTCAGTTGTGGAGATGGGAGGTCAGAAGTGTGGCTTCACAGATACTCATTTTATAAAATCAAACTTATCTCTGTGCACTGGAGCTTCATAGAATGTTTTGTTAGGGGGGACAATGTTCCTTTGTGCAACAGTAGCATTCTATTTTACAGAATTTATCTGTATCTACCTAGGGACCATTAGGATACTTTCCATCTTTCACAGTTCACCACAGTTGACTAGGGCACAAAGGACCTCCCAATCCACAACATATGGCTGACATGTCATGGCCACGTGGAAGTTTGCTTAGCCTCTTTTGTAGAGGTTATGTCCAACCCTGCACTTAACATGTCATCAGCTCACTCCTCCGTACTTGTAAAACTACAGAAAAAGGAAGAAATGGTGCCCAGCCTGGATCTTTGTTGTTTAGATTTTTGTCAGATTTTTGTTATAAAGAATTCACTAAGGCTAGGAGACTAAGGTTAGATTCACAAATGCCATACTACTTAAAAATTTTTTTAAAAAAATTAATTAAGTGAGTATTAATTGTACTAAGCACTAATTATGGGCAATGAATGCTCTAGAGAATTAGGTTAAAATTTGAGAGTCAGAATGAAGCACTTCAGTTTTCAAAGGAACATAATAAATGAATCTGAAACATACTTCTGGAAAAGGAAAATAAATGTTTGGAGGTTTTTAAGTGTATACAGGATATAAATGAGAGTAGGTATCTCATGAAAAACAAATAATGCCCATAGACACAAATAATTGGGTTTAGTGTAGGTGACGAGAGAGTTAATAAACATTAATGTGCTTGTGATATATTTTGAATTCTTCTTCTGTTTTTCCAATTGTTTTGCTTCAGAACTTGATGATATGTAATTTTGATTAAAAAGGAGAAATAATCAGCTTGCTTTCTATGCCAAGTTTTTCTTATCTGTTGCTATGACAATCTCCTTCAACAGTTATTTTTTTCTCATTTGTGAATTTATCTCTTTTTGATGTTATAAAAAGAGTTTTCCTAGGTAAGTAGTTTGATTTCTTCATGCTTAAAGGGTTTGTAAGAAATAAGAAAGCTTTTATTTAAAACCTCTGCATTCCAGGATGTCATATCTTATTTAAGATTTAAAATGAAATAGTTGGCATCCTTTGTAAAGAAAGGAAATATATGTAAAGCATGAAGGTCTTTAGAGAATCTAAATTTTTATTTCTTCCATATTTCAGGCACAAATTGCATCATCTGCTATTGTTCTGTGCACACAAAGGCTTATTTTTTTACATTTGACTTTTGATCATTTGAAACAATGAAACATTTTCCTAAATCTCTAGGTCACTAGGTAGGGTAGACTTTAAAGAAGGAAATACTAGATTATGGGTCAGAAACCTGAATTCTCATCTTAATTTTGTCTCCACCAGACAATTTGATCTTGGAAAACCATGTGAACCCCAGTGAACTATAGCTTGTATCTTTTTAAAAGAGCCTGTTTAACCATACAGTTCTGTCCAATTCTAAAACAATCTACTTCTCTACGTAGTCCTTTTTTTCATTGAAATATCAAGAGTTATCTTCTTATATGGTTTACCTAAGAATTTTCTTTTTATCTTCTATGAAATTATAATGCATGAAGCCAACAATTATTTACTGTTTTCCTCTGGTATATCATGCACATGACCTGCATTCTTCCTGCTTGACTAAAGTCACATGAATTTTTCCAAACATTCATAAGGTGTAGAGACATCAGAGGTTATTTTTTATCGATCATTTAACACAGAAGACTAGATGACAGGATACTAAATTGTTTTATCAAGATGTTTCCGAATTTATTGCCCCAATGATTTACAAAGTAATATTGACTAGTTCAGTGTACTCAAAATTTAAACTGCATCAGCATCACCTCTAGGACTTGTGAATATACTTGTATCCTCTCAAAAATTTCTGATTCCATGAGTCTGGGTGTAGTAGGATAACTGCCACTTTAAACAAGTTTCTAGGTAAGGCCTAACTGCTGATTTTGCTCCAGAGACTACACATTGATAAGTACTGGACTTCAATTTATAAAGTTTAATTTGATTTTTCATTTTAAATCTTGAAGCACTTCCAAACTGCACCTATCAATGTTGGTATAAATATATATTCTAAGAAGCTGTGTGTGTTGCTTTCATGTTTAAGAATTTTATAACACTTGCTGAATTAATGAATTATATTTTCTTTTAGTGTTTGTTTTGAGGAAGCAGAATGAATTATTTGATTTTTCAGGCCATGTGCCATGATAAAAGAGCATAAATTCTCATCAAGGTTTATGTATCTTGCAAATATGGAAACACAGGAGGAATCATATTTAGAATACAAATATTATGTTTTTGATATGAAACAAACTCACTGAAAAAGATTTTATATTATATTCTGCAGAAATGTACTGGATTTTCAATTATATTTTTTCTGGAATAACTTGTCATACATAAATGAACAATTATTATTATTATTATTATTATTACTAGTGCTGCTATTATTATTATATTGCAGTACTGAATCCAGAGACTTTGCCCTGAGTTGTACTCCCCAGTCATTTTATTTTTTATTTTGAGACAGTGTCTCCCTAAGTGGCTCAGGTTGGGCTCAAATTTGCACTCCTCCTGCTTGTGCTTCTCAAAGTGCTGGGGTTACAGGCATGCACCATGATGCCAGACTAATTTAGTATCATTTTTAATAATAAGCATCTCCTTTTAAGAAAAGTATCTCTGTTGCTTTCTTGTAAATAGAGTTATTTTTAAGACCTTGGATCCTACAGATAGATTTAGATAGGCATTTTTGGACAGTTCCATGTGTCTTGATTTTGACAATAGGCATCATTTGTGTTTTCTTTTCATTCATATATTCACCTGAAGGAACACTCTCTTTTTGCTAGTTTTGGTGACCAAAAAACACCAGTCAAAATAAAAGGAAATATTAATTTAGTAAAATTTTTATAAATTACCTCCCAAAATGAGATTAAAAATGTAAAGCAAATTTATAAAAATCATTCAAACAGTTAGGTCCAACAAGAACCAGAGCTGCATTAGTCTGATAACCAGGCCGGTTCTGTCACCACCACTTAGTAAGGTTGACTTGAATTTTACAAGAATTAGATGACATAATCTTATCTTCCCTCCCCCCAATCACCAAGTTCTCAGCCACCAAAATAGATCAACCAGATCGCAACATATGGTTTAGGTGTTTTCCATGCAAGGTCTAAATGTGACCCAAATGACATACAAGTGTGTTCATAGCTATGTATCATTTGGGAACATGGCATTTGTATCCATCTTCCTTTAGTGACTTGATGGGTCCCTAATTAACTTCCTGTGCTTCACAGCAAGAGTGCTTTTTCATATGCATATTACAGCAAACTGATGCACAACAACTCCGATTTGATTATCTTCTGTGGTAGAAAATGAAAGTTCAAACAAATTTTTATCATTCCCATATTTTCTGCCAATGTCATTTTAGCTTCTCCAAGTAAGAGTTGTAATATATCTTCCCATATTTAAATCCCTGCAACCTTATGACTTGCTTTGAGCAATAGAATGCAGAAACAGTGCCTCTGCTCGGGTTAAGGAGCAGGACATCAAAAACACTTGCACATCTGTTGGGCTGACTCTCCAAGCCTAGACTGTGGAGGACAAGAAGAGAGCTGACGCTCTTCAGCTGATGGGTAGCCTGTCCCTGCCCCTCTCACCCATTATTGGTACATGAGCCATATGTGAGCCCATCAAAACCAGCTAAAACTGCCCAGCAGAACCCAGTGTACAGAACCAAGAACCAAATAAATGGTTATTGTTTTAGTTCACTAAATTTTGGGGTACTTTGTTATGTAGCAATGCTTAACTGACACATACAACTTTAAAAATAAATTCATAATTATCTCCAAGTATTAACCCTTCATTTTGTCACTAGATTTCACCTCCTAAACATTCTATTATTTCTTAACAGTGACACCTCTGGAACCAAGTCTTTAACATATAAAACTTGGGGTAGGGGGAAGCGCCAAACTCAAGATTCAAACTATAAAAATCCTCAAAATAAATGTACGAGAATTTGATACACAAATTAAGATTCTTATAAAATAACCCAATATCACATAAGTACCAAAAGGTGGAATATTCCTTTGAACTTTGACTTTCTGCTTGTAAAACCATATGAATGCCCGTGAATTTGAAACTATGCACAACTTTTCTTTGCTATTGATATTTAAACTATGAAGCTTAAGATAGAATCGTTTTCTAGAAGGTAATTCAGTGAATCCAATTGCTATTTTTGTAACTTTTTTGCACGTCTTAAATTGTCCAACATTTTCAAAGTAATTGTCTTATTTATCTACTTGCCTTATATAGTGTCAATCCTTAAAACCTAGTATTTCGTATTAGGTATTTGTACAGCTTAATGAACAGCTTGCCATTCTTGTTCCAAGATGGTAATAATGAGAGTTTAAAAGCTGAATATGTGATTGTTAATATAGTTAATTTAATTGCACAAAAATATTTCTGAGTATTGTCAAAGATTAAAATTGTGTAGTTTTGGATATTGATAGTAAGCTAATTCAGAACAGTCTCATCAGATTTTACTGCGATTCATGACAACATCCCAAGGATGATTTGAAATGAAGTCTAAGCTTGTCACTATTATGGAGAATGTGTGCATGTGTGTGTGTGTTTGTGTGTATGTGTGTGTGTGTGTGTGTGAAGGAAAAAATATACACATATATTACCAAAGACATTCGTTTATCTACTCTGATTATCCATATAAAGTCAAACTATAAAAATCTGTTGTCACTGCCTATTAGGCATCACAATAGAAGTCTGCAACCTGGCACAATTAACTATTCTGTTCGGGGCCTTCCTATTGTGGCAGGTCAGGTTTCTGGAACATTGTCAGAGCCAGGGCAGAAAGCTTTAACAACACCTGCCGGTGCTGTGAACAAAGGCATGTTGCATTTATACAGTGGTTTTCATCACAGGGTATCAGTGAGCCTCAAAGGGGAAAGCAGACTTCCTATTCACAGCCCAAAAGAATGATTTTCTTTTCAAAACTCAGCATGTGACTCACCTGTATTCAGTGTCATATGGACCACCCTCCTATTTCAGTCCCCCAAGAGCCAGAAAAGGAGATTTTCTATGCAGCATCTCTGAAGCCCCTTTTTCCCATTTTGTAGCTATGTGAGATAGTTTTACATAATCACATCTGCAAAGTATTGTCAAATGTGCAACGTGACTAAGTCCAAAAATTACTTTCATTTAGAAGAGTATTAGATAGTTCTTATTCAGTTAAGATAAGGACAAGCAGCGATGCAAGCCAAATGGAGCTATTTAAAGGGAGCGAGTAGCTGCTTCTGTGGAGATGTCATATTTTTAGCAGGACAGCCCTCAGAAAACATGATTATTGTTTTGACAAAACTGCCTCATTTTCTTTACAAGAATCTGCATGGAAGACTGAATAAGTTATTCATCAAGCACTTTTTTTTGTTATTATTATTATTGTTGTTATTTGATTTCTCATCTCTGAAGGGTTAGTTGTTCCAGGAAACTAGTGTGACTGTTTCTAATTCCTCATCAACACATCAATCTCCTTGACCTCAGAGATGTCCAAATGCATCCCATGTATCATGGTAGTGTTCTGTAAAATACAACTCGACAGGAATATTTAAAATTGCTCAGAGCTGCACGGTAGGACGTGCCGCGACCGGGACACACGGTCCGCAGTGCAGTGGGCCGAGCATGGCGCCTATGGTCATGCGGGGAGTGCATTTGAGGACTCAGGCCTTACAGGGGGACTCCTGTTAGTCCTCTTCTGGCCATCCCAGTACAAACAAATAAACAAGAGCCTGCTTTGAGAAGGAGGAGAGCAGCTTCAGCTGTTTGCACTGCTGGGGCGTAGACACAGCTGCTAAGGCTTTGTTCCCAGACACAGAGTAAATCTTAGGACATTTCCTCATAAAAGACAAAGAAGGAACTAGGGAATTCTTCAGTAAGAGGACCTGGGTCTGAAAGGTGTCAGTATAAATGGTTTTGAACAAAGGAAAGTGAAATAATGTTCACCTTAAAAATCTGAATTACTTGTTTTTCTAATTGAGTAACTGGAGGATAAAAGCAACTAGAATAAAAAAGTAATTCACTCTAAAGAAAAGGTGAAGTTATGAGACCGTGAATAACGAGAGAGGAGAGATTAAAAAGAGAAATTGTGATTCGGTGTTCACTAGTCTGAAATTATGTCTACAAAATGCTACCATTTTCAGTAAAAGATGACACATTTTTTCATTTATTTTACAAATAGTTCCCAGAAAATTAATTATTTAATGTGTAATTTAATGTACGTAAATGTCTATTATGCACAAGATACTTCCTAGTCATGATATATATTATTAAGGCCTTCTTGCAGTAGTTCAAACTTATTTGTATAATAAGTGTTGTAGGCCTGATTCTATCAGAGTTGCTGTGAACTTTGAATAAATTACCTAATTTATCTTGATCTCAGCTTCTTTATTTTAGAGGAATGGATGGACAAAATCATCTTAGATGCCCTTTCTAGCTTTGGGATTAGAAAATTTATTACAGTAAATGGTAGCATCACAGTGGATCTACATTTGGTACTGAACCAGTGCCCTTATTCTCCCTTCTGTTTAAAATTCACCTCATCATTAAACCTTTCAATCTTTTCAGATTCTTTTAATTCTAACAAACATTAAGTACTTTTTGTTTTCACCTCATCTTCCTGAATGTATCTGTAATGTATGGGTGATGAAAAGAATCACGGGCAGTACAACTACAATATTGAAGCTAGACAGGAAACAACACTGTGAGTATTAAGTCTACAGTGCCTCAGTAGTAGTCTCTTCATATCCATTAATTTCCCAGATATACCAGCACGGTAGAATATTTTATGAATCATTGTACTTGAAATACGTTATTACATTAGATGTTTATATAAAATTGATTGTTTAGTTTGTATACTTCTGACCTGAACTAAATTGAACTAATGAAGAATTTAAATAACTCTAACCTTAAATGACTGAAATAGATGATCAGATTCAGCTAGGCCATCTCCTCTATACTTTATTTTTTTTACTGGCTATATTAAAAATTATAACATAGAGCCAATAAATTTATTCATAAAGTCAATTCTTTAAAAATATTTTCACCTTTCAGAAGGTGTAACCAAGAGCCACCAAGATCCCTATCATCAGTGGGTATGCTGTGACATCACATTTTACCCCATTAGGATGAAAGTCACTCTATTCTGACTGCTAGACTCCTCATCACTCATGACCCAGCAGATTTTCACAAGTTATTTTGAATTATTCCTTACTTTTTACCATAGTGAACTTTAAAAAATTTATGATGGGCTTTTTTGTTGTTGTTGTTGCTAGAATCTTTGCAGTGTGTGTCTTGTTTTCCTGGGTCTGAAGATAAGGATACAAAGTGTAATAACTATTGTTGTTCTTTTATTATTTAATTGTGAATTTTTTTATTTTGTCATAAAATTTTAAAATGACCTAGAGAAAACTTTTCTGTATGCATTCCAAATAAATAATGTGTATATTTGAGAAAGTCAACCTACAAAGAAATGCTTCCTATAAGGGTTTTCACAGATCTTTTGAGGACACTGAAGTGGCTAAATTGCAAATACAGCTATAATTAAGAAATGATATGGACTGCACCGAAACAGGAAATTGTGGTGCCTAACATTTTATTTTGTGCTCATCCTTCTTTAATAGGACAGTTGTTGTCATAGAAATGCCTCATCTAATAATCTTCCCCAAAATTCTTTGAAAAGTCTTTCTCTATATCTATCATCTCTATCTCTATATATCCATCTCTCTATCTCTCTCTTTATATATCTCTCATTACCTCTATCATATTTATATCTATCTTTTCTCTATCTATCTCTCTCTTTATATATCTCTATCTCTATTTCTATCTGTATCTATATCTATATCTATATCTATCTTCCTCAACATAGAAGCTTTTAAAAGGAACCATGAAAATGTTTTCCTATGTTCAATCCTCAGATTGATTCATTATCACATGAACACTGAAACAGCTAGCCCCGTATTAATAGGTGGTGTAGAGATACATCAGGTGAAAAGTGAACAAATAAAATGATACATTACATTACTGGCAGGGAAAGAATGTTAACTAGTTAAAAATCACTTAGTGCATTGATGAGGAATTATTTCTTGAGCTATTACTTGATATTTGCTTTAATTGTTTTTTGTTGTTGTTGTTGTTGTTGTTGCTCTTTAGCAAGAAACTAGAGAGAAACGTCTTGAGGCAAAACAGAAAAAAGAGGGAGTTATAATTTTAGTCAGCAAAAGCTGTTAATTCTTGTAAACTATACAGAGTCTGGTAGTCTGGTGGTTCTCACTAGACACCAAATCTATGTCAGATGGAGACAATCTGCAGAAAACGGGACGAGCCTTCAGAACACCATTTTTGGGAGTCGTTAGTTGTATGGTGCATTTGAAATCAGACCGCTGGGAAAAGTTCAAAAATCATCCTTTCTAAAAATCGTTCATCCCTTAAGTATAGAAATAGCACAATCATCAAAAGCAGTCAGCTAGGATAAAGAATATTGTAATGACAACGTAGAACAGATGAGTTGCCACACAGAACAAGGGTCTAGACTACTAGACTCAGCTATGCTATGCTCAGGAAGCTCAAGAAGCTTTGAATATAATGGTGAAAAAACTTTAGTAATGACTTATGATTGAATTTTATACTGATATTTATTTTGAATATTTATAAAGAAAAGGATGGGCATTCATTAAACATATGATTTCATGGACCAAGATTTTTATCTTCTATCATGC
The DNA here is from genome assembly GCA_004363535.1 of Dasyprocta punctata. Lineage (NCBI taxonomy): Eukaryota > Metazoa > Chordata > Mammalia > Rodentia > Dasyproctidae > Dasyprocta > Dasyprocta punctata. The sequence goes on from RJWM01000596.1 coordinate 151,578, forward strand.
CTAACTGGAATGTAAAACAAGGAATCATTTAAGTCTGTACTTAAGGAGTGTCTAGAAGAACTTCTGGGAAAAAACAATAGACCCAGGAATGAAATCAGTATTTCTATACAACTACCTGACACTGCTCTTTTTCAAAATAGAAGCTAAATTTGACTTTCATTTTGGGAATGTCAAATTCACATTGTGTACAGAATTAAACTCAAGATCATCAAGATAAAAAGGAAAATTCCAGTAGGCTAGTACTCAAGAAGATAAAATAATTCATTTACTAATCTATGTATTGCTTAGCAAGAGTTTTAATGTTTTGATAAAACATCAATTATTCAGAAAAGCAACATAATGGAGTTATAGGCCACTTTAAAAGAAATTTAAAACATGTCTAATACAAGTCAAAGCCAGTACAGAAGCTGTCTTAACAACACTGCTGATGGACAGTCACTTAGTGTATCTCCGATCACTTTAAAGGACCAAGAAATGTGAAATAAAACTAACAGTTTACATGGGAGAACTTTGTTTTACTGTTACTGTATTTGCATGCAATTGTCTTACGTATTAAGACAACTGTGTGACTAATGCATTATTATGCTAAAAGCAGTGAGAGTATGCCTCTCTATCATCAGTGCTAAGTTGTCACATCTGAGGTGAGTCATGTCTGATAAGTGAGAAAATGTATTGATCATCACATTGCCTGTATAATCCACTGCATTTGATTGTAACCAGCCTTCCACATTAAAGATCGAAGTCAAGAGCAGCTTTGAAATGGTCTTTTGCAATTGGTGACAGTCACAAAGGAAGTGAAGAAAACAAAGAATAGCTTCGAAAGGTGAGAGAATACCTCCTATCTCCCACAGATAGACAGGGAGTTTGAAGGGAATAAAGCCAAGAAAGGAGCCTGTGAAGTTGTAACAGGTTTTCAGGGATAGAGGGTAACTGATGTTGGATCAAAGTTTTGAAAACTTTGAAAACAGGACTGTAAGTTTTTGGCAATTTCTACAATCATCTACTATTTGCTACTTGTTTACTGGGCAATTTTTTTCTATTAACTGTATCATTAAAAAATTTCTTATAAATGTTTATAACTACTAACAGATAGTCTTGATAGTTTAGCATTTCAGTATTTTAATATAAATTTTTGTTCCTGGAGAATGAGTGCCTTTTATTTTTCATTGCTGAGAATTGTTCTTTTTTAGGCTTCAAAGTCTAAATCTTTGATGGAGCACAATATGTCCATCAAATAGATAACATCAAGATGTGAGGGTTGATTCCTGTAGTACCTGTCAAAGGTTATGTCCATGTGTCAGAAGATTGTAAACTGATGTCATTTTCAGGGTCCCAATGGTTTATAGAGTTCCCGGTTACTGAGTAAAAGTCATTTAATGACAGTTTAATAACACTGAGTAAAGCTGAACATGTAATGTGCTTGGCCCATAGCTCGAAACAAGTGTTAGATACTGTTATTTTTAAGATTTCTTTTCAAATCAAAAACAGAAGAAGCACCAAGGGAATATTCATGTCACTAATCAGAAAGCAAAAACCATTTTCATTTGGATTTCAGGATATGTTGAGATCTATTTGAAAGTAATGACAAGCTAAGATTCTTTGCTGTTGAGGAGATGGAGTAGAGTAACAGTAACTTGGCCAAATTTACTGTCATTTTTCCTTGGCTCCCAAACTAATACGTTCATCCCACAGTGTCATGGGTGAATTTGTTCAGGACATCTCACCAATACCCAAATCTGAGTATTCTCAAGGTGCATATGTAAAGTAGTATAGAATTTGTGTATAACCTATACGCACCCTCCTGTATACTTTAAGTCACATCGAGTTTGATTACAATAGTCAATGCAATTCAAACACTCTGCAAATAGTTATGTAAATGATATTGACAAAGATGTAATTGTTTGTTATGTACACAATACTTGCAATATTTTCAATTTGAAGTTGATGGAATTCTCGCATGTGGAACCCACAGATAAATAGGGCTGACTGTACTATAGTTGTGAACTACTCATGCAGAACTTGAAGTGCACTCCCAAACTACCCTGATCCTATAGTATCACAGGACATGGAGTGCTACCAGGCCACCATGAATTAGAAATGAGGTGATGAAGGTGGCATTCAGAGAACATTACCTAATTCAATGTGGTTGTACACTGCACCTTAAATTTTAGATTTGATGCTGATGAGAAAAGTGCATTAACTGAATTCATGTTAGGAAATCTTTGTATAATTTTAGTAATAGTTACTTAGAAAACATTCAAAATAGAGATTTGAATTTTAATTTGGAACATAAACTGAGACATAAGAAAATATTTCAAAAAAGCATCACTAAATAATAGTAGAAGTCATAAAACCTTCTAAATGAAAACAGTAATTATTTATGAAAATGAAGGAAGCTGGTATTTCCAGTCAAGTTTTCAGGGTTTGTCAATCTAAAAGTACTCAAACAAAGTCCCTAAAGCCTAAAATAAGTTAGATAAAATACAGAATATCACGTTTAATTTGAATTTCAAACAAGCAGGAAAAAGTGTTTTAGTATAAATATGTTCTATGCAATAATTGGGTTATGCTGATACTAAAAAATTCATTTGTAAATTATGTCCCATGTAGTACTTGGGAAATTGATGCATTCAGATTCAACTTATTGTTGCTATTGTTTTTGATTGAATCTAGTTGCCCTTTTCGTATAAAGAAGTACTTAATATTGAGGGCAATTCTTGTGTGTTCACAATAAGTACTTTTTCTGTCATGTATTCAGGATACAGTAAAGGTCCTTAAAGCATGCTCTGGAAAAAGTTCTATTATTCTCATAGGAGAAAGTTGGGAGGACCAATTCCGGAAGACTAGGTCCCTGAGGCAAGCTTTGTTTGCCATTCGCAATAGACAAGGCTTCTCTGCACAAAAACTGCTTTCATCCAACCTATTGATTTCTGTGCTTTATCTTTGTTCCCTTGCATACTTCTCTCTTGGATTTCCTGAAGCATTCACTCCAAGCTTCTTCAAATTGTACATTTTTTTAAAAAAAATAAAGCACATTTACCTATTTTCTTCAATGGTAGAATGAACATATACTCATTTATATAAAAATATTTTTGAACTTGATTGTGGGCTATATTAATCTCGCCAATACCATAGAAATAAACGTAAACTTCTCTATTAAAACAGGACTTAATTTCACCCCACCTATGACAAGTCCCTAGTCTCTTTGTTCATGGCAACCTCATTCTACAGTTCTACTGAGAGTATATAGGAAGTGTTTTGCCTTTTGGCATACGTTGCTTCATATTTATGATTATCTTCTTTTGTGTGAACATTTTTTCCAATTTCTCATTTCAAAATACAGTGAAAGTTTCAAAATCAGACATTTTAAATACTCTGGTACTGAATTTACCTTAGAGTACTTTCTATGCAGGAGATATACAATGAATGTTTGTTGAATGTACTTAAACCCAAAATTTGATTCATTTTAATAAGTATGATAAAACTCATTCTACAGCTATGAATACATGAGAGGTTTGATCATATCACAGAAATTGTTATAGTAAAAATTGATCTGTGTGGTCAAAAGATATGACACTAAGAGTACCAATTTCGTTGTCCAGCTTTTCAATATAACATATAATACTTTACAAGAGTATAGGCTATTCTCATTCAAGTATGTGGAAGCTTATAATTAGCATATGTAAGATGTATGTTATACATATTATTATGGCCACTACTAAACAGTAACTTGAATTTTGGAGTTCATAATTCATAATTCATGGATTCTATTTTGAGGAAAGATTTATTTCTAGTATCTTATAAATGTTTTATAGTGTTTCTTTGAATGCATATCTTTTTAAATATGACTATGTGCCATGTTTGTATATTTCTGTCTTCAGTAATAAATTTGAGAAAATGAATATAAAAGGCCAGTGATGAGATTTTCGGAATGTCCTCTTCATATAGTTAGTATAATTGCCATGAATTTGGCCAGGTGTAGCTAAACGATATTTCAGGCAAAGAACTAATAGCAAAGCTTTTACACAGTAATTTCCTGGGTGAGGTTCAACAAAATGAAAACTCATCAGAAACCCTGCTGGGATTCCATCAGCAAGCATTTATTTGTAGTCACATGTACACCTGCTTACATAGTAATAATACACTAGCGAGTTAAGTCACTATGCCAATGCAAATTAGCTGCATTTTGAATCTCACATCAGAATCTAGCAGATATACTAACCAGACAAATGAGTTACCTCTAGGTGGATAAAATGAACTGAAGAAAAAGCAGTTGCATCTGCCTGATTCTCTGTTGCTTTCAGTTGTAGATAATCTTGTATGACATCCTCTCTGTGTAGCTTCTACCATTCAGATAAAGGATTTGCAGCATATGCCTTGCTCCACTGGTGCAGCAATACTGGGCAAAACAAGCATATCACTGGCAATGTGATTTTTCAACTCAAGTGATCCTGTGCTGTTTAATTCAAACTCAAAATTTATTTGGCAAATATTTATAGAAGGCCAGATATATGGAAGGAATTGCACCAGGTGCTGTATATAGTGGCAGAGCATAATAGAAGAGTTGGAATACTGCCTGCTCCAAGAACTTTCTGATACAGTAACGGACAGAAGATAAGCACTTCCACTGTTATGTGGCAAAACACAAAAGTGGACAAGTCACAGGGGATGAGGATAAAATTTAACATCTTATGAAACTGAACCCAAGTTGTGGTAATTGACAAAGGATTAGCACAGGAGACACAGTTTATCCAACAGTCTTAGTGTCTGGTGGAAATTCAATATTTCGAGGTGAGAGAGAGGAGAAAGGTGGTCATCAAATTGATGGATCCAGTGTGAGTGAAGAAAGTGGGAGGGCGGAATGTCTGTTTGAGCAAATTTGTCAGGAATTAATTTTGGCTGCTGTGGAGTTCTTCTTTACAGAAACAGAGCAGAGAACATCTAAAAACAGAGAGAATCCATATTTCTAATTGTTACATGTCTTTTAAGATCTTATTTCATGAAAAGCACTGCCAGACTGAGAATTTAAACACTGGTTCACAGGAGACTTCTTTTACCAGTACTATTTCTTCTTTTAAGTAAAAGAATTATATGGTCAGAGTTTAGAGAAAGGAACTCAAAGTATGACTTTGTAAGGGCCTCTTTCTAAGAAATATTTAGTTTTATTGCTGTTGGAAATATCCTAGTTAGGTTTACTTAAGAAATATAAAAAATACTCATCCCATGTAATCTGAACTTACTTAACATGTATGATTATACCTTCATCCCATTAATTTCCTTCTCTTCAACTGGATGATGAATTAGTTTTCCAGGGACATAATAACAAAGAACACATCTGGGTATCTAAAATACTAGAGACTCCATCTCTCACAATGATACTGGCTAGAAATCCCAAACCAAGGTGTTGTGGGCTTGCTCCTCGTGAAGGGCCTGAGACAATTCCCTCTCCCCTAATGATGGCCGGCAGCATTTTCTGACTTGAAGACTCCTCACTCTATCACATGATATTCTTCCTCTTTCTCTGTTCTAGTGTCCAAATTTTCCTCTTACTGAAAGGATACATTTTAATAGATTAAGACCTTCCTTAATGGTGCCATCTTAACTTGTTTAAACTTATAATAAGTCTATTTCCAAATAAAGTCCCTTTTCATGGGTACTGAGTGCTGAGTCTATGATATAACTTTTCTGGTAGACATGTTCAAACCCTTAACAGATAATTAGCCTGTCTTTTTAAGTCCATACACAAAATATACAAATCAGCCTCAGATAGTAATATTATCATCACAAGATTGGTATGAGGATAAAATTTATCATCTTATGAAAAACCCCTATATGGAACATAGCTAACTATGCTATTGGGGTATCATAAATATTAAATAGATTTATTTCAGGTAACTATTTCCAAAGACACTTCAGTGAAGAATATTTACTTGTGTTCTATATACAAATCTGATTCTAAATACTGTATCTCATCAGTTTAAAGCCAAGTCTAGGTATCATAGGAAAAAAAAAAGAAGCACATCACTCATAAAAGATATTTAGTTGTTTGCAAACTTTCCTTAGACTCTGAGTATTCTATTAGAAAAAGAATATATAGAATACCTGCGAGGTTGTTGTTTCGCCAGTCCTGTTTTCTTACTCTATAATAACCCGAACCCTGTATGCCCTACAAAGTTGTTAGATTTTATCTAATTACTGCATTTGTTTTACTTGGTTGCTGAAGGCTTTCTCTTCCCTATTTTCCTCTCAGTATCAGCCATGTTTTAGAGGTCTGAATAATTACCTGAACTTTGTACTTCACATTGCCCTTTGGCTCTAGCTCATGCTAATGTGGAGACATCATCTGGCATATTTCCCCCAATCTTTAAAAGGTAAATTCCCAAACCTCAGTCGAAATATTTCCATTGCAGACTGAATTTTCAAGATGATTGCCTCCTCATGTCTCCATTTAATTCGGTTTGTGCAGATATAATCATATGAGCAAATACATGTGAAAGGGAAGCTTTTTAGCTGTCAGTAACTTACATGTCCATAAGGGATTTTACATGGGAATTCTGGAATTTATAATCCTTTTCACTCTGCCATTAATTAAAAGTACCCCAGAGACAGATTGGTAGTGACCCAGGGTTAAGGGGCTGAAGGTTAAGCCTTTTAGCTTTGAGTGTTCAGTTTGAATCTGATCTAAGATGGTAATAAACAAGAGCTACTGCTATGTGATATCAGTTTGGCAATCCACGTGAAAAGAATTAGTAGTCTCAGGTTTGTTTTGGTGGACAGGTGTCCTTGTATAGTCAGAGTTGATAGTCTTTGTAAAAGAGCCTAAAACCTAACAGATGGAAAGAAATGACTGCCTAGATGATTACTCATCCTGCTAGGAGTGTTGTTCAGCACTATGGGAAAGTACAAGCTTCAGCATTCCATCAACCCAGCCTATAGCAAAACTACATGAATAAACATGAGCAGAGTAAGGCTAGTAAGACCCAGACTACATTAAACATGAATCAGGCAGTAGTTCTAAGAGAAAGTTGATATTTCAGATTTTTGTTTTCTTTCCTTGCTGTTTTGTTGTCATGGGAATCTGTGTTTAGGGCAGAAATGCTAATCATACTTGTCCAGGTTAAACGTGTATAACTGCTAGCCACTGATCCTGCAGTGGCAGGGCCAAAAGACAGAGAGCTGGGGCTAGGCAGAAAGAGAGGGAGTATGCTGGTCACCTGGTCAAGAAGAATAAAACCATACCCAGATTTTATCATTTTTAAAATAGGATGTAATATGTTATATTGCAATAAAAGCAAAATTTTGTGGCTGAACTGTGTAAGCCTATTCAGAAGTTGGTTTATTATAGCTTTATTTCTAGGATTAATTTGAGTCCAACAGTACTATCACCTACTTTTTAAAAAATAATATGTATGAAGGCAGGTGTGTGTGTGTGTAAAGCAGAAGAGGGGAAATCCTGGAAAACTAAACAACAGAAACATTAAACCATCTAATAGTCTGAAATTTATTTTTTTCATGAAATATGATTACTTAGTACTACTAACATCTTACTATGTTTAGTGAGCTACTACAGTTCTTGAGTGAAAATTATTTCTCTCTGAATCAGGTTCTGGAACTCTTCACATGTGTGTGAATTTCGAGCTTTGTATGTAAGTGTGTGCCGGTGCTGCAGAGCAGTGAGGGCTGCTTCCTTAGCACCTTTTATCTGCAGCATTTTTTGAAGATCAATTCATATGCTTGTGATGGACAACATCATGAATTTCATGTGTAGCTAACATCAAATTAAAGGAAATTTATGAAGAAGGCTTGAGTTTGGTTTTTTGCTTGCTTTTTCTTGAAAATGTCTTTACTTTTGGTTTTGACTTCTTTTTACCCATCCAGTACCAAGTTAGTTCATACATATATTTTTCCTCCACAATGGTACCTTGGTTCACCTGTCCTTTTTTTTTTTTTTTGAATAATTTGGCTTGCAAACAGAAGTGTTCAGCAAAATTTTTTTTGTTTGCAAACTCTGAACCAGGTGACAAACATGACTGCAACCCTCTTTCTCATATAAACACCAACATGGTCATCTTTTTCGGAATCGTGAAATGAATTAAATTCATGAACCAAGGCACCACTGTGTTTGTATGGGATTTGTTTTCTTGTGCCACCATAAAAAATTTCAGCCAGATCTTAGTGTCTTATTATGGATTAAGTATAAGTGATGAATCCTATTAAATCTCTTGTGCTTGGTTGTGACGCAGCACATCAATTTCATTTGGGTCATGATTACTACTTCACAGTTTGCATTTAAGAGCACGAGTCCAATGACTGTTTATGAAGAGACTAAGGAATTAAAGTCATGGCCCTTAGTGACAACAATGTTTGAGGAGATGGACAATTTTTACAGGGATCTTTAGAGACTTGCCCTGCAAATTATTACTATCACACATGCAAATGATATCTATCTTTCGTTTGGAATGATGCAAGTGCAATAACCGGACATTAGAATTTAATAACAACACATAATTTTTAACTAGATCACTAGCAGTTTTGAATTTTAACTCAGAAGAGTACTTATGAAATTATCTTAGTATGATTTGAACACATTTAATTTTAAATTCAGAAACAGTTTGTGACAAAACTGCTAGCTATTAATTTATGTAATTAAATGGACCAATTCTTTACTGTGTAGATTTTGACAAAGACTTAATATTCTAGAAGATCATCTAGGAAAGACTGAGATTTTTATGCCATTTTCAGATAATGAAATATACTAGTTGTGATTTTTCCACATTGTAAAAACCAATCAGTTCTTACACAGAGACTGAGTAACATGCTCAGAGACCTATTCAATACTTTTGAACCGCCGTTCAAATTCAAGTCAATTGAATTCAACCAGCATCGTCTCATTGAACCACAACAGAAACCTGTTTCTGCTGATAATGCATCACCTTTTTTTTTCTGGTTTGCATACTTTTTATTTACAACCAGCATAATGTAAGATATCACTGAAAAAACACAATGCTATATATGTACATTTAGAGATTGAATCAGGGAGATGAATTTTCCAGTTGACCATATTAAAGAGAAGTAATTTTTGCTTCAATCTTTGAGGTTAGAAATTTTTCTGAAAACTTGTTTTGCTGAAGCAAAATTCATTTGAGTAAAAGTATAACCAAGCTTACTGAAATGAAGCGTATGTAAGCAAATTCTTCCATTCTAGTTACTTTAAATTTATTTTTACAATTAGAACCAATGAAAAGTGCTTCACTTAGACCTAAGCAGAATGCCCCCAAACTATAATTCCCATGACTCTAGTGAAGAAAGGGGATGCTGTGAACTAGCATACTAATTTTTTGAGGCAAAATTGAGTTCTTATTATTTTGTAAGCAAACATATTTGTTTCTTAACATCTTGCTGATACTAAATGTTAGAGTTGATTATAATAATGCATAACATCATCTATAGTACAATTTCCAACAAAACAAAATGACATTGCAACTGTATTTTATCCATCCATTATATAAAGCACTTTCATGAAATCCTCAGTTTTAGCCAAGAAAGTAGATTAGCATAAGTCCCTTTGGATTTGCTATTAATGCTATCCCATGTACCATTTAAGAGGAGTTTTAAATTTAATGTCTTCTCAGTTTCCTAAACATGCTTTCAAAAAACCAATATATATATATATATATATATATATATATATATATATATATTTTACTTCATAAACACACATTATTTTTTAGGTCAACAAAATCTCTTTACCTAGACTTTCTTTACTGGAAAAAAATATGTGGTAGTTTATGTTGGATTACCTCTTCAGCAATGAAGGTAATTAAGAGTTATGTTTTTTAATGGGTTTCCAAAACTGCAATCTCCAAGGACCTATATTTGTACATGCATTTCAATTGCCAATTAGATAAGGAGTATATCATGTGAACCCTCTTAAACTTGTTTAGTGCTGAAATCAAATCCTTTTGTAAATATGGTATTCAAGGATATCTTGCAGGGTAAGTTTGGTTTCAATGGTAGTTGACTTATTTGAGTCATGATTTTCCTTCTGATATGGAATAATGCCTGTGTTATAATAATGAATTACACTCCAATGTAATTTTCAAATATTTGCAATATTTATGACAGATTTATGTAACTGTGTTGGATAAAAAATGATAAAATTACTAAAGAATAGTAATACATTGTGCAGTAATTTCTGTATTAAATAAGTGAAAACCATTCCAGAAACACAATTTTTAGGTTTTTTTATAAAGTATATAATTTGAGGATTAACTAGCCATAATGATGTTTACTATTCTTTAAGTTTCTTGTAACTAATAAGATAAAGGACAAAGGGTCTATTCAATTATTTTATAAATAACTATTGTGTACATAATACGTGTCAGAGAATGAGGATCTAGAGGATAAAGAAAAAAACATGAACACCAATTAAACACCCTCCAAGAGTTAATGAATTAACAAACAAATGCAAACAAATATTATGGGATTTATGATGGAAGGGTATTCATGGTCCCATAGAGTAAAAAGGAAGCATGTTCGGATAGAACGACTATGATTCGATGTGTTTGTTTCCAGCATTTAGTGACTTTAGATAATTTTGCATCAACAAAGGAGATGTTCGTGTTAAAGGAACAAAAAACTACTAAACATAACCTGATTATGGAGTAATTTTTAATACACTGCCATTCACTAAGGAGATCTATATGCTGTCATTACAAAATACTAAATAAAATGAGGAATGATCAGGAATACAGATGAAATATTATTAAACTCATATGAGGGTAAAATTATAAGCTAATGTGTGTGAAGTTCACATACCATGTTATGTGAATTTCAGGTATTGTAAGTATTGGAACCAAGTATTGTGGGGGGGGTGTAAGCACAGGAATGTGGGAGGGGACACAGGAGGACTGCTAGAACCAAAGAGTTCAAGGGCAGCCTGGGCAACATAAGGAAACCTACTTCTTAAATTAAAATAATAATAATAATAATTGCATTCTTCTAGCTATTATAAGTCCAGCAGAATATCTATTTTCACATTTCGGAATATTGTATAATGTAAGTCGTGTCTGTGCTTATTTGCTAGCTATATAATATTGATCTTGTATTTTCATCACCTCACAGCATTTGTCACCCAATAAATGTATATGAAATACTTGGTGAATAAAAAATAGTTTAATGGTCCTTGTTTTTACATAAGCTTGTGAATTTAACTGAATATTTAGTTTTCTTTAGATCAGTGATAAACCTTTCTATATGAAAATATTTATATTTTCAATGGGAAGATTTAATACATAGAGCCTAAATATTTAATTACTTTTAACCAATATTAAGGCTTTTTTTAATTTTAAAGTCATGAAATTAGAATATGAAAATCCCATATATGCTAACCACAAAGAAGCATTCATTGAAATTAGCATATGAAAATCTGATAAATGCCAACTACATACAAGTATTTATTGTCAAATTTTCAATATTTGGAGCAGCATTGTGCAACGGTTTACCTAAAGAAACACACAAACCTCAAAAATGTGTTCATAGTTTTATGCTACTTTGAAATTTTCCATTTTCATTAATCAAATAATAAATAAAAGTTTACATTTTCATGAATCATAAATAGCACACCAAAAACATCCTTTACTAATCATAAATTATATGTGATTTATAATTTGGAAAAGTTGAATAATATTCTACTTGTGGGTATATCACACTAATACACAGTGCCTTTTTAGTAATAACTAAAAATGATGTTATGGTTCTACATTTCTTGGACTGTTTCCACTAGCAAACACAGATATTTTCATGTATCCAATTTTTAGAAAATGAGTTTCTTTGAACTACAATTATCTTGTATCCAGTTTCTCATCATAAAGTAGTACCTCCAAGATTTGAGGTCTCTTAAAATAACTCTAAGAGAGATTTTCAAAAATTACTTATCTCCTTGCAGATGCTTCAATTGATCATTAGCTTTTTTGACATTAATTGTAAATAATTGCAAAGAATATGTTTTCATATTTGCTTTAAATCAAACCACCAGTATTTAGACCTGTCAACACCATGGATCTTACAATACAATACTCTGAGAAGTACACATCAATTTTCTTGCATTCTTGCTCCAACCTAAACCTGAATTTAACCATGAAGAAAAATCAAACACACTCACACTGAGGGGCACTTTACAGAATAGCTGATCTGTATTCTTCAACAGTGTCAGGATGACTTGAGACAAGGAAAGACTGAGGAGTGTAATAGTTTCTCATCACTAGGACAAAACACCTGAAATTTATGGTACAGCAAAGCTTCACAGCAACTTGGAAGAAAGCCCTAGAGAAGAAAGGCAGCAAGAGACACCCTCCCAACGCACACCCAGTGACCCTCTTCCTCAACTGGGCTCCACTGGCTGACAGCACATTCAGCTCTGAGTGAACTAATCCACTGAAGAGCATTGCACTCCATGATCCAATCACCTCGCCTGGAGTCTCTCAATCCAGTCAAATTGACAAGTAAGGTTAACTGGCAGAAAGTTCTCTCTCAAAGCAGAGGTGAACAGGAACACACAAAATTTGAATGCAGTGTGTTATCAGGAATTAGGTTCTGGATCAGAAAAAGAGTTCGAATTGGGCACCTAGAGTTGAACAAGACCTGTTTCTTAGTATTAAATAATTTTTAAAACTTGCTAAATTACTTTTTAAACTTTAATTTTTTTTTTGTATTGGCAATCAAACTCAGGATGTCATTCTTTCCAGGTAGGTGCTGTGCCACTGAGCTATATCCCCAGCCCAAAGATGAAGCTTAATTTCTTAAATTTTATTATTGCTTTTGTGGTTATACATGACGCTAACATTTAAGGAAACTTAAAAGGCCACAGGATTTATATTTACTATATTTACAATATTATTGTAATTCTTAAAATTACCTCAGAATGAAAAGCGAATAAATTTTGAGTCATTTTCTCTTCAGTTAATAATTGAATATAAGTAACTAAATTTACACTTTTTATAAGTATGCTTCTAAAAACAATAAAATTATTTGAAATGCAAAAAGGCATTATTTTCAAGTTCTGTTTTTTTGTGGATATTACATAAAACTAGATAGATTTAGCATGAAGTTTGTTTTGTTTTCTTTTCGCTTTTGCTTTGCACCGCTAGTAATAGAATGTAGATTATTATACATAGTAGGCAAATGGTCTACCACTGAGCTGCCTTTCCAGTCCTGTTTTGATTGGTTTTCATTTCATTACCATAAATATAAGCATTGAAATTTCTTGTTTAAACAAATTAAAGATGGGAAATGAATTTTGTTGTCGGTAAGAATTCTATGAACTCATTTTTTATATTCAAAACTAGAGTATTTGATATAACAACTACTTTATTAACCTAATAACTGACAGTTTTATTAGGCTCTTTGAACATTGTTGGAAACAAGTAATTTAAAATACTTTTCTCTCATTTTCCCAATTTTTTTTTTCAGGAATCGAACTCACAACCTCTCCAGGCAGGCACTTAAACCACTGAGCTAAATCCCCGGCTTTCTCTCATAATCTGAAAGAAACATTAAAATAATTTTATTCCAATATATCAAATTACTAAAAGTTGGATTTTCATATATAGGGAAACAATGTTTAGATTAATATAGTCAGAAAGTATCAAGAGAATTAATCATTAATTTCAATTAATTTAGGCAATATATTATTTTCAATAAAATGCTTTTATCTGCCTTACCAATATTTGTCAAGGCATTAGGACTTCAGAATCAATTCATTCAACTTTGGGAAAACACACACAACATATCGCGAGAAAAAGGAAAGGAGAAAACAGGATGGCTTTTAAGATTTTATCTTGTTTTTATTCTGAAAATATAAACAAACAATTATTTAAAGAGTTACTGAGAAAGGATAACTGTGTAGTTCCAATGTAGAAATTTTATAACTACTTTCTTAAATATAACTATACTTTAACTCCCTAAGGAGATATCTACATAAATAGGCGCCACTGTGAAAAATGAACAATTGTGTGAAGGAAACAGAGAAATTAAATTGAAATCAGAGTATTTGCTTAATAGCTTAAGCAGTTGCTAATGTTTATATATTATAATATGAATTATAATGCTTAGATAATGAATTAGTTGCTTTTTAAAAAGTCATGAACATTTCAACTCACAACTTGTCCTACTAAATAGATATGCAAATATTGTTAAGATGATTGTTTATTTTACAATAAGGTTAATTTTGGTAGAAGGCATATTAACTCTATTATCACAATAGGACTAATCAAGACTATGCTTGATAAAGAAAGCAACAAAGGTAGATGTTAAAGAAAAAATAGCTAATTTGGGTAATTTAGGCCAATATAATAATTTCATTTTTAAATAGAAGGGTTGAATTCTTTTGGCCTGATGTAATATAAAAACAAGATGATTTCTTTTCACTTAACTTCTTTGGGAGAATGAATCAAATTCATCCTGATTGTGTATTATTATAGCCATGAAGATGCTAAAAGAATCTTGAAAATATATAGTTGTTATCTAGCTAATATTGAGTTTATATTTTGCTAAAAATATAATAAAACTTCCATGGATTGTATTCTTTTTTGTTCTGATTTATCTCTCCAAATTATCATTAAAGTATTTGAAGATACGTGAATTTTTTCTTCAAAGAACAAATTAGATATTAAATTAAAAGCTAATTTTAACATTAGAAATCATTTTAGTACTTTACCATTTTGAGATACCATTTAAAATAGGATATCATTCTGTATAATTCTGATTATGATTTAGAGATTTAAAATTGTGAAAATGGCGAGGGTGACAGCTCTTCTCTATTTGTTTCATGGGAGGAAACTGAGGCTCAGTGAAGCTACATGATTTGACCAAATTTACATAGTTAACTGAATAATGATGCTCTGGAGGCATTATATATCTGCGTTTCAGAAATGAGAAATCACATACAGATTAAAAACTGAGAAAACAAAGGCCTACAGCAAAAATTGCCTCTCTAAGGATTCACAACAGATTTATGGACGATATATTATCTTCCAGAATCCTTATGTCCAAATCACTTTAATTTAATGTAATTGAATCTCCAGAATGAACTCTGAGCTCCAGACTTATTTTCAACTATTTGATATCTCCACTTGAGGTCCTATAGACATGTCAAATTTAATGTTCTATGATTTTTTCAATTGAAATTGCTTTCTTATCTCCACATCATATTCTTATACATCTCAGCTAGTGATAAAATAATTTTGTTTGAAGCCAAAAACACAGTAGTAATTAAATTTTTCCTGTGCCTGATGTGCCACATTTAGGTCATATCAATTGTACTTCTATGACATATTTTGAACTTGTCATCTTTTTTTCTGTTGGCACAGTCATCCCAATGCAGAACAGTCTAAAGCCTGGTCTTGTCTTCATTACCATCTCATTATCACCATGACTGTGAGGTCTTTTCTATTCTCCACACAACAGTCTAATTATCTATGGAGAGGGTAAGTAAAATCATACAACCCTCACACACACACTCATAAAAAAAACAAAACAAAACAAAAAAAACAAAAAAAACTGTTCACCATTCTTTGTGATGTGTGTGGCATTACTTTGACCTATCTCTCCAAAATTTATCTTTCAGACGTTTCCTTATCATTCACAATTTCCTAGATATTCTGTCTCCTTTCTATTCCTTACACACTTAAAGGATTTTGTAGTTCAGATCTTAGCAATTTCCTTTCGCTTAAGGTATTTTTTCTCTTATTTTTTCAAATGGTTAGGGCCAGGTGATATATTCTGTGGTAGTTGATAACCAATATAATCTCAGAAAATCTCTGCCATCTGGTATTATGAACTTGTATAATCCACACCCTTTTAGAACTAACTTTCTTTCTTTCTCTCTTTCTCTTTCTTTCTTTCTTTCTTTCTTTCTTTCTTTCTTTCTTTCTTTCTTTCTTTCTCTCCTTCCTTCCTTCCTTCCTTCCTTTGTGCTTCCTTCATTCAGAGAAAAAAGGCATGGAAAAGAAAAACAAAAAGCAAAAGAGACAAACAAGCAACAACAACAAATGCAATGCAATAACACTATAGGTTTATAAGACAATGATAGGAATTTGACAATGTTGTAATATTGCATATTTTTACCTTCAAAAGATTTGCTTAGATTAACAGATATAGATATGTAAAATTGATGCAATCATATGAGTATTAACTGTTCGTTTCCAATAACTAATGCATTTAGTAGTATAGTCATTTTAGCTATCATATATATATATATGTATATATATATATATATATATATATATACACGCACACAAATTTATGTCTTTTTCCTTTTCCCTTCTTTCTTTCCTCCTTTCCTATATTCCAATTAATGTTCCTCCTTGAGCAGTTTCTTAACTTTACACAGCATTCATGATAGATTTTGGATTGTATATAATTTTTCTGTTTCTTTCTGTTTCTTACACTAGGGAAACAGTATGGTATTTACACATGTGAGTTTGATTTATTTCACTTATGAGTATGGTCTCAAGTTGCATACATTTACTTACAAAAGTATCGATGCAATCTTTCTTTATAGCTGAGTAGTACTCCATTGAATAAAAATACCACATGTTTTGTACCCATTCCTTGAATGATGGGCACTTGGGTTGTTTCCAAGATTTGGCTATTACAAATTGTGATGCTATAAACATGGGTACACGTATATCACTGTGGTATGATGTTTTCAATTCTTCTGGGAAATATCCAGTGGCAGAATATCTGGGCCAAATGTAATCTCTGATCCTAGATTTTTGAGGAATTTCCACAGTGGTTTCACCAGCCTACACTCCCACCAACAGTGCAAATGAGTCCCTTTATCCCCACAGCCCTTCCAGCATTTGTTGTTGATTGATCTCTTGATCTTGGCCATTCTTTCTGGGGTAAGATGGAATCTCAGTGTTGTTTTAATTTGCATTTCCTGAATGACCATTGAGGTTGAACATTTTTTCATGTATTTATTTGCCATTTGTATTTCTTCCTCAGAGAAGTGTGTATTCATCTCAGATGCCCATTTTTGAATTGGGTCCTTGACTTTTAGGGGCCTGATTTTTTAAAGTTCTTTCTATGTCTTAGATAAAAGTCTTCTGTCTGAGGGACAGCTGGATCAGATATTTTCTCAATGCGTAGGTTTTCTTTTCACTCTGTCGGAGATTTCCTTCGACATGCAAAAATTTTTTAATAAGATGAGATCCCAGTTGAAGTATTTCCTGTGCAGTTTGATTTTTGTTCATGAACTCTCCGCCTACTTCTGTCTCATCAGTATTTTTACCTACTTTGTCTCCCAGCAGATTTAGTGTCTCTGTTTTGATATTTAAATCTCTGATCCATATTGACTATAGTTTAGTTACAGACATGGATCTAGTTTTAGTATCCAGCATATGGAAAGTCAGTTTTTCCAGCACCACTTATTAAAGAGGCTATTTTTCTTCCAGTGTACATGTTTGGCCCCTTTGTCAAAGATGAGCTGGCCAAGTGTGTCCGTAGTGCTGGTTGTATTTTCTAATCTATTCCATTGATGCTCAGGTTTGTTTTAATTCCAGTACCATGCTGATTTTACTGCAGCAGCTTTGCAATTAATTTCAAGCCAAGAATTGTGATGCCTCCTGCCTTACCTTTGTTGCCCAGAATTGTCTTTGCTATTCTGGGTCTCTTTTGGTTCTAGATGGATTTTAGGGATTATTTCTCTAGATCTGTGAGGTACGCAAGTGGTATTTTGATTGGAACTGCAACAAATCTGTATAAGAATTTTGAAAGAATGGCCATTTTCACAATGTTTGTTTTTCCTATCCATGTACAGGGAATATCTTTCAATTTTCAGAAATCTTCAATTTATTTTTTCAGAGTAATGTAATTTTCACTGTATAGATCTTTTACTTCCTTGGTTAGATTGATTCCTAAGTATTTCACTTTTTTGGATGCTATAGTGAAGGGTGTGGTTTCCCTTATTCCTCTCTCGGTGAGTTTGTTGTTTGTGTACAGGAATGCTATTGATTTTTGAGTGCTGACCTTGTATCCAGCTACATTACTGAATTTGGTTATTACTTCTAGAAGTCTTCTTATGGATTTTTGGGAGTCTTCCATGTAGAGTATCATATCATCTGTAAATAATGATAATTTAACTTCTTCCTTTCCTGTCCTTATTCCTTTTATTTCTTTCTCTTGTCTAATTGCTCTGGCTAATGTTTCTAGAACTATATTGAATAGCAGTGATGATAATGGACATATTTGTCTTGTTTCTAATTTTAGCATAAAGGTTTTCAGTTTTAGTACATTTAGTAAGATGTTGCCTGTTGGTTAATCATACATAGCTTTTATCAGGCTGAGGTAGGGACTGTCCATTCAAATTTTCTATAGGAGTTTTATCATGAATGACTGCTGGAATTTGTCAAAAGCTTTTTCTGCAGCTACTGAGATGGTCATGTGATTCTTGTCCTTGGTTCTGTTGATAAAGCATATTATGTTTATTGATTTGCATATGTGAACCATCCCTGCATTCCTGGAATGAATCCCACTTGTTCGTGTTGTATAATCTTCCTGATGATTTGTTGCATTCTGTTTGCCAGTATTTTATTGAAGATTTTTTCATTTATGTTCACTGGGGGATTGGCCTATAATTTTCTTTTTTGTTTGAGTCTTTCTCTGGTTTTGGTATTGGGGTAATGCTTGCTTCCAGGAATGACTTAGGGAGACTTGCTTCCCTTTCAATTTCATTGAAGAGTTTGAGGAGTGTTAGTATTAAGTCTTCCCTAAATTTCCTGTAGTATTCAGTAGTGAATCCATCAGGACATAGGCTTTTCTTGGTTGGCAAGGTTCTAATTACATTTTCAATTTCATTAACTGAAATTGAGTTATTCAGCAGTTTTACATCTTCTTTGGCAGTTCATACATTTCTAGGAATCTGTCCAATTCTTCTGTGTCATCGAACCAATGGGAGTAGTTTTTCAAAGTAGGTATTCATAATCTTCTGTATTTCCATAGGGTCTGTAGTGATTTTACCCTTTTCATTTCTTATTGCATGGATTTGAATTTTTTCTTTCCTCTTTTTGATAAGGTTGGCTAGGGGTTTTTCAATTTTATTTATTCTATTAAAGAACCAACTCTTCAATTCATTGATTGTTTGTATTATCTTCTTAGTTTCAATTACATTAATTTTTGCTCTGATCTTTATAGTTTCCTTCCTTCTTTGGGCTTTGGGCTTGACTTATTCTTCTTTTCCTAGAGGCTTGAGGTGCAATTTTAGGTTGTTTATGTGTGTTCTTTCCATTTTTCTGATGTGGGGGGTATAGTGCTACAAATTTCCTTCTGAGTGCTGCTTTCATTGTTTCCCCCAGGTTCCAGTAATTTGTATTTGCATTTTCATTCAATTGTACATATTGTTTAATTTCTTCATTAATTTCTTCTGTGACTCATTGATTCTTTAGGAGAGTGCTATTTAATTTCCATGAGTTTATGGGGTTCTTGTGAGTTTTTCTGTCATTAATTTCCAATTTTATTGAGCTATGGTCACATAATATTCATGGAATTATTTCAATTCTTTGTATTTACCTAAGCATGTTCTGTGGGCTAGTATGTGATCTATTTTAGAGAATGACCCATGTGCAGCTGAGAAGAATGTATATTCTGAGGTTGTTGGTTGGAGCACTTGGTACACATCTACTAGTTCCATTTGTTCAAGAGTTTGATTCAGTTCTGTTATTACTTTGCTGAGTTTTTGTTTGGTTGATCAGTCTATTTATGACAAGGGGGTGTTAAGTTCCCCTGTTTTAACTGCATTATTGATTTTTCTGATTTTTTAATGTCTATTAAGATTTTTCTTACATAGTTGGGTGGTCCCATATTTAGTGCATATGTATTTATGATCATAATCTCTTCCCCTTCAAGTTTTCCCAAAGCAAGCATGTAGTGACCTTCTTTATCTCTTTTGATCATTCTTGGCTTGAATTTCACATTGTCTGCAAACAAAATAGATACCCCTGTTTATTTCTGGGTTCCTGTTGCATGGAGTATTGTTTTCTAGCCTTTGATTTTTAGTCTGTGAATTTCCTTTTGAGTTAAATGTGTTTCATGCACACAGCATATTGTTGGATTTTAATACTTAATCCACTCTGCCAGCCTGTTTCTTTTTATTGGTGAGTTGAGGCCATTTACATTGAGGGATATAATTGATATGGACTGACTTATCACTGTCATGTTATCTTTCTGTTGTTGGTTTTCTACTTTTTCTGTTTAATCCTTTGCACTGCTTAGTAGTTTCTTTTGCTGTTGTTCTTGGGATTGCAGGTGTGTTTTATTCTTTCTAGAATGTTTTTCAGTACTTTTGTACTGGTGGTTTGGTGGCCATGAATTTCTTCAGTTTTTCTTTGTCATGGAAGTGTCTCAATTTTCCATCAATTTTTAAAGATAGTTTAGAAGGATATATTAATCTGGGTTGAAAGTGATTTTCTTCCAGGATTTGAAATACTTCACTCCAAGCACTTCTTGACTTGAAGGTTTGTATTGAGAAATCTGCCATGATTCTGATAGGCTTTCCTTCATAGGTGATGTGTTTATTTGCTCGGACAGCTTTTACTATTCTGTTCTTGTGCTTAATTTCTGATATCTTAATTATCATATGTCTGGGTGAAGATTTATTTTGGTTATGGTTAATTGTGTTTCTGTATGTTTCACTTATTCTTATAAAAGATTCTCTTTTCATGTTGGGAAAATTTTCTGCTATTATTTCTGTAAGTAGTCTTTGTAGGTCATTTGTATTGACCCCAGCTTTTCCATTGATACCTATCAATCTTATACTGTTTCTCTTTGCATCATTTTACAGCTGTTGAATTTTGTTTCCTGGTTTTTGTTATTTTTAAGAAATCTTTTCTTTCATGATCATAAGCTTCCATGCTGTCTTTGAGGTCTGAGAGTCTATCTTCAGCTTTGTTCAAGTGGTTTTTCCTGCTCTCAATGGAATTTTTAATTTCCTGAATATTCCTTTGAATCTGTTTCATGCATTCTAATTCTGTCTTACATTGTTCATTCAAAGTTTCCATCATTTTCTTATGTTCCTCTATTTTTCATCTAGATCTTCTTTAGATACACACCACATTTCTTTCATGGTGTTTTTCATTTCATTTTTTTACTTGAGAGACTATTTTTTTTAATCTAATTTCCTCTATAGAATCATGAAGTTATTTCTTTACCTCAGTTGCTACCATTTCAGAAAGTTAAATTGTGATATTTCCAGTGTCTTCCATTTCAGTGTCTCTTGGGTTTGTTCTCAGTGGGCTGAAAGACAGACTGCATCTTGTACTTTTGTTTTGTCATTTTGCTCTGCAACCTGTATGGCTGGCCAGGAAGCCTTCCAATGGATTGTACTGGAACACTGCACTGGGTAAATCTTCAATCTTCCAATATCCTCTTAGCTAGCTGGCGCACACCCCCAAACTATGGCGCCAGCTCTTTTGGCTCTATAACCTGTGGTTCTGGCTGTGTGTTCATCTGATGTACTATGCTGGATTGCTCTAGCACACTGAGCTGGGCAGAGTTTGGATCTTCCTTGCAGCTTGCAGGGACACACCCCTGGAATATGTTTCTGGGGCCTAGAACCTGATTGAGTGGAGTTTAGAACCTCTGCAACCCAGGTGGAAGCACCCCCGAGGTGTGGTGCTGAGGTCTTGCACCTGGCTGGGTAAAGTCCAGAGCCTCCAGGAGCCAGGTAGCTAGCAGGGATTAACCCCCAGTGTGTCACCAGGGTCTAGCACCTAGCTGGGTAGCATTCAGAATCTCTGGGACACAGGTGGCTAGGCGGAGTGCACTCCCAGAGTGTGGCAATGCCAAGACCCTGTGTCTACCTTTGAGAATTTCAAAGCCTCTGAAGCATGGACCTAGCCAGAGCTCACCCCTGGCATACAGTGCCAAGGCCTTTCTCCTGACTGGGCAGAGTTTGGAACCTCCTGGACCTGCCACATGGCTAGCTAGGCCACACCCCTGAACTATGGAGCTAAAATTAACTTTATTTTAACTAATAGGATCTTATATTTCTCCAATTAGCCCAATAATCAAAATGAAATTGAATATTATTAAAAAATAAATAACTGAGCTTAGAGGAGAGTTCTTTCCTAATGAACCTCCAGATGAGGTTCTAGCCTTAACTAACACTTTAGTTAGATTTTTATGAAAGATCCTAAACCACAGGCATGAAACTAAACTGATCCCAGATTCTTGATCCAGAAAAGTTGAGAGATAATAAATGTGTGTTTTATTAAGCCTCTAATTTTGTGATATTTTATTATGCAAAATTAGATATACATTTTCTCAGGAGGAATTTACTAACTTCACTGTAACAAGATCTCCTTGTATCCCAACCACCCACCTAGTTTTGATGCAATGTAGTAAAAACTTCAAGTGATTTTTATCAGTTTCTCTCTGAACATCTTGGTTGGTCAGGCTTCCCTACACAAAAGCAAGCTTTCAAGTATTGAAATGGGATGTACATCACTGGTTTAGCTATGGCCTCTGCACTATGGTTGGCTTAGCCAGCTGTTGAATTTTTCGTGGCCTGGGGCATTAATGATGACTGCATCGGCATTAGAGCTATATGATTCTCCAGTATATTTCAGTGTTCCTCCATCTTCACCTTCTTCTAATATGTATGTGTCCTCCGGAACAGTTTTACTTCAGCCTCACACTATTGAAAGAAATAGAGAAATAAGGTTTGAGGATAGATACATCTCAAAGCATTACAATTTTTCCAAAAACTATCTATAAAAAAGTAAGTGGTAGTATTATTATTTGAAGAATTCAACCAACAGAGACAGTACAGTCAATCTGGACAACTCATGCCTCGAAAATTGCCTGCTTCTGACTTACAGGGAATTATTTTTTGCTTGGCTAATCAGGATAATTGCTTTACTTCTTAACTTCATTTTGCTTTTGTAGACTCAGGCAGAGACCAGAAAGGCTAAACTCACCTTGAACTCTTCAGGTAGTTCAGAGGGCTTCTGTCTCACATGCAGCTCCACAGAACAATAATTCTTCTTTTGAGAATACTCGTAATTGAAGTAACTCAATAGTTCAAGTGAAACATCTGTCAAGATTGTCTGAATCTACATCTTTAAAGTACAATTTAATTGTCATAATGTATTCACGTCTTTGGCTCACTGTGATTTTAAATGATCATGAGCAGGTTTATATACTTAAAGCTTGAGAGTAGAAGTTGAAATGTTTAATTTATTTTCTTTGTTTATATTCTGATAAAACATTGTTGATGAATTGCAATCTAATAAATACTGATAAT
Organism: Dasyprocta punctata; assembly: GCA_004363535.1. Lineage (NCBI taxonomy): Eukaryota > Metazoa > Chordata > Mammalia > Rodentia > Dasyproctidae > Dasyprocta > Dasyprocta punctata. The sequence goes on from RJWM01000596.1 coordinate 174,880, forward strand.
TAGCATGCCCCTCAGTTTGACCTACCTGTTGATATACATGCACGTATATATGTTTTAGCTTAATTAAAGTGCTGAATTTGATTGAAAACTGGTTATGAACTCATTGGTATTTAATCAAAAATATTGCAGTTCTCTAAATTCTCACTTTTCCCTTCCCTTCCCTTCTCTTCCTTTCCTTTCTCTTTCCTCCTCTTCCTTTCACATCCCTTTCTTTCCCTTCCCTCTCCTTTTCTTTTCCTGGCAAGTTATAGCAGGTGGAAGACCTGCTAGTAGTAGACCACTATCTGAAGATAAGAAAGGCCCATTTAAAAAATTACAGGTTTATTTCCAGACCCAAATCACATGTTCCAAGGTTCTTTCATGACAGAAAATATTGACTGCGTATGTGCTGTGATTTTATGAGGTGAGTTCTGAGAATTCAAAACTGTATTTTGTACTTTTCCAAAGTCATCATTATGGCTTGTATCTAGATATCCCCCCAAACCCCCATGGAGTCATACATGGGGCTTCTTGTAGGTGACTGAAATGAGGGTGTGTGATGTTGGGACTAAGAATGTGACTGATTTATAGTGTGATGCTAGAGTAAGGGTGTGAGTGCTACCTGCTCTAAGGATGGGTAGATAAGATATAAGGGACAGAGAGGGTTCTTACTTGCTGTTGCTTGCTTGCTACTTGCTGTTATCTATCTGCCTGCCCTGCTTTGCTATCAACTATTTATCCTCTGCAATGCCCTTCTACCATGCCACCCTGCCTTGGAAACAGCTGACTACGGACTGAAACCTCTACAAACTGTGAGCCAAATAAACCTTCCCTCCCTTAACTTTGGGTGCTGACTATTTTGCATCAGTAACAAGAAACATAACTAAGTCATTGCTAATAACATTTCACACGATTAAATTGTAAGTCTCAATTTCTTCATTTTTAGTCTAATATGTTAAAAAGAAAAAGGTAATAACTAAATTTACTTCAAATTCACTTTAGAATCATTTTTTCCTACATTTTGATGAAGCATATCTATTTAAAATTAGTTTGAGTGTATTTAAAGAATTAATTTTCCTTTATTAAGAAAGCTTTATTTTTAGCTTTCAGGTCAAGTTCATTATTTTAACAGTATGATGTCATTAACTTTCACTAATAGGAATTAAAAAGGAAATTTGCATCAATCTTTAATAACTTCCTATAGCATAGTGTATATAGTGCCAGGAATTATAGAAGAAATACATATCAGAGCCTCTCTGTTATATAGATAGTTGAGACAATTATCAAAGGTGTCTAAGTACTTTTAAAATCTTTGCCATACATTGAAAAATGAAGTAGAATTATAAAACACAAAATTTTAATGAATTGTGCAAAAATAATAGTAAAATTTTTATTTTCCCTGATACATTTTATGCAATTGTTCCTGGGAAATTTTGAGTTTCTTTTTCTCACTTTTTCTGTTTAGATCATTCATTTATTTATGTTAGCATAAGAAACAGCTGATATATGAATGTGAGAAATGACATAGTTAATTCCCGGGGCCAGCTATTTCATAATACTGCTAAAAGATAAATCAAGGCACATGTTAAAAACTGAAATAGTTTGTTGGAACTGACAATGACTTTGAAGCAGTCTGCTCCAGACCACAAGTGGCTTGGAATCTAACAATAGGGCATGAAAGAAAGGCATTTAGAGTCTATGCCGAAGCAAAGGAAATACTCAACTGGTTAAGCTTCTCTGGTACCAGTATTTGTGTCATTTCAGAGCAAAGTCCATAGTTAAAAGTTATCTGGTGGTTTCTGATTGGTTTAACTTAGGCAAAGGAGTTCCTTTATAAAAGTCTTAGGTAGAAGTTGCTGATAGGCCTAGAATATTATTGCTTTCACTGAGGTGGATTTTGTGTGTGTACACAGAAACCTGGAGTCCTGGAGATCCCTCAGTCCCATAGCCTCCTGATAAAGTGTGTAAAAAATAATCTTTGTCAGGACAAAGGTGGTAGGCCAGGGATATAGTTCAATGGCACAACACCGGCTTGGCAAGCATGAGGTCATGAGTTCGACTCCTGGTAACCAAAAATAAATAAATAAATAAATCAGAACAAATGTAGAAACTATAATAGTTCTCTTCCCTGAAGCTGAGGTATTGCTTCCCTATCATAAAATATTAATACAAATCACTAATTGCTGAGTTAATATTTCTAACACATCAGAAAAATTACTTTAAATAACTTATGGTATGACCTTTGAGAGTGAATTAGAAATGTAGCATTAAAAATGACTAAATTGCTTATGATGCATTAACATGTATTTTCAAAATCTCAAAATCTTGGTGTCTGATATGACCACACGTTTATAGTTTTCCCCAAAGGATTATATTTGAAGAAAGCAGCATGATTCAAGATTTTATAGCCAATCATCTTTTAAACTTTAGGGGGAATTACATTAATTCTCTTGTTTCTTTGTTTACCATGCTATGAAGCTAGTGTTTTCTCCTTATTGAGGAAAAGTGTTAAACCTCCATAAGTAGAAGACATGAGTAAGCAAGCACAAATGATCAATGTCTGATAAAAGTATACGTTATTTTCTTCTCTCAAAACTACCATTTTTTCTCCATTTTATTAAAATGGAAATTGAAATAAATACTTTACATTAAACACTACCCTTTACTTAACATAATGTGTATGGTATTTTGTGTGTTGTTTTATTATCTAGTAGTTCCAAGATACTTTCTTCCTATTTTTCACTTTGAAGTGTTTCGGAGTTAATGAAGGCCTCTGCATGGCTCCCATCTTCAGAAACACTTTTGTTGAATAGGCTTTGACTGTGTGTCTTAATATCCCGGGGTACAAATTGTCAGCAGAACATGTTTTTTGCCCTCGTGCTTAATTCTGAACATTTTTATAGAGCTGGAAAAGGCTAGTCCCCCATGGAATCTTATCTAAATACTGCAGAGTGCTGGAGTGCATCGTATTATTGGTATTAATAAGAAGAAAAATTAGTTACTGCAATAGACACTGGGAAATGTTTCAGTACACAGAGAGAGGCTTTCTCCAGGAAGGAGCTGAAAGAAAATAGGACAGCAGGGAAATAGATCTGAAGAGGTTTTTTAAAAATATAGAAATCAAACAAAGCTTTTGGGAAACAGTTGTTTCCTATCAGATTAAATTAAACGTGTGGATATACATGTTGTGTGTATGTGTGTGCACATGCATGTGCCTCATGCACGCCAAGGCAATGGAGTAAATTAGTATACAGGACAATATTGTTGAGAGCTAAAGTAACTTTTGGCCTAGAATATAATAGGTCCAAGTGATTATTTTTTCCTTGAATTTTTTGTAAATTCCCTCAATTACTCATTTGCATACTTAGTAGAGACTTAAATATAAGAAATCAAATGAAAAAAATTAACCTATCTACAAATTAGATTGACACTGTAAATTAGACTGTTACCTTAAGAAATTAAAAAAAGATTAAAGCAAATCATCAGAGATTGTTACTTTAAATATTATTGACAAGTTATTTTGAATTATTTGTTCTTAATAACCATTAGTTATTTGGGATTATAAATTTTATCTTATTTAAAAGATGAGGAAATCAGAGAAGACAATTTGTTTTCCTATACTGACATATTAAGTAACATAACCAAAATTATAGCCCCAACCAGCAACATAAGTATAATATCAGTAGCTTGGCCAGACTCCCAATCTATTACAAGTATATGACAAAGGCTTAAGTAAAAGAGACAAGCAATATGACTTCCAGAATTCCAGGAAGGTCAAACCTCTCTTGGAGCAAAAACATAGACTTTTCTGTACTGTCCATATTTATTGGGTACTGAAGAGTTGAGGGGTGCAGGAAGTGGAGGGCACCACTGAGGCAAAAGTCTGCAAAAGTGAGCAAGGTCTCGAGAAGTTAGAACAGAGACATTAAAAGCAGTAAATCTTGCTAATTAAGAGAACAGCCTGATCTCTAATGTTGGCAGTTTATTGCTCCATCATAGAGAGTGACAACCTGGGTCCTCAGCTACCTCAGCTGTGGTGTTATTGTGCCTTCAGAGCTCTGTGCTCAGCAACATGACCCTTCCAAAGTCCATTCCCCAACATTATAGTATTCCTTTCGGATTCTTCTGTTTGTCTATACTTCGCTGATTATTAATGACAAATTCTTTCACTCTAGTCTCTCAGGTACCAAAGTTGATGAAGCAGCCACTATCTTAAAACTGAGATATCATTTAGAGGAAAAAGAGAGTTGTAGAAGTGTTTTTCTTGTGTACAAGTACCTAAAATATGACTGTGAATCTCAGATATGAGTAGCATCTTACCAACACAGAGCAATATTTATTGTAAATATCTATAAAATATATCTCAAATGGGCAACGTAGCAATGCTGTTATGTATATGACTTATATCTTGGATTGATATATCGTATTAACTATTTTGCAGATAGCCAATCATCACAAAGAATAAGTGCCACCAACTCGGAGAAATGAAACTTCTCATGGCAGATATATAAGCCTATGCTTTTGTAGCTTAATGGCTGTAGCTTCCATGGAAAATGGGATTGCGTTTTCCGAGTCTTCTCACATTTAAAGACCTAAAGTTTGGGCATCGTTTAGGTGACAGTCCTTATACTGAATTCAATGCCCAGTAACAGCAGCCAGCTGCAAGAAAAGAAAGAACTTCTATATCAGGAAATTATGCACCATTGTTTGACGGGTCAGTGGGAATGAAGCCTAGATAGTAAGTCACTATATTCTCTGTACTTCTAGCCTTAGGGACCTTGTGTGGATGTGAATGAGTGTGCACTGACTAATTTTAGTTGGGTGGATTAGACACCTTTTTATACTGAATAGCTTTTTATTATGTCAAACAGCACTTTAAGAAATAAAATACTTGGAAAGCCTAATTCTGGTTGGTTTCTACTTATTATGTCAAAGGAAGTAAAATCAATGTAACTTTGTGTATAGTAGCTCTGGCAGTACAAATAGCATTGACAGAATTGCATTAATAACAACATGTTCTAGCTCAGACCCCTCTTTATACACATAAATCATTGGATACAATTAATCACATGTCGCCACTGAGCCACAATATTGCCAGGAAGAAATTTCCTATTGTGTTCCAGGAAGAGGAGAAAATAAAGAAATATTAGAAAATAGCATTAATAAATAGCTATCTGAAATTCAGATGGAGTATTGACTATACATGAACCAATTTTTTCACTGACATACTTTTAAAACCAGAATATCTACCAGTTTTCTCTCATTTTATGTTTCAATTTGTGAGATTTCTTATTCCTTTTCTTTTGCTAACACCTGCTGTCTACAGGGACCTTAAACTTCTTAAATTCCTGAAACATATTCTTCCTATATAAACCTTTTTTATGACTTCCTGGCCTAAAATAACATTGTCTGGTCAACCCTGATGCTACTGATGCTCCAGCATCCCAATTTCTTCTCATCTGTTTCTCCTCATAACACAATGAATAGAATTTCAATGAAATTCACAACAGTTGAAATTTCACAACAGGGTTATTTCATGAGTGCATACAGTTTTAGTGATGTTCTGAGAATTTGGAGAGACAGAGTTAGTTGAGGAGACCACATTTTCACTCCCAGGCTACACACTGGGTCATGATCACACAGCTCCAACAGAAGGCTGCAAAACTCTTGGACAAGCAGCATTGACGATTATCTCAAATACTGTTATTTCAGTGATTGTACTATTTTTATGCATCCAGAAAGTGAAACTTCACAAAAGATTTGATTTCATGTACAAGTTGAATCAGTAGGTCAAATCTGAATGCCTGCAGAAGAAACTATCGATAGTTTACTTTGCCTCCAGTCAACAAAAGAATTTAAGCTTTGTGGAGGACTAAAAATTTATTTTAAAAGTATATCTGTAGATTAATCATTAAGTATTGACTTAGGCTACTGCTGAGATAATTGTGTATGGTTGTCCTAAATGAAAACAGTCAGTTACATCTCCCAAAATGTTTATAGGACCTATCCCTAGTACCAGCATTCCAAATTACTATAATCTGAGATTGAATGCAGAGGCTTTTTAACCTATACATTAAGAATATGATAAGAGTACTATCCTTAATGTTTAGCAGGGCACAGTCTGGTAGAAACAGAAAGAGAACTACTTATATAATCATATATTTTTTAGCAATCATATAATGTAAAAAGAAAAAGGTGAATTAATGCTGTATTTATCTTAAAATAGCATGTTTGAAATAATATTCCAACATACAAATCAATACAAAATTTTCCAATTAGTGGCCAGACATGATGGCACACACCTGTAATCCCAGCACTTAGGAGATTGAGGCAGGAGGATCGGATCTCTTGTGAGCTTGAGGCCAGCTTGGGTTACATAGTGAGTTCAAAGCCAGCTTGAAATACACAGTGAGATGCTGTCTAAAAATTTTTTTCCAATTAGATAGTTTAACAATCATTTTTTGTTTGAACCAAGCCTTTAAATCTGCTGCTTTATTTTATATTTAAGGCATATTTCAAGTTGTACTAGATACAATTTAAGTACTCAATAGCCGCACAGCATAAGTAGCTTCCTTAGTGAACAGTGCTGTTAGTACGTTTCCCAATCCTTTGATAAAACTTGCTTCTCATCAGTAGAGTTATTACTTTTCCTTAGACAAAAAGACAGTATGCTTAGTATATGTTACAGACTCAGTATAGAGGAAGGATTACATAAATGTTTGCTGAACACTATAGTTTTACATTTAATTACAATTATTTACATATGTCTTTCCCTGATTCTAAGTGCAAGAAACTTTCCTAAGCATTGAGGTGATAAGCAGTAACCAAATATACATCACGCACCCTTGGAGTTTAACTCCTGGTGTCTGATTATTATAAGCTGCTGCCAAGTAAAATTACAAAAGTACTCAACAGTTTGTGTTTTAGATGGATTTTTCACTCTCTAATTATCTTCCCCGTCAAATCTCCGTGATTCCACCTACTGCACATTGACTATTACTCTCTCACTGCCCAGGATCTCTCGCTGCAGCATTACACGAGCTTGCCTTTCTCAGAAGCCCTAAAGCTCCTCACTGCTTTTCAAGCAGAACAGCTTTTTGATGTTTCTAGGCCTCTGATCTTCTCAAACATCTGTTAAACCTCTACTTATAATTCAATGCCAAGTTCAGTTGATACCTCTTCCATGAAAGTGCTCCTGGCTACCCATTGTCAGTTATTTATTCTTCACTCCTTGCTCGAAAAGATTTTCTGCAGGTCTCTATCATGTCATTTATTTCAAATTGTCATATGTCAACTGTTCCCTAATAGACCTTTAATTGCTTTAACTCTTGTAACTAGCAGTGGAAATGGCACATGACAGGCATGCAGACAAGGTGTTTAGAATGAAAGGATAGAGTACTTGTTCCCTATCTTAGTTTCTTATATACTCTTCTGACTCAGAAGAAATGACATACATGGATTTATGTGACAGGATATGCCAGGAAACATTTTTGCTTGTTCCGATTGAAACATTAAAAAAAAAAAAAGATTATTAGAGGGAGAATTGGCATCAAAATCACAAGGACATCCTAGGAAAAAGACTTGTTGTGTCATACCATGTTTCCAGGGCTCTCCTATCCTGTGACAGAACCATTCCTACTTTGTATATAGTTAAGTCCATTATCATACTTTTCTCCCTCTGTTTTTTTTTTTTTTTTTTTTTTTTTTTTTTTTTTTTTTTTTTTTTTTTTTTTTTTTTTTTTTTTTTTTTTTTTTTTTTTTTTTTTTTTTTTTTTTTTTTTTTTTTTTTTTTTTTTTTTTTTTTTTTTTTTTTTTTTTTGCTGTTCATCAGCATTTCTTAGGTTTGGTGATTTTTCAGTGTTAATTCAAGAAGGATATTTCCAAACCATTGATTATAATTTCAATACAATACAATGAACCATTTCCTACACAGCTCTGAAGGTAGCATTATTTACACCACCATGAAACACTAAATACATGAACATTTAATGCATGAAACATCTTTTATCAAACTTCATTGTGATCCAACTTTATCTATATATATCTGAGAATTGATCAGAACACAAGCCACAGTCTCCTAAGAGAACGCATAGTCCCTGTCTCCGACATTGTTTGTTAGCATGTCTGATGTTTGTGTCTTTTGAACTCATGAATTAGCTCCTTCTGGGGTTTTAGGAAGCCTACATTTGTATCTGTAACGTTTTGCAACTAGTTGGGAACATACAGTTTACCTGCCAAAATGTAGGCTTCTGCATTCTGCTAAGTGTGATACAAGTAAAATATAGATCATGATTCTGTCATTCTTAGGAAATTATTTCCATACTACTGAAATACTGAAATATATATTATATTATATACAAGAATATATCAAACAGTATATATAATAATTATATATAGTAATATGGCATATATAGCATATAATTATATAATAAATAACGTATTATAGATAATAATATATTAGACATAATAATATAGTTATATAATATATTATATTTTTAAAGATATAACTTTCAAAAACTTATAAAATAGTGTTCTGATTCCACAAGGAAGGACCTAGCAGTACATTTTTTCGTTACTAACCACAAATTCTATTTTTACTTTCTTTCCCTTTGTTTCTCTTGCTTTCAAGAAATAAAGAGGTATTTCAGATAAAATTCAGAGATGACAAGAGATTTTCCTATAGTTTACTGATTCATATAACTGAGATTTGAGTTTTCTGGATAGCAATAAATCATAAGACTTAGTAGGTAGTAAAAATAACAAACCAGAAAATCAGTGTAATTTCATACCTTAACACAAAATGAACTTAACAATTGTTCAAATTCCTTTCTTGCATGTTTAAAATGGAAACATGGTGGTAATATAAAGAAGATATTAAATGTAAAGTCCTTTGTTTGGGGTTAGTAAAAGGGAAGTGCTAATTCTCACCTTACTCTACTTGTCCTTTTTCTCAAGAAAATGAAATTAGTTAAATGGGTTCCTTTTTCTAAGCAACAATTAAAACATTGACCTTTTAAAAAATTTTGTTTTAATGTATTTTTCCCTATCTCCAAGAAGGATGTAAAGAATACCACAAATTCCTTTGATTTGTAACATGCTACTTACAGAATTTAATGTCCACTTACCCAGGATTTCAGATATCCATGATCAACCACTGTCTAAAAAATTATTTGTCTCGACCTCTTCAACAGACAGACGTCATGTCACATAACTTTTATTACAGTGTATTATTATTGTACTTCTATTTTATTATTTGTTACTGTTGTTAAACTTTTTTCCTAATTAAACATTACAAGCTATAAACTCTAACTGTACAAATTAAGCATTGTCACTGGTATACATATTTAGAAAATTTCTAATGTGTACTATTTGTTACTTTGAATTTTCAGGCACTCATTGGGGTTCTTGGACGGTATCTCCTATGGGCCACTTTATGATTTTCCATATCATAAATTTTTTTTATTTTTACAGTTCCGTTTGGGGAATATTTTGGTGAAAAAACTCCAATAATCCTAAAAAAAATACCCTGATAGTGGTGATTTTAGGCTATTAGATCTTCAGTTAGACTATTAACTTGTACAGGAAGCATATATTACCATGTCTTTTTTGATATTTTTTCAGAGTGATGCCACTAACATCACAGAAGAGTTACCGAGAAAGCTTTCTTTAAAGTGACTAACAAATGAGAAAGTAATCAACTGTTCCTCACTGAGGTCAGCCAAGAAAGAGATATTTAAATATATGAATCATTTCAAAGAGATAAATGGAGTCAAGTTTAATTCATGACATAAATTTAACCATATCACAGGAGTTACACTTACGTTGTATTAATATCTGCTTTGAGTAAAATCCCTCATTGTGGACTAGAAGGCATTTGGACTCTAATTTGAACTAGATTTTATAATTTATCAGGTTTCTTTATGTTAATCTGTATTATTTTCACACATCCTTATTTGGGACATCTGTTTATCATCCCTTCCCCAACTTTTCCTTTATTAAAACTGTAATTTTTAATGAAAGATATAAAATAAACCATGATTGTATCATTTTCCATATTCAACAGCAATATATATGAGTCCTGCTTGTATCACATCTTCATCAAGACCTAGATGTTTCTTTCTTTTTTTTTTCTTTGTCTTAACTATTCTAACAAGTATGCAGTGAGACCTCAGTTGTGGCTTTGTTTTGTATTTCTTTAATGAGTAATGATCATGAGCGTTTTCCATGTTTTCATTGGCCACTGAAATTACTCTTTTGTGAAATATTTGCTTCAATCTTTTGTCTCTTTTTATTAGGTCTTATGTCTTTTCGTTGTTGAGTTGTAGGTTTGTTACTATGTTTTGAGTTTGTGTATAATTTAAAGATGATCTCAGGTGCATTTTGCAAAGAATTGGCTACTTATTTTGTGTGCTACTTGTTTCCCTAAAGAAACAACTTAAGAATTTTATTTGTGCACCACTGGAATTTTCTGTCTTCTCTTTTGTAAGATCTTTCTCTCTCTGTTAGAATCCTTGCTTATCCTTGCACTTTCCTGATCTGTCTGGAAAGGCAGCAATAAGAAGAGTTGTACTTCATTCTGTCTTGCAATCATGTAAGGCGCTTTCTTGATTGAATTACGTCTGAGTCACCTTCCCTCTCTGTGCAGAAGTCAAATGCAACTGCCCACAGCCCATTCTCAAATGCCATTTTTTGGGGAAATGGATTTGTTTACTACCTACATGTTTTTATTTAGCTCTTAAAGGATATGGCAAATAGTATATAGTTCCCTAATCACATTTATGAGAAAAATTAAAATTAGAATAAAAAATTTTGATTTACTTAAAGCAAATACCAGATATCACTGAAAAAGATTTAAAATTGGCTAGGGTCAAAAGATATGAAAGGATTAAAATGAAGTCTACAGATTAACAGCACTTTTACTTGTTGAGAATCTCCAATCAAATGTGTTTCTTGTATCACTTCCCTTAGGGTGGAGGCAATGCTAGTAAACCAGATTTTTATCTGAGAGGGAACCTAAATAACTTTCAAGCATTTCTCCACAATACCTTAATAATTTCCAGTTCTGCTTCTAAGATGGATTGTGTTAAACTGATGTGGCACTTGAAACAGAAGGTCGATGAATATTTTATTTCTCTTACTCATTTCCTTTAACCAACTAAATTGTGACTCTTAAATTCATTGGTACAGTTTCAAATTCTAGAGTGAAACATATAATCCCGAGTGCCTATTTGTGCAAAGTCTACTGAGGTAGTACCAATTATAATAGAAATAAGATTGCCATTGTTGGGAATAAAAAAAGAGAAGTAGCTATCACCGATAGTCAAGATCCATGAAGCAATTTTAACATTTCAAGAAAAGAATGATAATTGCTCGGTCGCCATTATGGCACAAGCATAGACCAACATCAGAGAAGCTCACAATGAATGCCAAAAAACTGAGAAATGATGTTAGTTTTGGAAGGGGTAGCTACTGTAAAAAAACAAAATTGCATCATTTAAATCATCGAACTTCAGAAGGAATCCACAGGAATGAACAATTGTATTTACCTAATCAAGGAGCGGAGTATGTCTGCTCAGAACTGATTGTTAAATATATACTATGTGACAAGTATAGATAACATTGTGGGGAATCTCATTCAGTTTGTGCCCAAGTGTCATGTGAAGTAGTAATTTTCATTTATAAACAAGGAATTTGGGACTTGAGGAATCTTTCTAATATCTCCAATCTCTATTTCTAGCTTAGAATTGTTTTACATAATTTGGAATCTAAGAAATTTCTTAGCCTTTGAAGGTCTCAGAATCTCACAAGTAATATAAAATTAACAGACTTTTAGGACTATTTTAAAGTTGGTGAAAAAGTAAAATGGTTCAACTATGGAAAAATAATAACAGAATTGCCATATAACTTAAAAATTTGACTTCCAGGTATATACTCTAATGAACTGAAAGAAATATCAAGAAGAGATGTTTATACTCATGTTGTTAATAGCATTTGTAGCTAAGGACAAGCAATACAAGTGTTCACTGATAGATGAGTGGATTGTTAAAAATGTGATATACACCCACAGAATGGATTACTATTAAATCTTTAAAAAAATTTCTGACATACAAACCACATGGATGAAAATTGAGGATATTATGCTAATAAGATAAATGACAAACACTATAGATTGTACTAATATGAGCTACCTAGAATAACAAATTCATAGATACAGAATGTGGAATGATCATTGCCAAGGCTGAGGAAAATGTAAATTCATTGTTGTTCAATTGTTACAGAGTTTCAGTTTCACAAGTTGATAAAACTCCAGTTACACAACAAATAACACCAGGAATCAACCAAAACGATTATATAAAATAAAACACCTTCTTCACAGTAAAGAAGACAGCTAATGAAGTCAAGACAACATATAGAATGAGAAAAAAAAGTTTTCCCAGCTATTCTTCTGGCAGAGGACTAATAACTAGACTATATAAAGAACTCACATTCAAGATTCCCAAAATAGAAGAATCAATAAAAAGTAGGCAAGTGAAATGAATAGACATTTTTCAGAAGTACAAATGACCAATAAGTATGTAAAAAATGGTCATCATCTCTGGCTATTGGAGAAGTGAAGATGAAAACAGCACTGAGATTCTTCCTTATTCCAGAAAGAATGGCAATCATCAGGAAATGAAATAATAAAAAGTGCTGAAGTGGCTGTGTGGAAAAAAGAATACTTCTACATTGTCAGTGAGAGGATAAAGTAGTATCACTGTTATGGAAATCAGTTTTTCTCAAAAAGCTAAAGCAGAAATTTCATTTGATTCCACTATTCTCCTTCTAGGTATCTCCTTGAAAGAATTAAAGATATCTTATTATAGTGGTACATGCATATCCATGTTCATAGCAGTACAATTTGTAACAGCTTAATCTTGGAAGTGGCCTATATGTTAACTTACTTAAGAATGGATAAAGAAAATGTGGTCTTCATTCACAGTGGAGTAGTACTCCACCATAAAGAGAGATAAATTTGAGTCATTCGTTGAAAATTTGATGCAACTTGATGCTATTTTGTTAAATAAAATAAATCAGATCCAGAATATTAAATATCACATGGTTTCTTTTATGTGAGAAACCCAATATATAAATAAAGTACAAAATAAAAGATAGATAAGAAATAGGAAGATAGCTTTTTTTGCCAAAAGGAAAGGAACAAAGAGATGGCAAAGGAGAAGACTGAGGGCAAAGAGATTAGAAAAGAATGATGATGTGTAATGAATATGTGCCAGCTTCCCATGAGGAATGCAAGGACTTACGACAAACACGTACTCATAAAAATAATAATTAATAAAAAGAAAGGAGCTTTGAAGATTAAACATTTCACTTTTTATTCTCAATTTAACTGTATTCCAGTATACTGGAAGGTGATTTTATTTACTAAGAAATCTACTAACATTCATAGCCGACCATGATACTAGGAAGTGGTCCCAGGTAGAGAAGGTGGCTCATTGAAGGTGTGCTTTGGGGAATATAACTTGGTGGCACTTTGTGCCTTGCTTCTTGGCCCCTGTAAAGTGATAGCTTTGCTTCACCACATCCTTCTACCAAATATTCCTGCTTTCGAGCTATCCAGCTGTGGGTTGAAACCTCGGAAACCTCTCCGTCTGTAAGGGATGTTAAGTATTACTTTTTCACAACAGTGCAAAAGCTCGGACTCAAAACCAAGCAAACATCTTTAACATTACCTATTGTTTGGCATACATTCACAAATGGCTGAGACTGTTAATTTTTTATTATATGTATTTTACCACAGTTTAAAAATAATAAATTTAAGTCCAATCCATAGTGCATAGTTTCACATTGTGTGAACAATAAACAATAACTATACTTAGTTTTGTCTCCTGATTTTTTTTAAGCATGAGTAATTTGATTCAGTTTATAGTATCTGGTGAAATTAAGTGAAATAAGTAAATAGAGAATTTGAGCCATCAACCATAAACACGTTAATAAATTACCATTATTTATAATGTCATGATTTTTTGTCTGTTAAATCTCTCATTTTTAACATTATTTTTTAACTCCCTCAGCAATTACTTATACAAAAAGTCAATTTTCAGTTTAAACTGGCATATGGGCACAATTCTAAGAAAAATTGCAAATAGCGTTTAGTCACAAGAATAGAGATATAGAACAAAATTGAGGACAGGATTTCTAATATAAACTATCTAAAAATATACAGTATTACTTTCAATAACTACTCAATCCTTGGTTTGGGCAGCTGGATCAGGTATATCATGTGGAACCTTTCGGTTTGCCAGGCACAACACTTAGCAAATTTTAAGTTAGGCATGTCTCTCAGTGAGACAATATCTAGATTTTTTCAAGAACCCTTTCATTAACACCCCAAACAGAGATGATTCTTTGTTTTAGATGACACATTTTTATTACTGATTATATCTATGATTACCAGGAACATTTAATTTTGTCACTTTTGATTTATACACTCACTCAAGAAACTAAAACTGCTAAGTATCTGGCAACATAAGTAATCTCGAAACATCTAATTTTATAAAAAATTTTGTATTGCCTAACTTTAAAATTATTGTATGCAATTATTAAGAAAGATCTTTTGGAAAATTAAATATAAATTACCTGAAAGTATCCAATGACTTCAGGCATGCTGTACCTTTAAATTGTTTATTCTCTGATACTCCATATTAAAATGATACAAAGAACTATTCTGAGATAATAAAAAATGAACTGACTTCTGGATTTACATTAGACGTTTGCTGATTCAGTATTGTCATAGCAAAATCTTTATTTAAAATGTTTTATTCAAACATATTTGTGACCTTAAAAAAGATAACACTCTAAGAAAAACAATCCTCAATTTGATTTTTCTTTTTTCAGTATCACAAAAGCAGTTTCTGCAATGTTCATATCTTCAAATGCAGTTCACTATAGAGCACGTGGCTACAGCAGAGTTATAAACCCCTTGAGGCATGCAAGTGTTGGTAAAGCGTTAACCATGAACAGGGCTATTATGCTCCATTACAGCAATAGGTAGTGAGTAGATTTAAACTTAGAAATGTTCAATAACCATCATTTGGACTAAAGACTTGCTCATTTCATTTCATCTTCCAATTGCAAACTTAACTATTTATAAAGACTAGATAGGAAAAAAGCTCTACTTATGAACAGTATACATTTGCATATATGTGAGTGGCTAAGTAGAAATTATCAGTCTATTTGCTTTTAAGATCATTTATGATAATATTTTAAAAGCGTGCATTAGCATTGACATACACTACTTATAACAAAAACTACTGCTTATTTTGCCTCATAAAATTCATTTGCAAAATGAAAATTTGGAATACAATTGATTTTTTAGAAACCTTTTTTTGAGATATGAATAGTGACAGAATTCAAAACTATTCTTTCAAGCATGACAGGTGTTTGACTTCTTTGTACAGGAAAAAGTTTGATTTCACAATTTTTAAGAACATTTCTGGAAAAATATAAAAAACACCTTTGCAATCTTAGAATCTAAGTTTATATTATTCTTGGCACTCAGTAATGAAATCCTTAGGTTTATCAGTTCATTACAAGCAATTTGTTCCCATTTTTCTCAGGCTTCTCAAATACTTTAAAGGTATTTATTTCATCCTTAATCATCAAAACTGTCACTGGGCTGGTCTAAACTATAATTGGTGTGTATGCCAGAAGAGTTCTTTTCAATCTTTAGACTTCAGAAAATAGCACCAATCTAGAAGCAATCTATGAATACAATTCTAAATTATTCTGGAGTTTTTCTCTCTAAAAATTTCTATTATTTTCTTTCCCAAAGTATTTTTGATGCGCTAAGTCCTAGGAAAAGAAGATAATATAGTTCTTTAACTTACATTCCAGAGGCAATGTAACTGTATTTTTGCTTCATGTTCTTAAGTATTACTCACATTATGAATATAAATATGTGCAGTTATATCCCAGACACTATGTAATGAATTTGAACTAGTCATTTTTTTCACTCTAATTTTTTCTTTTCTTTCTTTTCTTTTCTTTTCTTTTCTTTTCTTTCTTTCTTTCTTTTTTTTTTTTTTTTTTTTTTTTTTTTTTTTTTTTTTTTTTTTTTTTTTTTTTTTTTTTTTTTGTACTAAGGATCAAATGCACAACCTTGCGCCTGCCAGGCAGTCGCTTAGGCCACTGAGCTAAATCCCCAGCACTGCCAGGCATGGTGGTGCATGCCTTTAATCCCAGCACTCTGGAGGCTGAGGTAGGAGGAGCGTTGTGAGTTCGAGGTCAGCTTGGGCTACAACGCGAGCACAAGGCCGGTCTGAGCTACACAGTGCAACCCTGCCTCAGAAAACTAGGGCTGCGAGTTTGGCTCGGTGGCTTAACACCTTCTTGCCTGCCTGGCAGGCACGAGGTTGAGAGTTCAATCCCTGGTGCCGGAAAAAATAAAAATATAAAAATAATAATAATAAATAAGTATAAGTATAATAATAAATAAATAAGACGGGCACTGTTTTTTGAGACAGGGTCTCACTATGCAGTTCAGGCTGGCCTTTAACTCACTTTGTAGCCCAGGCCGGTCTCGAACTCACAATGATCCTCTTGCCTCAGTCCCCCCCACCGAGTGCTGGGATTAAAGGTGTGCACCACCACGCCTGGCTTCACTTCAATTTTTTGACCTTGAAAAGTTATTACACAAGTTTTTAATAATGGAACATATAGTATGCAACACTGAATAGTTAGTATTTGGACAAATATGAGTGTGAATATCCTTTAAAAGTTATCACAAAATGAGTGCTCTTTTCTACTTAAATAGCTTTTTATATTCTGTGTTCTTTAAATGACTTCTAAATTCTCTATTCTTTCATGTACAATTTTATCACAGGATAAGATCCTTTCACATTTATCGATTGATAAATTACATAATTTAAACAAAATTGATATGATGTCTTATATTCATTGATATTAGAGTTCAACGGATTGGATAAATTATGCTGATTATGTACTTTTGCAAAGAGTTATAAATGGGAGAAGATGAAAATATGTGAAAAATCAAGCAATAATAAATTTTTTTCCTAGTAAAAATAATGATCTATAAATATACTCAAAGAAGGTAAACTTTGGTGTGACTAGGAAGTAAGCTGTTGAAAATACATTTATTGCAAACAATAACTTTGCTTCATTATAAGATTTAGGTCGACAGCCTATTTTTCTGAAGCAACTGAGTGTTGCTTAGGGACAAGTTACATACAGCAATGCTTATACAGAGTAACACACTTTATATAGAAGACTTGATTGTGGGTCAAGTATTTCTGGGTTAGCTTAGCTACTTTTCCATGATTTTAATGTACTATTTTATACATAAAAAAAGAAATGGAGTACAATAAAACTCCTTATACATAGATCAACAACTATTCCACATTTTGTCCTGTTTCCATCTAATACTGTTTAGGTAGAATGTTCATCAATATATCATTGGCATCAGCAATATTTTAGTTTATGTGTCTAAAAATATAAAGAATTTCTTGTGCAATGACAATTTGATTGCCTTCTTAAAATTTGAATAATTCCGCATTCAAATTCTGTAGTAGTCTCAAAAAATATCTTGATTTGTTTCCTATTTGGCTAGAATAAGTCTTTGCTGCTTTTCAGTCTCCTCAAAGCCTCAGGAAAGAGGTCACTGCCCTCTTTTCCTTCAGTTCTCCCTTAGCTCCTGGGCTAGGCAGGTACCGGAGGCCAGAGACACCTGCACTGAAAAGCCTCTTGAATTTTTTTGCCTTCTAGCCTAGGCTATGGGAGTTTATTCAGTCCAAGAGACAGGTAATGTCTTTTTTAAAACTAATTTTACTCCAATTAATAAGCTCTGACTTCAACTCTTAGCCAATGAACTGATGTTTTTGTACCTTAAAATACTGTGTATCAGAATACTCAATACTCTTTTGGTATTGAGTTCCAAAAGTCACTCTTGCAATGAAAGGTGAATGTTAAAACAGTTTATGTTTTGATCTTGTATTTCTGCTAGAATCTATCAGAAGCTAGTACTTTCTGAAGGTCAGAGCTTCTCCTATCACAGAAACAACAGACTACACAAGACACTCCAGTGTATCTTAAGTCCCTTTCATTCATGTAGTGAAATTAAATCGGTGGTGATCTGGATGCTGACTTTAGGATTTTGAGTGATAGGATGATCTCATTTGAATTGAGACATTTGAATTGATACATTTATAAAGAAAAGAAAATAATATATTCATTTTCTTTTTGTAACAATAATACAGCCAACTTTACTGATGGTAAATAGAACTGATTTGAAAACGGTAACTTTGTCTTGATAGGCTCACTATGTTATATGGACATTTGTATACTACATTAGTTGACTTGTGGTTATTTGAAAGAATGTCAGTTAATGAATGGGAATACACAATGTAATTAAGAAGCCTTTCTTTACTCTTTTTCTCTTCAAGCTAGAAAACAGTTCTGAATGTTGATGAGACAACATCTATTACTATGCCATCTATTGGAGTTAATTAACCCAGAGTAAAACACATAAAAAAATTACCTTGTCTAGAAGCAGAAGTTCAGGGAAGTCAGGTAACAATGGAAAGAACTGAATTTCACAATTCAGATGAATATTATCATCAGTCACCTTCCTTATTGAGCCAGTATCAGAAACTTACTCCGTACAGCTGCCTGGTATTAGCTCTTCATAGGCACCAGGGATCAAATAACTTTTGTTTTGTTTGTTTTGTTTTTAATGAGTGTATTAAAGTTTTCCATAGTGCTCACTAATACATGTCTTGAAGAAAAGTTTCTCTATGAAGCTTTAGCATAGGTCTATCTTACTTTAAAAGGCCAAATCTTTGTAGTCCCTGAGGATGGATACAATTAAGTTTTTGTAGTATACATTGAAAATTGCTGTTGGATTTTAAACTCTTTCCTGAGAAGATACATACAACAATCTAGCTAGACCCCTTTCTTTAACTGAGCATGTGAACTACAATAATGGTTTTCCTCCTGCTCTGTATTTGCGTGTGACTTAATTTGAAACACTTCTGAATCTACAGCAGCAAAGAAGTATCTCAAAATCAACAAAGCATAGCACTTGTTAAAAATGTAAGTTGCAACCTAATGAATCAGAATCTTTGACTCAGATCAAGGAAGTTCACAAGCAGTGACCCTTCTTTTACTCAAACATATTTGAAAAGCACATATATGAAAATTTAGAACTATAAGAGCCCCCTAACTTAGCAGAGACATACATTTATATACAGGAGACTGAAAGGAGGGAAATGGGCTTCTTGTTTTTTTATCCCTCATTATTCATTTCTAGCAAAAGAAAGGTACTGTTCTTTTTAAATAATTTTTTTTTTTGGTACCCAGAATCAAACTCAGGACCTTTCGCTTGCCAGGCAGGTGCTGTGTCACTGAGCTATATCACCAACTATGGGCAGGTACTGTTCTGAAGTTTACCATTCACTCTTTCATTCAATATATCCTTTGTGGTAGCCACCAAGTACCCACCCTGTGCACATAGATGATGGTGACAATATAGTCAACAAAACTTCACAAGTCCCTGCCCTCTGAGAGCCCTTCTTTGGGGGAGGGGGAGGTAGAAAAGGAACACAACAAAATAAGTACATTCATACTCAGACATGTACCACAGACCTCCTGGTTTTCATGAAATGATGTATTACATATAGTATAGTAGCCTCATAAGATTATAATGGAGCTAAAGATTCCAATAACCTAGTGATTTTGTAGCCATCCTAATGTCATTGTTCAGCATTACCATGTGTCCATGGTAATGTTAGTATAAAGAGTCCTACTTAACTGCCAATCATATAAAAGTGTAGTACAAACAATTATGTATCCTATATGATACTTGATAATAATAATATTAACTATGGTATTTGCTTATATATTTACTATACTCAGTTTTTTATTGTTACTATAGAGTATATGCCTACTTATTTTACTTTAAAATAATGTATCATGTTATGGAGTAATAATTTTGCTCATGTTGAATGTTCACTGTGTTTCATATGGCATTAAAAGTCCACCTTGGGTGAATAACCTATGCCACATAGGTTTCTGTAAATAATCTCTAGGAAAGCTACACAATCACAACATCATCTAAAGGTGCAATTCTCAGAAGTACCCACATCCTTAAGTAACAACACATGATTAGATCATGTCAGATGGTCATGAATACTTAGAGAATTTAAGTGGAGAAGAAGAATGGCACCATAGGAGGAGGCCATTAAAATATTAACTAAGATATCCATGGAAGTATATGTTTAGAAAGTGAATTTTGAATATAGGTCTGCTGGAGTGAGGTCTACTTCCATGTAGATGTCTGGAAGATTCTCTTGATGAAAAAGCAGCACAAGTGATGGTCTAGAGACAAAAAGAAGCCTTGCATTTCAAGAGGAGGAAGCAAAACTGCTCCAGTGAGGGGAGTAAAAAGCATTGAAGTACAGTGAGACCTTGGTGCTTTGGGAGGATCATACAGGACCTTGAAGATGACGATTGAATTTTGCCTTTTACTCTGAATGCATTGGGAAGTTAATCAAGCATTCTGAGCAAGTGCACAGAAGTGATTTTGAAAAGAGCAAGAATAAAAACCAATGAGATAATTTAGTACATTTTCTCTGAAGTTTAGACAAAAGTTGGTGGTGTTTTGGGTCTCAGAAGATGGAGGGAATGGTGAAGAAAATGAGGACAGAAATATCCTTTGGACAAAAAAAAAATGAAAAAATGAGGGAAGACAAGAATGGATGTAAGTCCTGTAGACTGTTTGCTGATTAATCTTGATTGTCAACTCAACTGAATTAAGGAACTTATAGAGAGGTAGCTGGATTGTGAGGGTACTAGCCTCATCAATAATTTAATCCATCTCTGACTTCATAGCTGAGTGACGTGTTAGGAGGTAGGGCCTGGTTGTAGGAGGTGGTCATGGGGATATAACATTGGGAGATACAATTGGTCCCTCACCCCTTCCTTTCTGGCTCTCTTTCTGCTTTTTTCTTCCAACCACCATGAGATGAGAAGTTTTTCTCTGTTGCAACTCTTTATCATGGCGTTTTTATTTTAGAGACAGCCAACCATGGACTGAGGTTTCTTAAATGAGGCAAATGTCATCACTGTCTCTGATAATTGTGTATGTCAGGCATTTTGTTCAAGCAATGAAAAGCTGACTAAACAGCCTGATCACTAAGCAGGTGGGGTGAATAAAGCAGAGTGCCCTGCCCAGTGTGGATGGACCTCATCTTGTCTGGTGAATGCCTGCATATAGAGAAAGATGTTAAGGAATCTCTCTCTCTCTCTCTCTCTCTCTCTCTCTCTCTCTCTCTCTCTCTCTCTTTCTCTTTCTCTCTCCACTTCTCTCTCCCCTAGTCCATTTAGCCATCCAGACTTCTGCCTTTGGACTCGGAATGGAACTGAAAATTATACAACAGTGCCCTCTTTCTGTTCTCAGGCTTGGAGACTTGAGCCAGAAATGGACCACCACAAGCCCTCCAGGAACTCCAGCCTCTGACTTGCAGACTGTAGGTCTAGGACTTATTAGCCTTTCTAATCGTAGGTGCCAATCAAGACATCTTAGTATTTATAATTCCAAGCAAAGAAACATAGACATATTATTAGTTTTGTTCTTTTGCAGAAACCAGATTGATACACAAAGCTAATGATTTAAAGTTATGATAAGGAGATGCTGGTGTCCTGAAAGAATGATCTTTATAACAGTTATCTAGGAAAAAATACTCTTTTGATTTCTTGGAAGCTTTGAAGATTTAAAATAACACAATTTTTCACAATTTCCTCAGGCTTTAATATTTTCATTTACTTTTCCTTTACCATTTTCATTAGTTATCTAGGTATCTAGAATGAAGAGCTAGATTTACTCACAAGAATAATAAAACATAGGGAAGGGAAAAATTGAGAGTATATACAAAGGAGTAGTTACGACTTATCACCTAATGAATAAGAAGACAGATGAAGTTAGAGAGAAATAGGTAATGTATAAATCCTGAAGGTCCTTGCAAAGGGAAGGAGTGTTAGAATTTAAGTGTGGTATATGAGAAGGTAAGCTGAAAAGATGGAACATGTTGTGATACTCTTCAAGACCAAGATTATGGAGTCATTGCAGCTATTGCTAAAGGCAGGTTCAAAGAAACAGCATTGTAATTGACTGACTAAGGTAAAGAACACTAAAGAGGTGGAGATCTCAGAACTGAGGGTTCACAAAAACAGGGATATTCTTTCCATCTGATTCATTGAGAACTATGAGAGACATAAAGTGAAATGAATGACAATGGACCGAAGAGCTACACTTTTCAAAGAGTAATGAGAAGGTGGCCTATGGTTATTGAAGTAGATCATGCAGCAAAGTGGGGTCAATTTAATGATGTGACACTCTTAACCTGAGATAGTAAGCAGGACGCATCTGCAACCCTTGTGCCCAGTGGCACAAAGACCTTAGAGGACCATTACAGGCACTATTTGAGAGGAGAACAAAGGAACCAGTGTATTCGGCAAGGATATATGGCTTTCTTGAAGCAAAAAGGAAACTGGATGATTTATAGAATTTGAATTTTGAAGCACCTTAGTTGAGATTTGATCTTGAGCTTCAGAAGGCATACAAAGAGGATTTTTTTTTCAGTAATAAAGACTAAGAGATGGAGCCAGAAAAAGAAAGAGTTACATTTAGGTTAGAATCCAGGTAATTAGTTTTTACCTAGGTTTCTTGATTCCTGATCAGTGGGTGTCATAGGCAGCTATGAGGATTTAATGAGATGAGTTCAGATGATCCTTGGCATAAATGTTGGACAGACTGTGAGGGAGAAAAACAAGGGATGCAGGAATGTCTCATCAGCAGTAAAAGGCACTACTGATTTCTACTTGTCTCCTGTTGATGGAAGCATGGCCTTTTGCCAAGAAGTGGTCTTATCCTAAGTCCTAAAGAAAGAAGCATTTGCTCAGGTATAAAAACTGTGCTTTGTTAGTTGCTTAATACTGAGTGGCCTGCAAAGCAGTATTGTGTTTAAAAAAATAAGGAAAGCTAAACAAAAAACAAATAGGAAAGGTCTCCTTACTTTGGTTTTAGCATTATATTTTAAATCCATTCTGTTCAAATAGGCCATACAGATCTACATTACACTGACATATACGATTCGATTTTCTAAACATATTAATGTGATTTGTAGAGTGGATTAACATTTTTATAGCATCCCCATGGAAATTGGCAGGAGACAAGTAATGTATATATATGACCTTGTGCTGGGTTAACTAAAGTGAGAGGCTTACTGTTTAGGTTAGTGTAAATAAATATTGATAGTCTATATTTTAATTCACATGCTGGTTTGTTTAATGTACAGCATTAATTTAAAAATTGTAATAGGTTATATTCTTCACCTAAACAAGAATACATAATTAAACTTTATGAATACTTAATAATGAACAAAAGAAGGGTAAAATTAAATTGCTTTGCATGTAAATGTATGCAAGGCAACAACTCACTAAAACTTGTAACATTTTGTTGGATTGTACAACTGAGAAGCATTTGTTTTCAACCCTTTAAACATATTGTCCAAGAATCTTCATAAATACTATCCCAACAGAATACTGAAAACAATATTCAAAGACCTCCCGAAAAGGTTTCTAAAATATGAAATATTTGAGGCAAGGGTTTTAAAGTGGAATTATTTCCCTTGGCTTCTGATCAAGACAAACTTTTCACTGGGAGGGCAACTCCTCACGGGTGTAGAAAGCCAACTGTGGGTCTCCAGTGAACTGAATGTGCTTTATTCAGTTCATAAAAAATGTGTTGTTTTTTTTGGAAAAACAAGGCATTCAACTTTTTCTTTAGTTAGCCCCCTGACACTTATGAGGCACAAATTATGTTTTGGTTGTAGGACAAATAAAATTTCAGACAAAGACAATTTGAATTCTTAACCATATAGTTATTATTGTTTGGAGAAAGTCACTTTGGGGATTCAAAGAATGGAAGCTAAGATTGTACTATAAAATTCTATTACCAGAGGTGTCAAAAACACATTGTACTAAAAAGCTAGCATTTAAAAGTTATATATGAAGTTAGCACCCAAGTTGTACCTATCTGAAGAACTGGCTTTATTAATAAGGGAAATGTAAAACATATCAGTTTGACAGTCCATGTTGTGAGCTAAAATTATAATTGATACATTTTTAAAAATCATGAATCAAAAAGACCAAGATGAATTCACATATTTTTTATTGTTTCCTTAATTTTTTCTTGTATTCAACAACTTATAATTATCTCTTGAATCCCTGGAAGCAAACTGTACATTAGAGAAACAACAATGGGTACAATATATGTGGTCCTGTCTTAATGTATCTAGGTGAGATAAAGAATAACAAAGAAATCACTATAATACTTAGTGGCAATAGAAATTGTTGGGAGAATACTGGGTCTTGCACATGCAAATCAAGTTTGGGAGATTTCCTAGATAAACAATCTTTGTAGTTTGAATTATAATAATAAAGGGAATTTCACTGACAAAACAGCAAGAGAATTACTTCCAAGCAGAGAATATCACTCTGCTTTGTAATTTTGACTACAAATGGCAAAAAGACATCTTTGGTATATTCTGGAAAAATAAGAATTTGTTTCTTGATGGAATCCAAGACAGGATTACACAACTACAGTAGAGGGTAGAAAGCACAGGCATACAGCAGATACTAAGAAATGAGGAACAGGGAACCCTCATGTTACTGAATTTTTTCTTTACAAGATTTGGATTTAAATTCTCTTTTACTAAAATCTGACTTTTATTCCAAATGGTAGTAAAGTGCCCAGTTGACTTTGGCTATGAATTCGAAGTTCTAAAATCTTGGGATAGATTAATTGGTTCAACCTGTGTCAGGTTCCCACCCCTAAGAGAATAAACTGCTGCCCAAGTGCGGACATCATGTGAAGACAGTAAGATTCCTGTAGTAATTGTGCGGTGATTAGTTGAGAAAAGCTGCAGCTGCATGACCTGACAGTATCTCAGATGTTTCTGATTTTGCCTTTCAACTGCAAAAACTTTTATAATATTTCAAAGGTCCTAACTATGGTTGTATTTACTGTTTTGCTTCAAGTGCTAATACAAATGATTGAATACCACAGCATTTTCTTCCTCAATACGCAAAATGTTTTTAATTTACTACAAACACATCTGTCTTACACACAAACACGTCTGCACAAAAATGTATTTATTTAGACATATAATGATATGAAGATAAATATATTTGCATACGTTAAAATATTCATATAGGATGCTTTTAAGTATAAACTAAAACTACAAAAGGGAGGTCTTCTGTTTATTTTGTGTTTTAAACACTATAATACTCTTTTGAGTCATTTAGCAACAGCAAAATAACATTTGTATCTACATATGTATAGAAACACAATTACATACATGTACATATTTGTGTATCTATGTAGATGAATGTATTTATCTATTCTTTTCTACCTGTTTATCTAACTGATTTCTGTTTAGCCACATGGCTGGTTGGGGATTGAATTTTTTAGGAAATAAGTCTTTATGTTAAGAAGTCAGCAGCCGAAGATGCCACAATAATCTCATCCACTATACCACAGTACTTTGTTCTTCTTCTGCCTGTAAGTAGCTAGAAATTTGGAGTGGTTATCATCCTTTATTTTTTCCCTTAACTATATTTTTAAACTATCCCTAGACTTGTGATTCACTTTGTGATATGATCTTCATATTGATAACATGTATTTGAGGGAAAAATGAATTTGGATGGAAAAAAAATCTCAAAAAAAAAAAAAAGAATGTTTTCTAGTTCCCCGGTTGACTATGTTATTTTGAACACTAATAAGTGTTCAAAATAATCCACTGAATTGAAGTGACAGTTATACATAAAGATAACATAATACAATTTTACCTCATTAAAAAGGTAGTTATACGGAATGTTAATGTTAGCTTTTAACCACTTCTGTTCATAACTTCAGAGTACTGGAATTCAGTTTTTTTCTTCTCAGAACCCTTTTCCACATATGTTTTGAGAATTTGGTATAAGGGTAATGAATAAGAGCTGTAAATTGAACCAGATGCCTGTGTAGCTTCTGTCAAGTGGCTATTTCCTAGGTCCTCTTATCATCAGAAAATAAAACGGTTAGATTTAGCATACAAGTGAGATCTGGGTTGCTAAATGTAGAATCTGAAGTAACGCAAATTAAAAACACATCACATAAAACCTTTTGCTTTAAACAAATAAAACATGCTAAAGATGTAAAGAAACTGATTTTTTTTTATCCTTCTTCTATAACATTCTTATGTTTTCTTAGTATTATTTTCTTTTGGTTTCAGATAGTTCAAACAATGTCCTCATTCTGAAAAAGAAATGCTATCATAGTTAAACCAATAACATTTGTGTAGTATTTTACAAACATTATTTTATACAAACTAATGGATAAAGAATAGAATTTGTCTTTAGAATTACAAGTCTGCTCTTTATTTTAAACCTAATGACTTTTATAAAGACCTATGACTAGATATATGTGTAATGAAGGTGTATAATGAGAATGAATAATATTTATTTGAAATTAGACAAACTAATTCATTATAAAATGTGAACACATTTTCTTAAACCAAATTCATGTGTTATTTTGTCAAAGAAATTTTATTTTTCTGACTTGTGGGTTTATTTATAGAAAAAGGCATTAAGTGAAGAAAAATTGAATTACTTTTGCATTTTTATTTAAATAACCATACTTATTGGAAAAATATAGTGACCTAAAGGTCACTTTAAGAGACTGGAAGAGAAGTGGAGGATGCAGCTGAGAGATGGAGTATTTGCTCCAGGGCCCTGGATCCATTTCCCAGTATGACACAAAAAAAGAACACTAACAGGCAAAATCATGCATGTTAAACTCAGATAAGCTCCGGGAGTTCAAACGTCCTCAGAGAGTATTGTTTTACCACCAGAAATGGTCCCAAGGAAAACTATCCAAAAGATTGTGTGTATAAGGGCTTTAAGAATGTAGAAAAATGCTTAAAATGGAAAAGAGAAATAATTAGCATAGCCAAAGTTAGGAGAGAAGCATAGAAAAATATTAATTTTTCCTGATAGGGTAAGCATTCTTATACATTGTTCTATATGTATGGTAGCATATGCTACTTAGTTTGTGATCATGGTTTTCACATGACTAAGTGGCTAAACGCTCATATTTTAAAACTTATCCTCAACTCCATCTCTATATCTTATTGTGTTTAATTCTGCCAAATCATGACTGCTTTTAGTGGAGGAACATTCAGAATTTAAATTGACTTCATGACATAATTTTTTTCTATAAGAATAGAACTCAATGGACATGAATATAGACTTGCTTATTGTAAATCATTTGTTTTTCCCCTGTTCTTTGATTTCTAATCTCCCAAAAGTTGTTTTGTATCATTTCAATAAGAACTGTGGTACTCTGAGTTTATTTTTATCTCACATCTCACACTGGGAATTAATGGATCCACGTATTCTTCTTATTATACTATTTCCTTCATTTTACTACTCATTTTATACTAGTTTTATTAAAACAGATTCCATGGTGTCTCTGTAATCTCCACATCCTGACATTTATATCCTTTTGTAATTTTCTCCCCTTGAGTATGACTCATGTCTGCCCTGTGATCTGCTCATTAACAATAGATTACATGTAAACCAACAGGAATCATGTGTGTACCTGGATGGGAAAACATGATATGTAAGATTCTAGTGCTTATCTTGCTAGAATCACTCCTTTTCAGGTTTGAAGAGATAAAATGATATATTGGGGGCTGTCTTTGTTGGAAGGCTCATGTGACAAGGAAATGGGAACATCTCTAGGAGGTGGGGACAGTTTCTGATTCATAGGCAGCAAGAAACTGAAACCCTTGGCCACAGAACTATGAGGAGCTAAACTGTGCAACTGAAGCATTTTCCTCCTGTGGGAATCCTCAGGCTAGGCCACACACCAGCCACCTTGTTAAGATACATATAGAGCCCTATTACAGGGCTCATCTGAGTAAGGCATGGAATTTTAATCCACAGAAACTGTAAAATATGTGTCAATATCCACAGTAGCCATAATTTGATGCACAATGCTAGATAACTAATACAGGCCTAGCACGGGTTGAAAGAGAAAATAAATTTGAACAGAAGCATTACCAAATCAGCAGAAATAGATATAATTTAGACCAAAGTATTTATCTACTTAGGTTTAGGGAGAATAAATGTTTGATATTTGTCCAATTCACATACATAGTCTCTCTCCACTTATTTAGGTTGTATTTGAGTACTTTCGATCATTTTTTATAGCTTTTAGGATACAGATAATGAATGTATTTTGGTAGATTTATACAGTAATGTTACTTTAAGCTTTTTTGTGATGTTGTGACTTGTGCCTTTACAATTTTACTTTTGAATTGTTTCTTGCTTGTATATAGGTCAACACTAGATTTCTGTAT